>OU898282.1:38472916-39072916 GCA_918026665.1 Diabrotica balteata | reverse complement strand
AATATGTTGTTGATAACTGGGTAGTTGTGATATTTGTATCTGTGCATGTAGTTTAAGAACGTGGAAATGTTAAGGGTGATATTTGGGATGCAGTTAATGCTGGTATAGTTAATGAAGAAGGAAATTGGTGATGAAAAAATAATATATCTTGGTTCTACAATTTTTCGATTGCAAGAAGATATTCTTCAAGGTTGGCGTTTTGCAAAGCATTATATAAAATAGCTTGTTTCTTGCATGGGAATTTTAGAGTTGAATTAAATAACGCTGTAGAATATGAAGAAGTTTTATATGATGATAATAACGTTTGGGGCTTCAATGTCCCTGGACTATTAACATTATTCATTTTTGTTGTTTAATGACATCAAGTAATATAAGTAATATGAACTTGTTTTGAAGCAAGTATCTAATTAGATTAAATTTACTTACAGATTTTGTTCAATAAGTTCACTAATTTTTATTTATCGAATAGTATTTTAATTATATTATTATTCACTTTTTATACATTCAGAACTAAAGTCATAATTGTTTACATATTTAAATTTTTAATAGTAACTTTGAAATGCCTTTTTATTATTTGTTTGCCCAGGTTAGCTGAACAAACAGGATACGTTAGTGCTTCGCATGTACCTGTACATTTCCTAAAATAAAACTCGCCTGGAGCTTTTTTAATTAATAATTAATTTATGTAAATATTATTATATAATAAATAAAGGTAAATTGAATAAATGATGAATAAATTATTATTATTCCAGATTTTGCCATACGGCTCACATTCCCTCTAAGGTGAAAATTCACTAATTCCAGATACCTACGGTATTAAAAGGATTGAGCTCCGGTGGAACTATTTCCGTGTTATCGAGCCCTAGGTGACTTGATATATTGGAGTATCTCCCAAAAAATTTTGTACATATCTGAACGTCGCGAGGAGTACAGCTTTCTGCATGGCTCTATAAAGATGTTCATTTAGACCTAGCTGTTTTATGTTCTCTAGAAGGTCTTTGGGATCAACACCAGTGGTAGATAGAACAATAGGATTTGTCTGATACACGCACATTATTAGTGTTAGGTATCGCCACATTATTAAGTGTTGTTTGCCTGGTAAGTTTATTCTCTAGTATGAGATCTGGTTTATTATGACCATTATGGGCCACTGGTTGGTCTGTGAGCACAGTGCGGTCCTAGTATACCTTGTAGTTGTCATTTTCAAGCATTCTTGTAGTTGTCATTTCAGGGACATACTGATAATAAGGAAGATGGTCGTATTGTTTTCTGGATCCTGTCGTGAGTGCCTTTGTTAATGTTAATATAATATTTCTTCAGCTCTTTTGATGATTTTTTTACTTCTTACGCCTCTTATGTATTCTGTTATTTGTCCAATGTACCTACGCAGTAATTCAATGTTCCTCAGCAGCCGTTTTTCCCAGGGTGCTAATCTGTTACCAGTCCTTCCGATAATAGTACTCCGTCGTGTTCTGATCTTAATGCCCATAACATTAGCAATTGCTGTTGCTACACAGTAAATCTGCATTTGCAAATATTCCAATATGTGGGCTTCTGTGATATTATTGGGTAGGACTTCAGTATTCACAATTTCTAACAGCACTCCTAGTTTCTTAGAAGGATTTATTTTTGGTAGCGGTGGTCTGCTAAGTGGGTTTGTACCATTAATTTCTTGTACGGCATGTGTTATTTCTCTTATCAGGCTATCGTGCAACTCGTTGTTGTCCTACTGAGTATTAACAGGTTGAGTTTCTTGTATAAGGGGCTCAGAAATCTGCTCATTAGGGATTTCATTATGGTCTTTATCTACAACTAGCTCTTGGTTATGAATCTCCCGTTCGACTTCGCTTATGATGGTAGCGCGTCTAGCCTCTGAGATAAGATTATTTCATATAATTACCCGGTATTGATCTGCTACTCGCTGTTCAGATATTTCAATCTCTGGGTACTCCCTGCAAAATTCAGCATACAGTTGTTGTCTATAGCCGATCGTTTCTCGACCAAGGTTCGTCACCTTCTAATAGAAACGCAAAATGTTTTCATTTATAGACACAGTTCATTTCATGCGCTTCCTCGGTCGTCCCGCTTGAGTGAGCGCTGGCTGATATTCCAGCGCACCACCTTCAGCGAGTGAAGCTCTTGTTGTTGTTTGGCTCACTTGTGGTTGTTATTGTTGTTAGGCTGTAGCTGGTTTTATGTCCAGCGCCAGCTCCAGACGTGCCGCGGCGATGGCCAGGCAGCGACCCCAAACATAAATTATTAGTCATTATTTTTATGGGTGTGCATTTTATACCTACTGCCAGGTGTCAGTTTTTGTTTCACGGCAGTTATCCCTACTACCCTCTACATATTAGTGCTAAAAATACTCAGAAAGTATTCCCCATTCGCAGGGGGCCGCGCCTGATAGAAGAACTGATAAAAACTCCCACTTACGTGGGAGTTTTTATGGTTTAGCCATACGGCTCACACTCCCTCTAAGGGGAAAATTCACTCATCCCAGATACCTACGGTATCAAAAGGATTGAGCTCTGGTGGGACTCTTTCCGTGTTATCGAGCCCTAGGTGACTTGGTATGTTGGAGTATCTCCCAAAAATTTTCGTACACATCTGGACGTCGCGAGGAGTACAGCTTTCTGCATGGCCTTATAAAGATGTTCATTTAGACCCAGCTGTTTTATGTTCGCTAGGAGGTTTTTGGGAATAACACCAGTAGTAGATAGAACAATAGGTAGTGTCTGGGTACTTTCCATTCTCCATTGTCTCCTGATTTGTATTTCTAGATCTCTGTACTTGGCGATCTTTTCGTTGTATTTAACACCTAAATTATTGGTGTTGGGTATCGCCACATCAATAAGTGTTCTTTGTCTAGTAAGTTTATTAACTAGTATGAGATCCGGTCTATTATGGGCCACTGGTTGGTCTGTAAGCACAGTGCGGTCCCAGTATAGCTTGTAGTTGTCATTCTATCAGGGGCGTATTGATAATAAGGAAGATGGTCGGTTTGGAGAAGTCCCAGTTTGTCAGCTAGTTCTTGGTGGATAATCTTTCCTACTGAGTCATGGCGTTCTTTATAATCAGTACCGACAACTGCCTGGCAGCCACCGGTAAGATGTTGGATGGTTTCTTGGGCTTGGCATCCATATCGGCATTTGTCATTTTGGACTTGAGGATCTTTAACAATATATTTCAGGTAATTTTTAGTTGGAATAACCTGATCCTGAATGGCAAGTAGGAAACCCTCAGTCTCGGGAGTTTTTATTATTATTATAATTATTATTAATATTTAAATATTTATATGCCAATATATTTACTTTTTAACATTTTCAACAACTGATTTATTAAGGTCAACTTTATTGAATTCGTAAAAATGCATTTAACATTTAACCGAAAATTCCCGACCTATCCTAACTAAGTCTATTTTCTGTTTTCGAGCACCGGGGGGTTTATTTAATTAAAACTAGTCTTGCTTTAATAGCTTCATTATGTCTGGATATAAAGATGGATTATACATTTGTTATCTGGAATGGAAGCAGTCACTGTATTTTGGTTGCGTTACTTCTCTCTTATGAATACTTTATTGTGGGAGCACTCGGGATACGCTGTTAGTTGCATCAGTATTTCTAGTCTTCCATCTCCAAACTTCATTATATGGTGTCGTTAATTTGATAAGCGAGTTCTAAAGCTTAATAAACAATAAATGTAACCGCGAACTTCGATTTATGTCCGCATGCTGACTCTATATGTGATTGTTATTACTACCTATAAAATTTATAAAATTTACTTTTTATAAGCCCCATATAAATTTATTTTATAATGCCAATATTATTATAAAGAACACTTAAACGATGTTTAACAGATAAGATTATGTTTTAAAATGTAGTAATTTTTTTATTTATTTTTCTTCGGCCACTTCTGTTATTAGCATAGGAAAAATACAAAAAGTAATAAAGACATACATTGGCATATACAAAATATCAAAAGCATAATAATGTATACAATATATATTTTAATTATTGATCTATTGTCTAATCAATATTATACATCAATCTATTATCCAACCATTATTATACAAACCATCGAAAACATCTACCTCCAAAGTCGAATACAGGCAAAGATAAAAGATAAAAACTAATACAGTGTATACCAGTACAAAGCGGAGTCGGACAGTGTGACTCGTTGAGCCCACTTCTCTTTAATATAATAATGGACGAAATGTATGACAACATCTAAATAGCCACTACGGTAAAATCGAAATTGATGGGAAAATAATAAAGCAGGAAGCTTATAAAGGTTTAGATATTTGGGAATAGATATAACTAGTTACGGAGATGTTGAAGAAGAAGTACGACAACAAAGCTTAAAAGCAAGTAAAGCGGCGGGTTTAATGACACAATCTGAAAGAACAAACACCTAAGACAAGACACAAAAACAAGAATCTATAAAGCAGCAATTAGACCTATATTAACATACACGGCGGAGACAAGACCTGACACATCTAAAACGAGACGACTGCTAGAAACAACAGAGATGAAAATACTCCGACGAATATCAGGGAGAAGTCTATTGGATAGGAAGAGAAGCGAAAACATAAGAAGAGCATGCAATATAGAAGACATAAATGGATGGTGACAAAACGAAAACAGGAGTGGAACGAATATATCAGTAGAATGGCAGAGGATAGAATAGTACAAATAGCACGAGATAAGTCACCAAATGGACGAAGAAGTATTGGCAGACCAAGAAAAAGATGGTGCGACAATTTAGGAGGCTAATATTAAAGAAGAAAAAGGCTTTAAAGCCTACATACTAGAAGGAGGAAGAAAAAGAAGATCTATTGTCTTAAATTTCATTAACAAAGTTTATATATTTCAAGAATTCTATCTAGTCAGCATGTATCTAGATTCTCCTAGAAAGTTTTTTTAATATTTTTGGAATGTGGTGATATTTATAGTCTTTTAACCGAGTATATTGGACAGTCAATCAAAATGTGCTTCAATGTCACTTTGCATTCACAAACAAAACACACTGGTTCCTCTTCTCTCTTCAAAAAGTATTCAAGTGTTGTAGAAGTGTGAGCTAATCTGAGACGTATTATTAGGGCTTGATATTGTCGTTTTAAAGGCAAGAAGTTCCATGCAACGACGAAAGATTTTATTTCTATCAATTTAGTGGTGCTTTTATACCACTAGTTTTGCCAAACATCGTGCAATTTTGATTTTAAGTAAGGTTTTTAATCTAAATGCATCGTTAGATTTTCCATTGATGCGGCTGTTATGGTTACTGCGGACCTAGCTAGACTATCTGCATTTCGTTACCATCTATTCCAACGTGTGACGGTTATCAGAGGAGCTCTACTGTCAAATTGTTCTGGTACATACGGTATAAAATTAAATTACTCCGCTGTAATGTTGGATGAGAGGGATAAATCTGAGAAATTGATGTTAGTTTTTTTTTCAGAATAAAGGTTAGGGCCTTATTGATGGCAAATAGTTCTGCTGTAAAATATTTGTCCTATGAGACAATTTGTAGATGGAATGTTCATGTGATATTTCAAAGCATGCTCCTACTCTCTTTATGGTCATGCATTACTCACTGTTATGCGCATATAATGAATTTAATTTTGCAGGATACATGTAAGAAATTAAAGGATGTCGTCTTTTTTGCCAGTTTAAGTGAATTTACTTGATTTTTTTTTATCAAGTTCGCCCAAACGGAAAAATGCTTTAGAACAGTTTGTTTCGAAAAAAAAATGCCAACAGTTTGTCAGACGCGATGAAATTTTAAATCTTGGTTAGTTTACACTGTACAGATTTTTGTAAAAACCTTTTGGAAGTTTTTGATTTTATTATAAAATACGACTTAAAAGTTATATCTCGATCCGTGAAGCAAGGTTTAAAAACTTTATTAAATGATTACTCTTTTACATACTTTTAACATACTTTAAACATACTTTTAAATATTTTTAAGAAAGTGTTTACCCAAACTGATTTAATATTTAGTCTTCAAAATCATTTAACTGCCATTATTTATTCCAAAAATAGAATAAAAAAACTGGTGCAAAATCTCAGAGATTTTCGTAATAATAGTAATTTCCAGTATATATTCTCAATTGAGTAGATGCTTTTCAGTACTTCTTAGAAAACACACGCGGAGGGGGGTAGTTCTCAACCTCAACACGGCGCGTCTCAATGGCTGATAGGGAACGTCCTACAAATATGTGGGGCAGGTGTGAATAAGGCTTTGCCAAATAAACACACCCGCGCATCAACTGAGAGCATGGTATAGGACATCAGGTATGTAATTATGATTTATCCGGTTGTGACACTGCCAAATCATCGAATGTTTGCCGGTATAAGCAAACCCCCTCTTACTGACCAGCGGCTTCGGGCGGATAAGTTGGTAAGTGGGGGGGCACTCTTTTGTCCTGAGAGTAAGAAATTGATCTCAAAGGCATATGAACCAAGATCCACGGCATAAGGGTGCAGAAGGCAAGGTGAAACCACTGCATTAAAGATCCCTAAGGATTTCTCAAGAACAACCACAAATGGCCGTAAATCAAACAGTGTCTCCGAGTGCCCGGCGTTCCTTTAATGGGACAGGGGTGCAAAAAATCCTCCGGCGGGAAGACAAATGTAGTGTAAGCGATTAAAAACGTATAGCAACGTGAAATATAAGAACAATTTATGAAGCATAACAACTAACAACAGTCATGCTAGAAATAGAGAGAATAGACATACAAGTATTGCGCCTTTCAGAAGTTCGATGGCTAAATTCTGGAAACTGCACCAAGGATGATAATAATATTTTCTACTTAAACAAAATCACTGGAGAACACAGCCATGGTGTTGGTATTATTATCAATAATAATTTAAAAGGGTTTGTGAATTTAATGCTAAAATCGGTCAAAGAAGAACTGGAAATATTAAAAGAAAATTTTGAATTAGGTAAAAGAAACGAAAGAGGTAATGAACTAGTCCAGTACTGCCAAGAGAAAGAATTAGTTATAACAAATACATACTACGACCTACCCTAACGAAGATTATATACGTGAACTTCTCCAAAAGATAACACCAACAATATAATCAGAAACCAAATATATTTTGTAATGATTAACAAAAGGTTTCGTAATGGAGTATAAAGTGCAAAAGCCTATCCAAGCGCAGATGCAGATACAGACTATAATTTATTACTAACAAACGTTAACAATAAACTCAGAAACCCGAAGAAAAAAGTTAACACTACCAAAATAAATATCAAAAACCTAAAAGACGACAACTGCCAACAGCAACTAAACGCAGAAATAAATAAATTAATTAAAGGAAGCGTAAAATGGGCAGTTATGAAATGTGCTTATCCCGCACTAAAAGCGGGAAAAGAAGTCCTAGGCGAAGAAGAGAAAACCACTAAAAAAGAATAGATGACACCGGAAACAGTTGAGCTAATAACTGAAAAACGAAAATACAAAAATAAATATAAAGCCATCAAAAATAAAATCAAATATGAAATCAGAAAGGCAACGAAGGAATGGATGAACAAGGAATGCCAGGAACTGGAAGAACTCAGCAACAAACATGACACCTCAAACTTGAATAAAAAAATGAAAGAATTTACAGGCAACACTAGACAAAGAAGAACACTCATAACAAGAGATAATAATGGAGGAATATTTACTGAAGAGAGCAAAATAAAGGAACTATGGGAACGATATATAATATATCTGTTCCATGACGAGAGGGAAATTGAACAAGATATAGATGAAGGAGAACAATACCTACAAATTTTACCCTCAGAAGTAAAGTATGTCCTGCAGAATGCAAAACAAGAGAAAGCAGTGAGTCCTGATCAAATTCCAGTTGAACTGTTAAAAGCCTTGTACCACGGTAATATAATGAGACTCACCCGAAATCTCAACCACTTATATGTAGAGGGCAACATCGCGGAGGAACAAATCATGTAATGACTATAGATTAATAAGCCTAATTTTCCACTCTTTAAAGATTCTCTTGAACATTGTTCAAAACCGATTTTATAAGAAATGTGAGGAGCAGATAGATCAAACGCAGTTTGGCTTCAGATGAGGCATGGGTACAAGAGCGGCATTATTTGCGTTGACTATAATCTTGCAGAAATGTCGGAAACAAAACAAGAGTGCATATGATGCTTTATGGACTTTAGGAAGGCCTTTGACCAAGTGCAGCATATAAAGTTAGTAGATGAATTCAAACGATCAATTTAGACAAAAAAGACATTGAGTTTATTAAGGCTATATATTGAAACCAGAATGCAGTAGTAAAGGTAAACGATATAAAAACAAATAATATATAGATTGCGAGAGGGGTCAGGCAAGGATGCGTCTTGTCTCCGACGCTTTTCAACGTGTACTCACAGGTCATATTCAGAAAAGCCTTATGGGAAAGAAAAGAGGGAATAAGAATTGGTGGAGAAATCGTAAACACCATGAGATTTGCAGATGACACGGTAATTATGGCTGAGAGTATAGAAGAACTACAAACTTTACTAGATGCAATAAATAGTGAATGCATTCAAATGGGACTTGACATCAACACAGATAAGACCAAATTTATGATAGTATCAAGGAGTCCAATAAATAATGAACAACTAACCCTTGGTGGACAGCAAATAGAGAGAGTGACAAAATATAAATATCTAGGAGCTTACATCAACACAGAATTAGATCCAGACCAAGAGATCAGGGTACGAATAGAAATGGCAAGGGCAGCGTTCTTAAAATTCAAGCAATTGTTCTGTGACAAAAATCTGAATACTGCGCTGAGACTGAGGTTTGTTGAATGTTACGTCTGGTTCCAACTATTGTACGGGGTAGAAACATGGACGTTAAAAGCGCAAATAGTTAAGAAGCTTAAAGCCTTTGAACTTTGGATATACCGGAGAATGTTGAGAATTTCATGGACTGCCAGGGTCACCAATGAGGAAGTGCTGAGAAGGATGGGTCGAGACAAAAAATTGTTGAGAACAATAAAAGTACGCAAGACTGCATAACTTGGACATATACTGAGGAATGATAAATATAGTCTTATGCAAGTCATCATGCAGGGTAGAGTCGATGGCAAAAAGGGAATAGGTAGAAAGAGAAAGTCATGGCTGAGAAATATTCGAGACTGGACAAATATGACTGTAGACGAATGATTGCACGTTGCAAAAGACAGAGAAACTTTTATAAATGTGGTCGCCAACCTCCGTTACTGAGGACGGCATAGGAAGAAGAAGAAGACGCAGTGACGTTTTGGACTTGCTTATATTATATATCTGCGTATATCTCTGAACCCCCAAAAAAAATCAAATGTATGACACAGAAACAGATTTCGAGAAACGAGTATATTTTGAAATTTGGATGCTATTTATGTTTTGGATATTTCCGAATTTTGAAGATTTGCAAATTTTTGACCTCTGACGATTTAAAATTTAAAAGTTCTTCTTCTTTGGGTGCCGTCTTCAATGAAGGTTGGCGATAACCTCAGCAAAATCATTTCTGTCCCTGGCTTTTCTTATTAAAGATTGAGAATCCAAACCAGTCCACTCACGAATGTTCTTCAACCAGGACGCCTGCCGTCTACCAGGACCACGTTTTCCTTCTACCTTCCCCTCTATAAGAAGCTGCAGTAGCTGGTATTTCTCATTTCTGTATATGTGTCCCAAATATGAGGTTTTCCGTGTTTTCATTATTTTTAAGAGTTCTCTGTCGGTGCCCATCTTGTGTAGGACCTGCTCGTTGCTCATATGCGCTGTCCAGGGGACTTTCAGCATCCTTCGAAATAACCACATTTCAAAACTTTCCAAACGCCTTAGTGAGTTGATTTTAAAGGTCCAGGCCTCCATTCCATATAGTAAGGTGCTGTAAACGTAACATTTCAGCATTCGGTATCGGATTTTGAGATTGAGTGTTTGGGACGTAAACATTTGTTTCATTTTTAAAAAGACATTTCTTGCTTGTTCAATTCGCGATTTAAAAGTTACGCCAAAGAATTTCCAAGATATTTATTAGACAGGTTAATTAAAAATTATCCATCATTCTTTAATAAATAAAATTAGAAAATGAATTAAAAGTTTTATATGATGAACCAAATATTTTCGGAAGGTGGGGTAAGTTACAAGATATGTATAATTTTATATACTGCAATTCATTAGAACAAACTGTTACTGAAATTAATAAATTAATAATTCTCTATTATCACCAACTTCTGTCTCAAATTAACGAGATTTCTCTTGTCTAAAAAGAATTAAAACTTACTGTCGAAATACCATGAAACAAGAGAGAATGTCAAGCTTGCCTTAAATGTCAATAGAAAAAAAAAATTTTTAAATCTCTCATGATCATGAATTCTTTTTCTTAGATGGTATACCTATGTGAGGAGACAAAAAAAACATGCCGACTTTGTCAGTAAAGACATGAGACGCCACTGATAAAATATCACGCAGTATGTCTCCTAATAGATCATGGGTAGCGTTTCGTTTTGTCTTTTATTCTCACCCAGCCTTGTTTAAGTAGCATAACACATCATTCAACATTTCTGAATTAAGTACAAATTTCACAGACATCATTCTATCACTCGTTCTTACAACTTACACTTCTGTGTCTTTCATTTTATTATTAGCAATTACACCAACTTCATTGCTAGTATTACTGTTTCCTAAGTACCACAATTTTTATTCTTTACCTAGTTCTTTTGCCCTTTGTCCTTTCCCTCTAGTTTATCGAATTCAAGAGTTGTTTTCTCTCCTTCTGTTAAGCGTAGTTACTAACTTCACACTTTTGTGTAAGACTTACAAGATTCCAAGACTCTATCCTAAAAAGTCCCAAAGAATTACCTTGTACCATTAACGCTAAATATGGGACTATATGCCTATTAAGATTCAGATCTATAAAAAAGTAATAGCTCATCAAAAAATGTTTCGATAGTTATGTAGAGCATTGTATTACTAGCGTAGAACTAATCTGTTTATTTATTGGGTATCCTTGGTAGCTGATTTTTACAAAACTATATATTTTTAATGATTGTACAAACTTCTAATCGATAGATAAACAAAAAATGGTTAAAGTATACTCCTTTATACATACAACACAAATAGAAAAATACAGCAGAACTAATATAGACAAACAGATAAAAACAAAAAAAACTAACGGACAGGAAATTTCTGTGTAAAATTTATAGTCTATTTATTATCGAGAAACTATAAAGTAAACGAAGAGTCATTATTTTTGTATTTATATTAAAAGACAAGCATGGCGTTCAGTATTGTACAAATAATAAAGGATGTCACAAAAGTTTATTTATTAATAATGCCAAAGTTTCAAGGTTAGGAATTTAGATTTTAAAATCGAATTTTTTAATGTAGAAATAGATCAAATCGGTTTTAAAATTAAAATGTGATATACAGTTCGTGTATAAATACCCATTCTAACCTATTTTCTGAACTATAAAACGTAAATTAACCTACCTAATACCAAGTCAGTTTTAAAACACGTAGTTATAGGTGGTGCGAATTATAGCCGTAGTATTTTTTTTTTTTAATATTTATACAACATTATTGAAGACAGTGTTACTAACATGGACGTATAAACATAGATGGACACAGCAATAAGATACCTTTAACACACAATGTTTTGAAGCTTCGATAGAATGTGATGCTTCCGCAATGAGGATAAGCGTGCTTGAATTTTTACTCGCGGGTAATTATTCAGATTTTAAAAATTGGAAGTAGTAATAATGTATAAAAACACGTTCAAAGAATTAAAAAAAAAACAAGAGTTTAACTATTAACAAATCACGTCTTTATAGAAAAATTAAAATACAATTTTATTTGCTTTAAAATTAATACAATTAAATATAATTGAATTCAAGTTAATTTTTTAATAGTATCAAAATAATGCTACAATAAAAAATCTTTGTTTTCTCCTTAATTTGCTACCCAAATAGTTCGATCGTCAATATTATTTGGAAACCTACATAGAAAAATAAATGAGTTTTATTCATTTCACTAATTTATTTGTATCCATGAGAAATATTAAATTAAAAAGGTACTAAACAGATCTTTTTTAATCAGATGATGTCTACTTACAATTTATAAATGTCTACTAATTTCATGAACTCATATCTTTCAATACATTCATGAACATGAATAAACCCAATGGTACGCCTATTAAAATGTAAACAAACACGCTTCCTCATTTCCTCATCTTAAATAATGTAAATTGTATGTACTTACAAATGAAATGAGAGATCGGGATGTAATTATTTCGTTTATTTTATTTCACTTTTCACAAATATCACTCAAAATACAGCCAAAATATCGAAAAATAACTTTTTCCTCATTTACTCTAAAAAGTAAACAAACATGGAACAGCATTTGAAGTTTGACGTAGATCCATAAGACAGAGAAATGTAAACAACCGTTGCCATTTATAAATAGTTTTCAGTGCTTCTACATATAAAATAATTGATTGATATCTATTATACGCTATTATTAAATGATAATGCACACTATGTGCATACATGATATTTTGATTACAATTAAATATATTAATATAACCAATAAATTATTATTTTGGTTTGATAGCACCTGTAGAGTGTAAAATACGGAGTAATATTTTCAGCGACTCGTGAATAAGAAATTTTAAAACAAAACGTGACAACAGTTGAACGTGCTTAGAATGTGACCTATTCAAATAATTTTGACTTCACAATTTTATGTAAATAACTGAGTCTATCTGTGTTTATACGTCCATGGTTACTAATAACTATTACTATTACTATTACTATTACTATTACTATACGACTCACACTCCCTCTAAGGGGAAAATTCACTCATCCCAGATACCTACGGTATCAAAAGGATTGAGCTCTGGTGGGACTCTTTCCATGTTATCGAGTCCTAGGTGACTTGGTACGTCGGTGTATCTCCTAAAAATTTTCGCACGCATCTAGACGTCGAAAGTAGCACAGCTTTCTGCATGACCTTATATAGATGTTCATTTAGTCCCAGCTTTTTTATGTTTTCTAGGAGGTTCTTCGGAATGACTCCAGTGGTAGAAAGAATAATCGGTATCGTCTGGGTACTTTCCATTCTCCATTGTCTTCTTATTTGTATTTCCAGATCTCTGTACTTGGCGATCTTTTCGTTGTACTTAACACGCAGGTTATTGTTGTTAGGTATCGCCACATCGATTAGAGTTGTTTGTCTTGTTAGTTTATTAACTAGCACGAGATCTGGTCTATTATGTGCTACAGTTTGGTCTGTGAGCACAGTACGATCCCAGTATAGCTTGTAGTTGTTATTCTCAAGCATACTCTCTGGAACGTATTGATAATATGGGAGATGGTTTGTTTGTAGAAGTCCCAGTTTAATAGCTATCTCTTGATGGAGGATCTTCCCTACTGAGTCATGCCGTTCCTTATATTCAGTTGCAGCAAATGCCTGGCAGCCTCCGGTAAGATGTTGGATCGTTTCTTGGGCTTGACATCCATATCGGCATTTGTCGTTTTGGACCTGAGGGTCTTTGACAATTATTATTTATTATATATATTATATATATTATATATATATATATTATATATATATATATATTATATATATATATATATATATATATATATATTATATATATTATTATTACTATTACTATTACTATTACTATTACTATTACTATTACTATTACTATTACTATTACTATTACTATTACTATTACTATTACTGAAGACCGGTCCTGGCATAGACTGGTTAAGTTGTACTGATATTGTACTCCTAGTTTTTAATAAAAACAAGTGGTTTTATTAAATTGTTTTTTTTTTTATTTAAAGTGTTTGTCACTTACCAGAGTCGGAGTAAGGCCTTCGCGGCCGCAGCTTAAAATGACTTCACACAATGTAAACACACCCAAGTAATTGTATTTAGTTGTATCGATAATGTTAAGCTGCAGGATTATCTTATTCCTTCATCACAATCATCAACCCAAAAAATATTATTTTTTTATGTAAATTATCTCATAATAGAATCTGCATGTATTTGGTAAACAAAACCGTAGTAGATAACTTCATGACACAACATGGTTCTATAGAAGTAGAAACAGCTCGAAGGCTTGTTGTAACAGCACGAAGACTTATCTCTCCAGCAGAAAGACTAGTCTTGTCTGGAGTCTGCTTGTCAATTCCTCATCAAGTATTAATTGGAGAATTACAGAATATCGGTTTAAACCTTGTTGGCCCAATAACATTTCTGAAAATTAGCTCGACTCTCCGCGAATATAGTCACATGTTGAGCTTTCGGAAGCAAGTTTATATAAGCCCTATAACATCACCAATTCAAGATTCTATTCTAATAAACCATAATAAACCAAAATAATTTCGACCTAACACCTTATCGCATATTTTTGTCACAAGGTACACTCACCTTCTTTATTTGCAAAAATACAGGACACATATCATCCCAATACAATAACAGTTTACTAACGGAATCTACTCATATTGAGTCAAACAATGAAGTACCAAATCAAACAGCTTCAACAAGTATACTACACAAGGTACCAAATACCCAGCAGTCATCAAGTTATCCATTAACAAATCCGAGCATATCACCTACACCTACAAATATCCATGACAAATAAATTACTAATACTCCTACTCATAGCAACACTTTCAATCAACCTCATTCAGCGGAAATACCGTTTTCACAAACTTCGGAAGCAATATCCTCCAATCTATAAAACAATTATTTCAACCAATCTTACAAATAAAACGTTAAGCTCGACTTCTGTCACTACCAATGAGCTTGCTTCAATAGTTCCAAATGTAATAAATCCACAGCATCTAATTGAAAACTCTAATAGCAATTTCGAAAACGCAAGTTCTTTCATAAAACGCAGTATTGGTGAGATCGGCACGCCTCCTTTAGCAATTTAATCAGAAAATCTGTTTGCAAAACTCAAAACCTCTAAACCAAAAAAAAACGCGTTCATCCAAAGTCCCATCTACACGGAAAACTCTTGAAAATTTCATTGATAATCATACACCACCATCCGTTTTAAATTACCGCCAATTGTCCCTACTGATTAATAATGTCCAAGGCTCTCCCGACACTATTAGCGTCGTTAAAGAATTTACAACGGATATGGCTGGTTTACTGCATCTTTTACAAAGCAGCTATCAAATAATAGATCTACAAAAAGCAAGTTTACAAAACTTCAAAAGAAACTACACAACCATTTAGAGAAAGAGATTTCTGACTTAGATAGTGACTCTTCTGTAGACAATTGTTCAGTATCATCTAACTCCGAATCTGTTAACAACATTCAACTCGATACTTTAATGGAACATTGATGGATTTTTCCATCGTCTCCCCATGCTACAGTTTTTTTTTATCTGAATAATCTTCAGATATTATTTGTCTGCAAGAGAGAAACTTAAAGATCAGTTGTACAATTCAAAAAATTTCACTCAAATTTTAACACAAAACAATCTTCTTTTCCGTTTACCACCAGCATGTAGCACATATTCAGCTAAACTCTACGCCATATACCGTGCTGTGAAACTTCTTAACGAGCTTACACTCACAAAAGCCCTGATCATAACAGATTCCCTTAGCTCTCTAAACTCATTAAAACACATTTTTCCCGAAACATCCTTTTGAAAAGTTGCTAAAATACCAGCTTTCCCAAGCTCATGAACATGGAAGAAGCGTCCAATTTTTATGGGTTCCCTCACACGTCGGAATAACAGGAAATGAAGAAGCTGACAGGACTGCACGAGAGGCAATTTAAGTGATTTGTAGGAGCCGATAGACAAGTGTGTTTCCAGTGACTTAAAAGCTTATTTTAAAAATAAAGTGTGGTGTTTGTGGCGAAATGAGTGGTCTCAAACTAATTCCAATCTAAATAAAATCAAAAATAATGTGTCTTAGTGGTTTCCATCGTCGCGCAATAGACGAGAACAAATTGCGGTTGCGCGTTTACGTCTAGGACATACCAGATTAACGCACTCCTACCTGTTCACAAAGAAAAATCCACCTATATGTGATCAGTGTAACGTCCGATTAACAGTCGAACACTTTTTAACAATTTGTAGTAAATATGACCAAGAAAGACAGCGCTACAAGATCCCAAACGCTCTACCACAGGCTCTAGGTCAAAACTGTTCCTGTGACAATATAGTGAATTATCTCAGATCCATAAACATTTTGTACAATCTGTAGGTGTTTAACTTTGTTATTTATATTTTGTTCCGTCGCTAATAACCTTTTGGTGGATGCGACATCTTTTTCTATTAAAAAAATAATTATTATAGAACATCACAGAGGTAGTTATCAGTGCCTCATTAATTATGACGTCATAAAATGAATTAGGTGTGTCGAGAATTATTTCAAATAATTATTGAAGAATCTGACAGATGCCAGGATCGTACTTAGCCACAGGGGGTAATCCCGTATATTAATAAAAATAAAAAGTAAACAAGATTGTTTATTAAATTTATAAATATGTAAACATTTAAAATTGACGAAAAATGATTCATTTATTAAATTTTTGTATCTTCTTCTTCTCAAGAGGCTGTCTGCGCGTCGAAAGTTGGCAATTATCACAGCGATTTTTAATTTTGAGACAGTGGCTCTAAATAAGTCGTTATTATATGAGTTACGTCTCCTTTCTATGGATCTTTTTCTCTGGATTTTGTCTTTAGTCTCCTCACGTTAATTTTTTTCAGTGTCTTCACTTTCATCCTGCGTTATAATACGAATAGCACGTATCACCTCACTAGTCGTATTTTTAACTTAAGGTTTAAGTTTCTACAGCAGAGAAGCCCCTGTATTATTGTAAATGCGCTTTTGGCCTGTTTGATTCTGATTCGTATTTCTCGATAGCTGTCATTGTTTTCATTAATAGTTGTATCGAGGTATTTGAATTCTCTTACTATTTCAATAGGCTGATTGTGTACATATATCTCACAAATGTCCTGAGTTGTCTTTGTTATTATCATATATTTCTTGCTCTGTTGAGTGATGGTCCATATTCTACTTCGCTTACTGCGGTCACCTAATTAAGAAGTATCTGCAGGTCTTCATGTGATTCGGCTAAAAGAACTGTATTATCAGCGTATCTCCGGTTATTTATGATTATGTCATTAATTCTAATGTCTACGTTTCGTTAATCTACTGCCTTACTTAATATATCTTTCTAGTATATATATTAAATAATACTGCTGTATGTATACACCCTTATCAAACAACTCTTTGTACTTCTCTTTCTTTCTGTTATTTTCTCTATTCTCACTACTGGTTTTTGGCAATAGTATAAGTAACAGAAAAAAGACTTTTCAAAATTTATGAGGTAACTTATAAATTAATTATATAAATAAAATATATTTCTAATCATAAAAACTATTAATTCACTAATGCGTAATAATAATAGTTTATTGAAAATACTAAAAAGTAGAATTTGAATATCGGTGTAATAGAAAATTATAGAAAAATACTGCCAGTGAAGAGTTTCCTTAAAGATATATCCTTAGACAAATTCATGGTAAAATATTTCGGTCATAACCTAGCAAAACATTAATTAGAGAGGAGCCAGTCAGATTTGGATATAAGAATTGAATGATAACTGGTTCCACTGGATATAATTATGGTTTTCACGATTGTTGCGAAAAAAACAAATCATATTAAAGATAATAAAAAAATAAAACTTGGAGATAAAGTAGTAATTCATCTTTTGAAATACCGGCCTGAACCATCTAGAAATGAAATTAGATCAGGTCATTGGTTCAGGACCTAGGAGTTTCCTGTGTTTACAACGTTTTAAGCAGAGGCAAGTATTTATAAATAACAAACTTTGTTCATCTAGCTGTTAATGTCAAAATAGGCGATTCTACAGTTTGTATGTACAAAATTAGACTTTTAGCAGATAAAATTATAAAAAATACTGCCAGTGGGGATGTTTCCATAAAGATATTTCCTTAGACAAATCCATGGTCAAATATTTTGGTCATAACCTAACTAAACAGTTAATTAGAGAGAAGCCAGTCAAATGTGAATATAAGAATGGGATGATAACTGGTTCCACTGGATATGATTATGGTTTTTTCGTTTGTTGCCGAAAAAAGCAAATGGTACTATTACAAAAGACCAGACTTCCTGACCATACCAGAAATATTACAATTCACCCATCTAAATTTTAATACTTTTAAAACTCACTGAAGTGCAGAAATCGAAATTTTAACCTCATTCACTTTCTCGAGCTTTTGTTTTAGCGTACAAAGAGTTACATGCTCACCTAAAACGAACAAAGAAAAATTAATATGACACTATAGTGATTCTTCTAAAAACAAGATTTGGATTGTAAAGTAACATATTAATTGTAACATATGGAATTTATCTATTTAAATGGTATATGCAACAAACAGTACTCCGTTTATAAATCGTAGTAAGCATATTTAAATAATTCAAAGTGTAACAGTTATAACAATATATCTATATATTTTCCTAAAATGTATGATGTAAATGGACAAACTTTAGCAAAAAGGCAAAGAGTACTCTTTGCATTGATTATCTGAGTTAAGATAGTTAAACCCAGATAATCAATGCAACTGGGCCAGATATATTGAAAAAAGAAGTAAAATACGCAATAAGAAACGCTAAAGATGGAAAAGCAAATAGACCTGATGAAATTCCTGCAGAATTGTTGAAGCTTTTGAATGATAAATCCGTAACCATAATATTACATCTATTCAATACAATATACAGTAGGGTGGAACGAAAAAGTCGAAGTCATTATTTTTTTTTGGGGCTAGTGCGGAAAAGTTGCGTTTTGATGTATAATAAAACTGTAAAAAATATTTTTTGGATTTGACCCTATCTTCAGGTTCCATATTGAATTTAAATTTTTGGAAATAACAAAAAAAATTAAAATTTAAAAAATGTATTTTTTTATTAGTTTTTTTAATCAAAATAATTGTTTTATAATACAATATACATTTTATGATTGGTAGTCTGATTTTGTGTTAAAAACAGCATAATATTTCTAGACTGCAACCTTGAACGAATAAAGCCATCCCTTGATTCTGGTCCATAAACAGCAGCTGATGCTTCAGTTACTAACTTAACAGTTCTTTCGACAGATTGGGTATGACAGAGGCAGTTTAAGACCTCTATTTTGTTTTGATTCCCGGAATGAATCATATCCCTTACATTGTTATTGGAAATATGTTTTAGCAAAGGCGGAGCCGTAACACTGCATTCAGAAATAGAAATTAAGTCAATATAATCTTCAGCACTAAAATTTAATGTTGGTATTTTAAATCTCCGGATCTTTTTTTCTTTCTGACTTTGTCTAGCTTTCAGCACTCTGCGTAGTCCTAGCTCCCGTATATGTTTTCGTTCATCTTTTATCATTCCGAGTAATAAATTTTCGGGATGGGCAAAATAAGCATTCCTTTGGATAACTGCATCGACAATTTTTCTTTGGTCAACTGGTAGAAATCGTGAATAATGGATCATTCGCCATAAATGTTTCGAACCATCAGAACAGCTAGGATACAGTTTTATATAAAACCAAACTGGTGCATACACTTTTTGGATGAAACTTACTAACATAATTAATTGAGGGCTGGGAAATTCAGTGCCAACATACAATCGAAGCAACCGATTAGCAGCTGTCAGCCACCTTGCGTGTGATATTTTCCCAGGTTTTTGTAGGCTCAAATCGTTAGGACATTTTCCTGTAGAAACTGCTTGACTGATTTGGTACAAGTACTTCTGATCGGTACTAAGGTCTGTTGTTTCTAATAATACTGGTAGGTTGTTTTCTATGGCAACGAAATTGACGACAGCTTTCTCTTCACAGCGTTCCAGAAGTTTTCCTATTGGCCCTGAAAAACCAAGTGGTCCACTGGTGCGTCCATCTAACTGTTGTATTAAATGACGTAGAGGTAGTTCGTTGCAATGAAATAGGCATACTAGCCATTGAAGTGAGGTGCCGCAGTATTCTTCCAGTTTTCTTATAACGCCTACTTGAGGGCTAGTGTTTAGTACCGTACCATCGCATCCAACTGCGCTTAACTTCGATATATCAATATTATTTTTCAGGATGAATGTCTGTATGCTATCCGCGATGTTTGCAGCCAATTCTGATAAAGGAGACACGTGCCCTAGATATCGAGAGCCTGGTTCTTCAACAATTGTTACATGTTCTTCTGTAACTACTTTTCTATAAAACTTTTTGCCTTTTTTTGTTGCAAGACAGTCTTGTCTTTACGCCCATAAAAAAATATACTTCTGATTGACAGTCCCTCCTTCTGCTTCTGGAGTGAACGTCTATGAGATGCACGCTGTCGCCTTATTTTCATTCTATCAATTACCTTCGATGTATCAGTCACAGTTATAACTCCCATATCTTTTAAGATCGCTGATGCTATAATTACAGCAGAACGATCGGAGACCCCGGTTCTGTCGCACGCCGAAGCTAAACTTGGCAAGCAAATCTGCATTTGTAACGTAGATGGTTGGACTGTAACTGTTGACAAAGGGGCAATGAATTCTTCTTAGAAGAGAAAGCACTTTAGAATGTCACACTTAGTGGGTAAAACACGATCATTGAAAACACCAATAATTGTTCCTAGTATTTCACAGTTCAAACTACTTCGTGTTGACATTTCGAAGAATATGTTTATATACGACACGTCTGTGTGAGATAAGAAACTCAACATTACTGTTATCTGTTGTTGTGTCACTATGCCTGCGTGAATGGTTGCAAGATTGATGTAACATCTGCGTCTGCGTTTTTCCCTTCTCTACCTACTTGATCTACAACTGGCGTTGTAAGCGTCATTTGAAATTTTGATATGGGGGTGGGGCAAGCATTATATATACCATACATTATATATGCAAACATAATACAAAATTGACCTGTTTTTTGTAAATTTCAGTCATTTTCAGGGACAGGGGCAAATGCCCCCTTGACCCTATCAAATGACGCCTCTGGAACCTGAAAACATCGTTTAATTTCAAAATAATTTTGCATAAGATGCTTTTCACACCTAAAGACGACTGTTGATCACAGCCAAATCGATTTTTTCAACAAAAATATTTTTTTTGTTTTTTTCATTTTTCAAATCCAATATGGAACCTCAAGATTTTTTTTTATTTCAAAATGCTTTCGCACCGTTTGTTTTCATTACCTGACACAACTTTTAAACGATAGCCACAATCATTTTTCTTTTATTTTATTTTTTTGGCCTTTTTCGTTCCACCCTAATATACAGTACTAGTATAATACCTCAAGCATGGTTGCTGTCTAGAGTCATCCACAACCGAATCTATCAAAAGTTAGATATCGGTATTAACGATACACAGATGGAATTCAGAAAAGGATCAGGTACAAGAAAGGCTCTCTTTGCCTTAAATGTCCTAACACAGAGATGTCTAGATGTTAACCAAAAGGTACATGCCTGCTTTATAGACTTTGAAAAGGGCTTTCACAAAGTACGCCACAATCAACTCAAAGAAATCCTGGAAAATAAGAACATCGACACCAAAGACATAAAAATAATACAATATCTGTACTGGAATCAGCAAGCTCATATAAAAATAGAAGACCAAACATCGGACAAAATAGAAATACGGAGAGGAGTACGACAGGGTTGTATATTGCCACCGCTCTTGTTTAATATCTACAGCGAACAAATATGCTAAGAAGCTCTTTAATATGCAAACGAAGAGATAATAGTCAATGGAGAAGTTATCAATAACATTCGATATGCTGACGATACTGTAATAATGGCAAGAACAGTGGAAAATCTACAACATCTAGTAGAAAGTATGAATGAGATATGTAATAACTATGGCATAAGGATGAACGTCAAAAAAATCAAATATATGACCTTCAGTAAGAATCCAATACATGACACTAGTATCTAAACAAACGGTACATAACTTGAAAAAGTAAGCGAATACAAATACTTGGGAACCCTCATCAATGAAACAGGTGACCAGAATCACGAGATAAAAAGACGTATTGAAATTGCCAGGTCTACCTTTATAAAAATAAAAAAAATATTTTGTAATCGTGATATTAGTATTCATCTACGAACTAGAACGTTAAAATGCTATGTATTTTGTACTTTGCTCTACGGTGTTCAGGCATGGACTCTTAAACAGAGGAATATTAAAAATCTTAAAAGCTTTGAGACGTGGTGCTACCGCCGTGTACTAAAAATAGTTGGGTGGATAAAATTACAAATGAAGAGGTAATACGCAGAATAAATACCGATCCAGAAGTTATCATCAATACAAAAATAAGAAAACTTGAATACCTGATGAGAGGACAAAAGTATACATTCCTAAAAAATATAATACAAGGAAAAATCCAAGAACGCAGAAATCCAGGCCGTAGAAGAATGTCTTGGATGATAAATTTAAGAAAGTGGTTTGGCTGTACCAACAGCAGTGAATAAAATTAAAATCGCCATAATGATATTCAATCTCCGATAGAAGAGGCACTCAAAGAAGAAGCTTTTTTTTCCACCTCACTTTTATTTCCGTATCCACTATCACCGGTCGGTGTTGACTAGCTACACACTCACCGTTTATTACTTTACATTTACTTCATATAGAATGTAATAATGACAGCCAAATCTTATGACACTTTAAAGTCTTCTTCTTCTTAACTCGATAGCACTATTTACTTCAATATTTCCTATTCCCATCTCAAAACCCCAGTGATTTCTTTATACTCCTGCTCTTTCTCTATTAATATTATTATTCAAATCACCTCCAATAAAATTATTTTCATCTACAGGAATCTCGGGCATCTTGCAAATAATGACACTTCATAATTCTTTCTTTTCCTGTTCTTCGCACGCTACCTGTAGGACGTAGGCACATATGATGTTCACGCCTGGATACTTAGCTTATCAGTTCTTCTGGTAACACTTACAAGATGGTCCTTTCCCTTATTGCTTAAAATAATTCCTACTCCATTGCTGCCTTGACTGTTAGAAATACTATATACGTACTTGCGTCCATCTCCAAGAACTCTCGATTGTCCAACGAGTTTCCTGTTCGGGAGAAACAAAAAAGAGTGTATACACCTTCTAAAGCCTCCGGATGCTCTGTAGAGGGCTTCGGAAATATCGACGATAGCTCCTCTACTTAACTCCATTTCCAGGGTATGGACTCTTACATGACAATATTATTAAATGAAATATTAAGGTAAAACTGCAAATTTTTCAGCTAAGAGATTTTCTAATTTCATTTGGGTTCAAACTCCCAAATGAAATTCGGAAATCTCTTAGCTGAAAAATTTGCAGTTACTAAGGGTCTCAGACAAGGATGTTGTATCTCTCCGACTCTGTTTAAGATTTATATCTCTGCAGCTCTGAAACAATGGAAAAGGAAAGTCAAAGGAATGGGTATACAATTGAACGATCAGGATTACATATATACTTTACAGTTTGCAGATGATCAGGTGGTGATCTCAAATGACAAAGACGACATGGAATACATGCTTAAAAAACTAATTGAAGAATACCAGAAATGGGGATTAAAAATCAATTTAGAAAAGACAAAATACCTCTCAATTGGAGCTGAAGCAGAACAACTCGATATCGATGACAATCAAAAAGTAAATCCATGTGACGAATATAAATACCTGGGCGTCATCTTCGACCGTAGTGGAAAAGACGAACGAGAAATAGAACATCGAATTGTACAAGCACGAAGAGCTATAGCATGTTTGAACGGAGTTCTATGGAGTAAAGAAATATCAAAGAAAAGAAAATGGAACATCTATGAGACAATGGTTAAAACTAGCCTACTTTATGGAGCTGAGACATGGAGAATAACCGAGAAATATAAGAAAAAGGTCGAAGCCACGGAAATGGATGCCATCAGAAGATCGATGAGAATATCAAGAGCCGACAGAATACGGAATGAAGTGATAAAACAACAAATGGGTATAGAGGGCACTATAGTTGAGGATATTGAGAGAAAACAGCTCATATGGTATGGACATGTGAGCCGAATGGGGGACGAAAGATTGCCTAAAAAAACGATGATGTGGCAACCCCCAGAGAAGAGGAAACGAGGAAGACCACCACAGAGCTGGAACCTGGGAGTTAGGAAAGCGATTAGCGCTCGAAATCTGGACGAAGACCTAACTCAAGACCGAATACAGTGGCGGTTGGGAGTCGGACAACGTCGTAAGACGTTATAAAACCGAATGTATATATTAAGGTATGGACAGATATTTCTTACATGGCAATATTAAGGTTGTCACCAGTGCTTCTCTTCTACATGAAACCGGCAAGTTATCTTCCTTTACGTGTGATGCTAGGGGAAGTTGGTGACCAGATGCAGTATTCGTCATAAAGCGAATTAGAGATAAAATAGACATAGATACCTTTAATTAGTTGGCTTGTAAAAATATTTGACAAAGGAAGATTTAAAATGTAATACATTTTTTGTAATAAAAAGATCTTGGTAAATAATTATGATCCGCGCAATCAATTTTGTGATAATCTTCCATAGAGGCACAATTTGCCGATGAACAATTAAAATTGTTTATATAAAGGAAGATTTTATGCAAAAAATAATTATCACGATTAAGAACCTAATAGAAAAATAGTTCCTAAGTTAAAAAAACACATTTTATTACATTGTAAAATAAACTTGTTAAAACGATATATTGCTAATTCAAAATTTCTTGAAGTAATTAAAGCTTTTACCGCTTCACTTTTCATTTTCTTACAATTTTTCAGACTTTTGACGGCAGGCTGCTATTCATTCCTAAATAGCTTGTTAAGTTTGTAGCTTATAATAACATCAAGCAACTAGTTTAATTTAAGTTTGTAAATCATCATAGTGAAACTACGGATAGCCATATTCATTAGAAACTTAAACAATAATTAACAGTTGATTAAGACTTCAAACTTAATTTCATATAATCAAGTTCTATTACGAATTTCGTCTAAGTTTAAACTTTGAAATAAAGAAGGTTGTGTTTAGCGGTAATTATTTTGCCCATACTATATTAGTTATATTTATATTTTATTACATATATATATATATATATATATATATATATATATATATATTTATACAGTATAAGTAGTTATTATATTATTTTTTTCTTCGTCCTTTTCTTTTATAAAAGCAATTTTGCTTTTTATTTTTTTAACACTTAACTACCATGGCCAAAAATAGTAACATTTGTACCATGGCAGGGTCAAATTTGAACCCCCATTGTTTTTTGTATAAAAAAATATTTTTTTTAACTTGTTTTATTTTAAATTATTTAAAGCTACTTTTACATTTATATAAAAATAAAAAACGAATTTGGTTAATTAGATATAACTTTATTTAAAAAAGAAATTTTGTATTCAGTTAAATTAACATAGCTATGCACTTTCTCGAATTATAAGAAAAATAATAACAATGTGCAGTTTTTTTATATCCAATGGTGAAATCTAGGTATCATAGCTCCTACCTAAAATAAAAAAAAAACGATTTAGATTTCGTATCTCAAAAATGACAAGCATGATTTTACCTTAATTTTCAACACAGCTTATGCATAACGTCTGTATGCGGGAATGATTTTTGCAAATAAAATCTCGACATTTATCGCACGATGAGGTTTCTTTCTTTTGGTTTTTGGAATATGGATATATTTTACACCTTCCCCTCTTTTTTCGTCGTTTTGGCTCTGGATTTGCGGCAGGCATTGGTTCCTGAAGTCCGGAAACTTTAAAAATGGCACTACGAATTTCTCTCGGTAAACAAGTTTGCTGAGCTCTACGAGTTAAATGAGCCTTAATAAGTTCTTGACCTAAAGTGGTTAGAAACAATCTTCTTTCCATCATTTCATTTTGCTGAACTCCATTAAAAATTACGTTAGCATTTAATCCTGCAATGTTCAAAATGCTAAACCATATTACTTGAGGCCATCTACGAGTTCTTCTGCCAGTTTTATTTCTTATCCAATGAATCCACTCCACCTTTTGTCTCGTTGTAAAAATTTATAATCTCTGGCTTTCCATTAACCATTGTATTGAAATGATGCATAGTTGACACTAACAATACTGCACGATTTTTCTTAGGAACAAAAGATACAAGCTCTCGCTTCCTGTAAAACCAAATAAGGCAGAATTAGGTGGCCTGTTTTTTTTGGGGTTGAAATTCAGCAGGAACCTCTCTTTTATTTTTTTTTAGAGTTCCAGCATATGAAATTTTATGGCTTCTCAGTTCTTTAATGATCTCAATGGACGAAAACCAATTATCTGTTGTTATGTTTCTATTTGTACCAGAAATTGGTGGAATAAGTGTCAAAACATCTAGAGTGGGGATGGATAACTTTTTTAGATTTGCTCTGCGTGTATCTTTTCCAGTATATATAAAACCATTTAGCAAATAATGTGTCTTAGAGTCTACTAAACACTGCATTTTCAGACCGTATTTGTCTGGCTTATTTTTGAGATACATCCTAAATTGGCACCTTCCTCTAAATGCAATAAGCATTTCATCTATTGTGAGATATTTACCACAGCTATAATTGGAATGGCAATTAATTATAAACATATTAAAAATATTGGATATAGCTGCCAGTTTATCTCCGTGCGCAATACGTTCTTGTCTAGTAGCTGGGTCGTCAAAACAAAGGCTTCCAAGCAAAAAATAAAATCGGTTTAGTGACATGGTTGCTCGAAATATATCACGGCCAGTACCATTCGTAGCAAATAAAGACCTTAAATCTTCATTATTGGATTTAACTACCCCAGTTAAATATAATAAGCCTAAGAAGGCCTTTAATTCAATTATGTCAAGATGATTGGTATATTGACACGATAAATTGTGTAAATTATATTTAGAAGCCGTATTAGTTATTCGTTTGTTGATTTTCTCAAGAATTTCTTGAAATATATCGTGGCTAATAATACATTCCCAAGCATCAACTGGTTTCTCTAGCATACTAGCTCGAGCTTTTCCAATAACACCAGGTAAATGACTAATTAAATTATGCTTACGTGTACGAGAAAAGGTGGGAGAAGTTTTAGACCACTTGTACCTATTTTTGCCATAAAACACATCCTTTGAGTCAGCTATATCACTTTCTTTACCCGAATATTCACTACCAGTTTCGGAATTATTAATTTGCCAATTTTTTTCGTCATCATCGTCCCATTCCTCTTCACTGTCTGTTTCGTGATCAGTGTGTTCACTAGCCTGGTCTAAAAACTCACTGTCACTATCTAGTCCAATGTCCATAATTTTTTGTCCCTCCTCTTCAAGTTCTTTCTGTGTCAGAGGACGTTTATTGCGACTACACCCCGCCATTTCAAATTACTCGTTAATTGCACTAGAAACACTTATACCATAAGCGGGTCAAAATTGACCCTATGCGTGCCTAACTCTGCAGTAGTAACAGATAAACTAACGGAATTTTCGTAGATCATAAATCACCTACTGGTCGAAGATTAGCAGAAAGCGCGCAATGCACAATCTATGTGTCGGTAGCGAAACTTGGTATTAAAAACGCGGGGGGTCAATTTTGCGTTGGTTGGTCAATTTTTCAAATGCCCAGAAGGGCATTCTGTTAATTTTGATATCAAGCTTATCATGGTCGATAAGTAGTTGATGGTTAACCTCAATTTTTCGATATTCTATTAGGAGATACTTATAGATATATAACTTCTTCGCAGTTTCGGCGGTAGAATGTGAATTATAATGGAAAGCCAATAGTTCGGTGTGGGTCTAATTGTACCTGAGATCATTCGCATTGTCTGGTTTAATTGGGTATCAATAATCTTCTTGTGTTTATTATTGAGCCATACCGGGGAATATATTCAGCCGCCGAATATACTGAAGTCTGACATAGGTTTTGAATTATAATATTTCGCGTTTTCAGTTTTGCTACCGTTCTTACTAGGTGCTTTTTAAAACATAATATTCTATCCAGAGTCTCTATAAGATATTTTTGGGTTGAGTTATAAGTGCAGTCTATTTTTAATGTAAACAGAGCGATTTTGTTGGCTTGGGCATTATTCGAATGAAAACAGCATTTACTTCGTTTTCGTTGCATTGGGCCGTAGCCTCCATTTGTGAAAGTATTTTCTCATAACGCCAAGGTCATCCGTTAATATTGTTTTTGCCATATTTATGTTAGTATGTCTTTATCTCGTTATAAAGAAGTCAAAGAGGCATGGATTAAAGAACAATGTGAAGAAACGGACCCCTATGAGAAAAAGTACGATGCGTTCAACATGCACAAAAAAATTAAAGGGATAACAGGAAGCATAGAGAAATGCCAAATAGACAAACTTAAAGACAAAGATGGAATTCTTATTGTAGATCTAGATAATAAAATGAAAAGATGGACAGAATACCTGAATAAATTATTTGAAGACGGTAGAAACTTAGATCTTCAAAGTTTTGTTTTCATCTTTCTTCGTTAATATGCCGATATGCCGATGAGGGTCCTTTAAGAGCGCTTTTTGTAGCCTGGAAGCCTGCGGGAAATCTTCGATTTTATCACAGAAGGTGTTCCAAGCAGCTCTTTGTCTTTTTCTGCAGAGTTTTTTAAACTCCCTGAGATTTGATTGGTAAGAATCCCAATCCTCTTTAAGTTTAGTGCGTTTTTCATATTTGAGGCTGCTGACGAGAACGTTGAGCTATGATTGGAGTTTATTTGTGGTACGGTTAGTGATGTAGGTGAAATGCTGCTATTTCTCTAAGATATTGCTTCATCACAAGTTACGTCTATAAAATTATTGATTCTAAAGAATTTAATATCTTGATTTAGTTTATTTTCAAAAATAATATTATGGGTTATTATTTTTTGGAATTTTATTTCAGAATTTTTTTAAAAACGCATTCAGAATTGAAAATGGTAGGGTCAAAATTTAATATAATTACCATTTATTGTATTTTATTCCCATGTATATTATTTAATAAGAACATGGAACAAGGAAATAGTTTAAGAATAAATACAAATACACTTTATATGCTTGAAAATCTTTATATGCTTGAATTAATTAGTTTTTTGTCAGTGACCACACATGCATTATATTACTACAAAATAATCCTATTAAATTTTCCGCCAATAATTTTATGATGTTGATATTTTACTAAGGTAGGTACTTTAATTATACACTAACACAGATAATTGCCGTGTAAAGATTCATTAAAATAGCAAACCGTAGACATCATTAGTAACTAATTGGAAACTAGTTATACAACATGATTTACATGTATTATTTATGTATTTGGTTGATTTCTGATCCTGTTAAATTTTATAAATACTTGAAAAGATTTTTCAAAAATTTCACTTATTTTGTAGGCGCCAATAATTACATAACGCTTAAAAAATATATGTAAGATAAAGACAATACTTTGTTCGGTAGGCTCAGTTCCAATTATCTAGTTAAGAATGTCAAAATTTTCCCACAGGAAATTTGATCGCAAATTTTGGGGTATTGATCGGCATCACAATAGATAAAGATTCACCAAAGTTTTTCCCAAAATATTGACACATGATTTCAAAATTTCATAAAACGTCAAAAACCGTTTTCTGGCCAAAACTCCCTTAATTTTTTTACCAAGATATACTTGTTTTTATTTTAATTAAAGGATTTTTTCTACTCTATACAACTATTTAAACTAAAATGAGAGTAAAAAAGAATATATTTGTCGCTCGAAAAAAATATAGGTATAGATGAAAAAATTCTAAAACTATGTTTGAAATAGGTTTTTAAAGTGGTCCACGGTAGTTAAAAATTGGAAAAACCAGTTTATTGCCGTTTTTTAGCCGTTTATTAAGTTACATTTTTAGTTAGAGATAAGCTACTCTTATATAAGTTATTTGAGTATACATCTAATATTAATCCCTTTAATTTGGGCCCTAAAATAAGCATTTTAGTCTCTTAGAATCATTGTCGTGTTAATTTAAAAGGCGAAAATTCGAGTAGAAATTTCGGTTCTCCTGCGTTTTCGCCGTTTTTTCGCAGTTTTTGAGTTATAATTTTAGTTAAAAAAACGCTATTTTCCTGAAAACTATTTGAACCATTAGGTAACATCAATGTTTTAACTTGTACTCCATATGAATCACTTTTGACCCTTAGAACAGAAGTTATGATAATTTGGAAGACAAAAATCTGGTTAGAATTTTCGATTTTCCTAGTTTTAGTAGATTTGGCCAGTAAAGCACTTAATCTAAGCAATATGAGTCAAAAATTGATAGTTTGATAAATAAAAAGGTTTCGCAATTTTTTTTACTATTTTTGCTTTTTAAATGGCTAGTTAACTTAATTACTATTCAAGTGGAAACAAGCCACAATTAAAGATAAAATACGTTTATTGACGTTTCAATTTCCAGTTCGGAAATCGTTTTCAAAATACAAACATTAGTAAATTGGGTATTTAACTTATTCTTCTTCTTCAAGTGCCGTCTTCGTTCCGAAGTTTGGCTATCATCAAAGCTATGCGTATTTTTGATGCTGCAGATCTAAACAGTTGGTAATTGGTGCAATTGTACCATTCTCTCAAGTTTTTCAACCATGAATGCCTTCTTCTTCCTATAGATCTCTTTTCCATTATCTTTCCCTGTATAATCAATTGCAGCAACTGGTATTTATCTCCCCTCATAACATGTCCCAAATATTGTAGTTTGCGCTTTTTAACAGTAAGTATCAGCTCTTTCTCTTTCCGCACTCTCCGCAAAACCTCCACATTTGTTACTTTCTCTGTCCAGGGTATTCTTAATATTCTACGATACATCCACAACTCAAATGCCTCTATCTTTTTGGTATCGATCTTTTTCAATGTCCATGTTTCCATTTCGTAGAGGAGAACTGACATAACGTAACATCTCAAAAGGCGAATTTTAAGTTTTAGACTTAGATCTCTTCCGCAGAACACCTTTTTCAATTTAGTAAATGTGGCTCTAGCTTTCTCTATTCTGGTTCTGATTTCTTCAGAGCAATCATTATTTTCGTTGATAACAGTTCCCAGGTAATTATATCTTCCTACACGTTCGATTCTTTGATGATGCACGGTTATGTCAGGGAAGTTTTGTGGTCATTTAGATATTAGCATTATTTTTGTTTTGCTTATGTTAAGTGATAATCCGTGTTCTTCGCTGCATTCTACTATTTTGTTAATTAGTATTTGAAGCTCTTCCCAAGTTTCTGCGATTAGTACCGTGTCATCGGCATATCTCAAGTTGTTTATTCGGATGCCATTTATCTTAATACCTATATTTTGATCCGAAAGTGCTGTGTTTATAATGTCTTCGGAGTATAGATTGAATAAGGTCGGTGAGAGTATACAACCCTGTCTTACGCCTTTCTTGATCTCGATTTCCTCCGTTCTCTCTTGCTCTATTCGGATATTTGCTTTCTGGTTATAGTAAATCTTAAAGATAATTCTAATGTCCCTTTTATCCAAGTTTTTTTCTACTAGCAGTTGCATTAAGTGATCGTGACGAACTTTATTAAACGCTTTGTTGTAATCAATAAAGCACACATATATATATATATATATATATATATATATATATATATATATTTATATGTATATATATATATATATATCTCTAGACATCTTTGACATATAACGTTAAGTGCAAATAGTGCTTCTCTGGTTCCAAGCCCGTTCCGAAATCCGAATTGAGTATTACTAATATCTGCATCTAGTTTTCTGTTAATTCTTGAGTGGATTACTTTGATGAATACTTTTAATGTATGCCCCATTAAGCTTATAGTGCGGTAGTCAGTGCACTGTTTTGCATTTGCCTTTTTTGGTAAGGTTGCAAAAGTTGAAAGTAGCCATTCCTTTGGTATTTCTCCTCTTTTGTAGATGCAGTTAAAAAGGTCGAGTAGAATATTCACTGATTTGCCTTCCACAAGCTTAAGAAGTTCTGATGTGAGCCCGTCTGGACCCGGTGATTTACCATTTTTCATTATTTTTATAGCGTATAATAGTTCTTCTTTAGTTATTTCTGGTCCTTCGTCGCCTTGCAAGTTATCTATATTAGGTTCTTGTTTTTCATCGTCGAACAATTCTTCTACATAATTCTTCCAGGTCCTAAGCTTTTCTTGTAGATCGGCTATTATTTCACCATTTGCGTTGCATAGGAGATTGGGATGTTTTCGTTTTTGTGTACCTGTCAGTTCCTTTATCTTTTTATGTAAGTTAAAAGTGTCATGTTTGAGATGTAGTTCTAATTTAACTTATTATTCACATATAAAACATTTTCGGTGCATATCATAAAACATATTTAATTTCTTGTTTTTCTTTAACATTACATTTAAATACTGAACCAGAAGACTGAAAAAGCGGATGGAGAGTCAAAAGATATCTGACTGCTTTTTATTTTTTGGCTACTTTTTACCTCTTTACTTTAACATTTCACCTTTAAGTCGACTTGGAATCATAGAGTACATGCGACATCAAAAAAATCAGATACTCAACGAATTCTAATTTAACACTCTTATTATTTCCTGAAACTTTATTGAAAAATACCGCAACTTATACATTTTAAGTGCACTGCTAGTAGACAGTCTATGACTGCACTGAAACATGTTTACATAGCAAATGCCCTGGACATCTAAAATTTGGATTAAAAAAATTCACAACTAAACGTTAATAAATATTAAATAATACATTTTTGTATCCCAAAAATACTAGATCAAGATCTTCGGTTGGATTACAAATTAAATCATAAAGTAAAAAGGTTTCAACTTTCTACTCTGTACTTTTCTCTAAAATAATAAGATTATTGTCACCAAGTAACAATAATCTTATTATTTGTAGTTGAGGTGTGGAATAAAACGAGAAGACTTCTACTTATTTACAATTATAATGAGGCGTTCATTCAATTCAATTAAATTAAAATCATCATTATTAAGTACAAACATAAATAAACATTGCTAAAATACAGCTTATGTAGCATTATGACAAACTGAATTTATTGTCCTAATATTAAGAAGTTAAGGAAGAAAAAAATCCACCATTTGTTGACAAACATATACCTTACATGGCTTTACATCCAAAAGAACATTATTTATTAAAAGAAATAACATCATCTGAACTAGAATATACTATCAAGATATCCAAAAATACAGCTCCCGGTCCAGATCAGATTTCTTACATTATGTTACAAAAAATGGCTGTACTGGCTAAAAGACTACTACTATATATTTATAACTGTATTTTGCAAACTGGAATACCTCCTTACAAATTTAATAATTGCTTTGTTATATTAATTCTAAAACCGGGAAAAGACAAAGGTAATCCAGAATCATATAGACCAATAATATTATCGTCATGCATTTTTAAAACATTTAAAAGAATTCTAAAATTGAGAATGGAAATTTGTTTAAGGCGGCATAATATTCTACCAGCAACACAATATGAATATAAACAAGGCTATGAAACCACAGCTGCAGTAGTTCGTCTGACTACAGATGTTCAAATTGGGTTTCCTAATTTCATGACAACAGGTGCATTATTTATTAACATAGAAAGTGCATATGACAATATTGATTTAAATATACTCTGTGATAAACTTGTGTTTCTTGGCATTCCAAAATCGATAGCACATTTACTATCAAATCTGTACAAAGACAGAAGTGTATCGATAAGAGTAGGTTACAATATTATTGGACCCAAGATCACATCAAAAGGTATTCCACAGGGAGCTGTTTTAAGTCCACTTCTTTTTAATTTGTACACATATGATTTGCACAATTTTTTGTCTCCCAATATTGTTTGCTTACAATATGCTGATGATATTGTGATCTACTCACATAAGAAAACGTACAGAGAAAACACTACTAAACTCAAACATATTATGTACAACTTAGATAATTGGACTTGGTTAAGTGGATTCAATATTTCGTACCAAAAATGTGTCGTAGTATTTTTTTCAAGAAAACATTCTATTAAACATCACGCTGTAACCTTACATAGCAATGATATTCCAATTGTTTCGGAATTTAGATATCTTGGTGTCGTACTTGACAGAAAATTGCTTTGAACTCAACATATTAATTATACAATTCCATCCATCCAATGGCACTACAGCCCAAGCCGGGCCTTGGCCTCCTTCATTAAACCTCTCCAAACATCTCTATTTACTGCTGTTCTTTTCCATGAACGCGTTTTTAGGAGATTTTTGGCATCCTCATCTACCTCGTCTTCCCATCTCTTTTTTGGTCTTCCAACAGGTCTTTTTCCTTGCATTCTTGCGTTTAGTAATTTTCTGGGGATTCTGTTCTCATGCATGCGGGCCACATGCCCTGCCCATCGTAATCTCTGCAGTCTAGTGTATTGTGCTAGTGTTGGTTCAGTGTATTGTTCGTATATTTCGTTATTATATCTAATTCGCCAGTTGTTATTTTCCTTTATTGGACCCAGTATTCTACGCAATATTTTTCTTTCGAACACGTCTAATGCATTGGTAGATTTCTGTGTTATAACCCATGTTTCACACCCATAACTTACTATTGATCGGATTATTCTTTTATATATCCGGAGTTTTGTTTTCCGGTGTACGTCTCGCGATTTGAATATGTGGCCCATCGCGAAAAAGGCTTTGTTGCTAGCATAAGCCTTCTATTTATTTCCGGTTCTTCTTCATTATTTTCGACCAGATCCATTCCTAAATACGTGAATCTATTCACGTATTCTATATCGTCTATAAATTGTTGTTGTTGCGCCTGTCTATTTGATCTGGTTTGTATGAGTAGTTTTGTTTTATTTGTATTTATTGTTAGCCCTACAACTTCTGAACTCTGTTTCAACTGAACGTAGGTTTCTTCTGCCGCAGTCTTTGTTCTGCTCATTATGTTTATGTCATCTGCGTATGCTGCTAATTGGGTAGATTTGTTTGTAAGTATGTTATTTCTGTTCACCGTCAACCGTCTAATTACATATTCAAGAACAAGATTAAAAAGTGTTGGAGCCAGTCCGTCACCTTGTTTCAGTCCTTGCGTTGTCATAAACGCATCAGTGATCTGTCCTTGAATACATACATGTGCTTCTGTTTCTGTCATTGTCATTTGCACTAGTCTTATTAATTTTGATGGTATGCCAAATTCTTGTAATATATTAGGTAGTATTGTTCTATCTATTGAATCATAGGCTTGCTTGAAATCTACAAAGAGATTGTAGACGTCTATGTCATATTCCCATGCTTTGGCTAGTATTTGTTTAACTGTAAATAGTTGGTCAATAGTAGATCTATTTTGCCTGAACCCTGCTTGATATTCCCCGATAATTTTTTCAGTGAGGGGTTGAAGTCTTCGATTAAGAATGTTTGTGAGTATTTTGTATCCCGAACAAAGTAAAGAGATGCCTCTATAATTCTGGCATAACAGTTTGTCTCCTTTTTTATGAATAGGGCAGATTATACTTTTCTTCCATTGTTGTGGGATTTTTTCTTCTCTCCATATTTCTTGTATAAGCTGGTACATCTGTTCTGTCAAATTTGTTCCTCCCTGCTTGAACAGTTCTGCCGGTATCTTATCTATTCCCGGCGCTTTATGGCTTTTTTGCATTTGGATTGCTGTTCGAACCTCCTCTAGCGTTGGAAGTCTAGCCAATTCATTATCTTCTCCATCTTCCCACAGCTCCTGTTGTTGACCTTCCTGTTCTACTTGCTGCTGCCGCTGTTGTAGTGGTGTTTGTGCCCTTTCGTTTAATAATTCCTTAAAATACATCATCCAATTATACAATTGGTCGCTGCGAAAAAGCTATTAATTTTCTTAAAATGGTGTGTAAGAGATCGTGGGTGCAGATCAAAGCATTGCATTGAATTTTTATCGAGCCTATATTATAAGATGTATAATAGATTACTGTTGTGTGGTATATGGGTCAGCTAACATAACCAATTAACGTAAAGATAGAATCCAATTTGAAGCTCTAAGTACTGTGTTAGGATTGATGAAAAGCACTACAAATGAAGTCACCCTAGCTCTAGCATCTAAAGATGCTGATGTGGAAGCTGATACTTGATACATTGTGGTCTATTTGGCAAAGCGATTTCATAAAAAGAAGGATAACCAGAGGCTGATAAGGAGACATTGAGTGGTGATTAAAACCTTTATTTTGGAAAACAATTTCACTTACGCATTCAGTGACAGAAAGGTACCAAATTTTGTCAGTATAATTTAATTGTTGTAATAAGAATTTCATTTTAAAGATAGGTTGTTTTACATTTATATTTAAATATTGTCTAAATTAGATATATATGTGTGTTTCATAATAATTATAATAAAGATAATTTCAAAAAGTGCTTACAAACTAATTCTTTGAGAACTACCCTATATATGTTATTAAAAAATACTCATTGCTCATAAAACAATACACAAACAAAATTTCATAGCAATATATATATATATATATATATATATATATATATATATATATATATATATATATATACATATATATATATATATATATATATATATATATATATATAATTATAAATAATAAACTTTTATAAAGATACGGAGTATCAAACAAATTTGCTAAACTCTTTGCTATATATTAAATGTTTTAAAGTTTTTGTAGAAACTTCCTTCTCTAGTGAGTTATATTCCAATCTTTCTTTTTACTCCGTTTGTAGATTTCAATATTAAAGAGTTCCTTACATTTAAATATTTGAAGATTTCAAAATAACAAGAGCAAATATATAAAGAAAAGCTTCCTTCCCTATTGAAACAAGTTCTTGTTAGGATATTTACATTGAAATGTCAATATAATTCATCAAGTATACATATACGTACAAGGTAAACAAGCTAAATTGTTTTTTTTTTTCAAAGCACGTCCTTTTTGGATACAGAAATTATTGAGACTTTTTGCTTTTAAATAAAAGTAAATTACATTATGGATTGTTTCTATAATTTTTATATTATATTTTTTTTTGTTTTATTACATTTCACATTTTTTAACTCAGCTTATACAAGAAGATCAGAAAAGCTAAGAGGGACACTCTTATTAAACTAGCCCTGACAACAAAGCAAAGTTTCAATGCCGATATGGTTATTAAACACAAAATACCATTTAACATTTTAAAGACGATTACCAAATATTTTTTGGAACTGATTACAAAAAACAGGTCAATCAAATAGCCAATCGGGCAAGGCAAACGAATCGCATTTACTGTGCCAAGAATGATCTGCTAGATGGATGCATAACATAGTTAAAGAGGATGCATAACAGAGTTAACAGAGTTTAACATATTAGATAATAAAAATTAGATCACACTTCCTTGAAGGTCGGAATAAATTTCAATATAAGAAAGACGTAAATAAAAACTAATCTGGTGCTAAATCGTAACATTGCTGTTTATGGAAAAAGACTGGATCGTGTATATACTTAAGGAATAAAATACGGTTGGGAAGAGATAACCAGACATGACAGCTTTCACTTTGCATAGGAATAACTTGGTTGCATTTGGTAAATTAAAGTGTGCATTTAAATCTGACCTACCCATATGCCTCAAAAGAAAAATCTTTAACCAATGTGTGTTACTTATCCTCACTTATACTTATAGAGCGGAAACATTAGCACCTACAAAAACGATACTAAACTCAGAGGGCTATGGAGCGCCAAATGTAACGTGTCTTTTCGAGTGACCGAATTCGAAGAAATACATCGTAAAACAAAAACAACAGATGCCGTCAAAAGAATCACGTCGCTTAAATTGGAATTGGGTAGTGTACGTAGCAAGATTATGTGACAACCGACAGACAAGACTTACTGTCCAGTGAAAACCAAGACAAGAAACAAAGAAACAGGTGAAAAAAGACGAAAGAAACATATGGTTAGCAGTGGATGCATACAAGTTAATTAAGATGATGATGATGTGGCAGCCGTAGATTAGTGGTTATGTTACTGGCTTAACGAAAGTAGTCGTTAAGTCCTGTTAGGGTCGCTTGCGCAACCTGAAAACCCTAACACTAGACCTTAGCCAGAAGGTTACACTTTATTTTTTAATTAAGATGATTAACGTATTAATCTAAAATCTAAAATAATCTGTTACTTAGACCTAAATACGCTGGAGTATCGGCTGGCATAATATATAAGCAGTACGATAAGAGATCTGAGCTTGACTCAGTGTTATGTACCTTACTACGATCCTTAACCACTAAGCGTAGGCTTAAAATCTAGAATAAAAATAGGATATAAAGAACAGCATGACTCAGTAGGAAATATATTTAAAAACTAGCCATTATATAGGGACTTCTCCAAACAAACCATCTTTCTGATTATAAATATGTCTCCGGTACTGTGCCTGAAACTAAACACTACAACTATAATGTGCAAAAAAACGAATCAGTAGTACATAATAAGTCAAATCTCGTAGCAGTTAAAAGACTAACTACACCAACAACGCTTATTAATCAGGCGATATTTGGATAAAAATATTAACAATAATTTCTAGCGATGAACGCTTTATCTCTGATACTACACTAATTGCTATATATGTATATTTCAAATTATTAGCTTTTCTCAAAAGTCAACTAGAGCAGATAAAATAACTTTTTTGAATAAGAATAATATGCACTTCGGTAGGATAAATATAAAAACCAGTAGAAGAAATAGAAAACAAACGGATATGCATAGGGCAGGCGGGTATAGATAATTCTATCATACCCAACCCCAAGGTATAACACCATCGTACCAAAGAGGTTCATGGACCAGGGGTAACATGTTGGCCTACAAGCAATGCCTAGGGAGATGGTAAACCCAAGGGGAAAATAGCCTTGGCGGGATAAGGAAGTACCGGAACCCCAGACCAATCAGCCCGACACAACTCGAGGGAAGGAAGTTACGAAACAAAACAAAAATAAAATAAAAATTAAACAGACGAAACACAGAGAATCAAAAGTGAGGGAGAAAGTAGAAGAAAAAATAGAAAAAAGTAGAAGAAACTAGAGGGGTAAAAAAGTAAAAAAAAGAAGTGGAAGAATAGAAAAAACTTGGAGTTAGAAAAAGTGCAAGAAGAAGCAATGGTAAGGATAAGGAAGGAAAGGAGAAACAGCGAACAAACAGAGAGTAAGAAAGAAAGAAAAAATAGAGAGAGAGGGAAAAGAACACATACAAAAGATTAAGGGGGCAGATGATAATGAAATAAAACATAAGGAAGGTAGAAGAAGAAGAAGCGAGTAGCTCGAACAAAGAAAACAGCTCCGATGACAAATGGAAAAGGTGAGATCGAGAAAAATAAAATCAGGCAAGAGGACAGAAACGAGCAATTCGGAGAAAGGGTATAGCCACTTAACTACAAAGTAGATCAAAGTTACTAAGATCACTGCTGGAGCATAATCCTTTCCTGAGCCTTGGTGGACATCGAGTCTGGTACTGTTTTTCAAAACTGGGGAAAACTATCGCCTTATCTGCCTCCTTCTGTGCATCGGTAAGTTGTATCAAAGGATGCTGCGATAATGCATCGACGACAAGATTAAGAGATCAAAAGTTTTACCCTGGATCAACTTGTCGAGGCAGTAAGCTTACTCACGGCACGCAGGTCCCCCGGACTGGATCAGATAACACCTTATAAAGTAAGAGGTCTAGAATGGGCAAAGCCTGCTTGGTTTCTGGAACACATGAATTCATTGCTAGAAACACAACCCCATCCTGAGTCTTTGTGGACATCGTGGTTAGTACTGTTCCCTAGAGCTAGGGAAAAGTATCGCCCCATATTCCTTCTTCCGTGCATCGGTAAGTTGTATCAAAGATTCTGCGATGACGCCTCGATGACTTGATTGAGAGATCAGAAGTTTTACCATTGATTAACTTATCAAGGTGTAGAGCTCACTCAAGATGCGTAGGTCCCCGGACTCGATCAAATAACACCTGGTGAGGTATAGGCTCTAAAAGTAGCCAAGCCTGTATGGCTTCTGCTATACATATATACACTTTAGAAAGCACAACCCATTCCTGAGCCTATCCAGATTAGTACTGCTACCCAAAGCTCAGAAAAAGTATCGACACATCTGGTCCCTTCCATGATGCAATGGTGAGTCCACTCCATGCATTGCTCAACAGAGAGAATGAACAACGCAAGGCGACAATGAAGGCGGGTAATAGACACAATGGTGGAGAGAGAATATTACCGGATAATTGCGGTGGCGGAGTATCTGTCCGAGAGAAGGATTATTTCTAACGCTCGTCGACGTGACAGCCGACGTCCTCAAAAATCTGTCTTGAGATATTTTATTTATGTATATTATATAAATAAAATAAATTTATACAAATACCAAAACACTCAAAAACTTAAAATAAGGAAAAAGGAAAAATGTTTATTTTTCGCAATTAATTTCGGTAATAAACATCTCCTAAACTGTTACAAGGTAGTTTATCGATCAGAAGTGCTAAATACCATTTCAAAATTCGTGTAATAATATATTGCTATTAATAATAGGTTCACTAACACATACTTTCATATTAAAAACAAATTTTGAGTCTGTACTATACATATTTGATTTATTAGCACATAGGCGGGGAGAATAAATTTTATACCCACAGAATTTTTAAAAAAATCAATATAAATACATTTTTTTTAATAAAAATAATAATAATATATAAAAAAGGAGAAACGCCTTATACAGTGAAAATGAAAAGATGTTAAAGTCGGCGGTAGAGTAGATTAGTGTGAAACTTCATACTACGTTTACTGTGTTTTTAAAATTTAAATATTATTTTTAAAATTGAATAAAGCAAATTCATTATTTATTTATTATTGATTTAAAAAAAATGAATTTAAAGTTACTTCTAAGACCAACTGCTAAGGTATTAATGAAGCATACGTTGCTTTTTTTGACAGACCTGTCAAATTCAGACGAAATATTAAATCTTTATTAAAACGTAAATGTATATATCATTTGAGAGTAAACTTAATTATTATATAAACTAATTAAGTTGTTTATATAAATATTAGATGATCAGAAACGAATTGGTCGAGAGTAGTGAATTGATGTAAAAAAAGACTATTTCGTGACGCTACCCGTAACGTCTTCCTGTGTCGCTAGTTTTGTGACGGTTGCCTTAGCATTTTACTACAAAAAAAGTTGATACAGAATGGATAATAGTTTGATATGATGCCAAAAATATATTTATAAAATCATTGGCAGATTAAGATTCACGTTGAAAATTACTTAGTATTATGTAGTGCTAATGGCTGTATTTTGGTTAAGGCAGTATGGAGAGACATTTCAACTAAAACAAGGGAAAAGTGTTTTATTTAGTGCGGTTGTTAAAAACGATGGTAATAGAGAAGAAATTCTGGAAAATCTAGAGCTAGATTTTCCAGAAGAGCTAGAAAAGACCTGGAAGATGATTTGCCATTGTCAACATTTTGCAAGGGTCATGGAGTTAAACATGTTTTTAAACTACCTAAATCAATTCACAAACATTGGGATACTACCGAGCCCTTATCCCAAATCCTTTAGGAAGTCTTTCCTGATTTGCTGAAACTTGTTTTTAAATCAAGTTATTTAATTTTTAATAATCAATTTTATCTCCAAATCGTTGGTACTCCAATGGGGTCTTTAATTTCCCCAATTTTAGTCAATTTTGTAATTGATGATTTAGTTGAAAATCGGCTACACAGTTTGACTTTTTATGTTCCTTTTGTGAAAAGGTATGTCGACAACCTCATATTGGCACTTCCGTCAGATAAAGTTCAAAGCACCTTATCACATTTGCATATGATCCTCATCTACAGTTCACTTGTGAGCTGGAGAGTCATAATAGTATTCCTTTTCTAGATATGCGTATTATGCGAGGTTGTGATCTTAGGTTAAGTACTTCTTGGTATAGAAAAGAAATGGCTAGTAACCGTTTTCTTAATTACCACTCATGCCATGCGATGAGATACAAATACAACCTCGTACAAGCTCTTAGTTTTAGGGTTCATAGGTTGACACATCCTTCTCACCGAAGGGATTCTCTTAGCCTTCTTAAAGTCCATTTTGTTACAGAATTCTTATCCATTATATGTAATTAATAAATTTCTTTTCTCTACCAGTTACACACTGTCTAGACACAGTTTGAATTACAATAGCCAAGTACAGGGTCACCCTAATATCTCAGTAGGCACACCAGAAAACGACTCTTATAACGTTCCTTCTATCCCTTTACGTTACTACTCTCTCTCTTATTTCCCTCATCTGACTGAGAAGCTCGCAAAACTCCTAACATCTACACCAGTTAAAATTGGAGTTAAAAATGTCAGATCAGTTGGTAAACTTTTCTCTAAAACTAAAACCCCTTTAAACCTGTTGGAAAAGATCAATGTGGTTTACAACATCCCCTGTATGGATTGTAACCTATGTTACATTGGCCAGACTCGTAGATCCCTTAAAGGTCGACTAACTTCTCACAAGAGTGATATTAGATGCCAAAAACATTCCAGTGCCTTAGCACAACACATTCTTACGTCTGACCACCGACCAGATTATGAACATGTCAAAATTCTCTGCACAGAAAGCAACCATTTCAAGAGAAGCTTCCTTGAAATGTGCCACATTTTCCTCAATCTCTTCACCATGAATAAACGTACCGACATCGACAACTCAGTTTATTATACCATTCTCTTCTCTCCAATATCAAATGAGGAATTCTTCGACGTTCTTTTGTCATCCAGACTGTTTCATTTCTGTTTCCTTTGATCATTTATTATCACATCCCAGCTACCTGTCAACCTTCTCTTTATTTCCCACTAGTACTTACTCTTATATCCAACCTTATACATTTATACCGATTCATTCCTAATTTACATCTAAACCTTCACTTATTTGACAATCCATATTTTCCTTCCCTGACTAATCGCCATAATAAATTTCAGATTCCAACCTTTCTTCACTACATATTGGTTTTGTAGACAGTTCCACTTAATATTTCTATTTACTTCAGTGTCCTCTGCGTTGTAGGTTTGCGTTCTGGTGTATTGCGCCTGCTCGTCTCATACTCCCCAAAAGTTGTATCAACTCACAACTATGAAAGACACACATTCTATTTCATTGAAAATGCCGGCAACTTGACATTCGTTTTCGGGTTAGAATCCTTTAATTTGAAATGCGCCCTAAAGTGAAGTACAAAATCTTTTTTAATGTTAACTTTGTTATAACAACAGCTCTGTGCCAGTGTGTTTAGTCATTTTTTAATTTTATATCTACACTTTACTGTTATAAGTTAGTTTTTTTACGTGCAATGTGACGGGTTTTTATAGAGCTTTGTAGTAGTTTTTATTCATTCTTTCACTTTTAAATAAAACTTTTTCGCATTGTTATACATGAATGCTACTACATAGAAACATTTAATGCAGGCCATTCACGTTCCGACTTGTGGTACGACTAGTGGTCCAACTTCTGCAGTTGGATCTGAAATCGGACCGTGAGTGGGCTAGTTGGATTAGTTGGACAACTAGTGGTACGACTAGTGGGACGACTTGAAGATCCGACTTCCGACTGGCGACGAAGTCGGAGCGTGAATGGTGAAGTTGGAAGTCGGATCACAGGTTGGATCGAAAATTTCCTCAGTCAGTTGACTTTCGGCACCTGTTACGTATGAGATTTCTATGAAATACTTTACGCAAAGATCTCTAGTTCGCGAATATTTAATAGAAAATAAACTTTCAATTGCACGAAAATTACCTTTTTGTTAGGGCAAATCATTTTCCTTTCTGTAGATCTATTTCGGACATTCCTATACAGGTAAATTTCCGATACTCCGGATTGGCTACGGAAGAATTATCAACAAACAATGAAAATTAAATCATAGTTGTAGCAAAAGATCCCTAGTTCGCAAAAAAATAATAGAAAATAACTTTCAATTGCACGAAAAATTATTCCTATTAAAAATATACGACACACACACAACAAAATAAATCCCAGCTCCAGTTTAAAACAAATAAAATATAGATTTTATACCTATACAAATCTTTAAAAACTATAATTTTTTCCTACATCTTAAAAAGTCATAAAAATCAAGAGTTGAAAAAATTAATTAGTTCAGCCCTAGACAAATAACTAGAGAAACGAAACCTAATTTTTAAACATACATATCATATTATTATATTGTGCGTAGTGTTTATTCGATACATTTTTTGGTTAAGCGATGTACACCATCGTGAAAACAACCTAGAACTGAAGTTGGACCGCTAGTTGGATAGAAAGTCGGAGCGTGAGTGGAGACGAACATCCAACTAGTAGTCCTACTAAGTGGGACCACAAGTCGGAACGTGAATGGCCTGTCTAAGCTACTATTTCAACACCAACATTTTAATATTTTGACCACGGTTACCAAGAGAATGATGTGTTTGTTTTACACCTTATTATTTTTCACTCGCCATTCGTAAGTTCTTTTTCCATGCTCTTATATTATTGCCTACCACCATTGTAATTTTTTTAGATTGAACTGATGAAGCTTGTAAATTCAATAAGCGAAACGTCTTCAAATATAGGAATGGAACTGTGATTTCCTTTTATTATTTCTCCTTTGACCGATATCCTCGTGACCAAAAGATTTATTTCTTTTGGAACTTACTCATTGAATAATTGTTTGACGGTCGTACTCCTTTATTTATATATATATATATATATATATATATATATATATATATATATATATATATATATATATATATATATATCATATGTCTATATATATATATATATATATATATATATATATATATATATATATATATATATATATATATATATTTTGTTATGATTGTTTATTTTGACTTTGATCTTAGTTTATTGAGCCAATAAAAAAATATAACTTATTTGTTATCAAATGTAAAATAAAACTCCTTATATTACCTGTGTTCGATGGATTCAAAGATTTTCTAGTTGTCCTTTATCGGGATAGAGAAAAAGGATAATAATAAAAGAAAATATTATAATAAAAAAATTACGTTTCTTTATTTTATATGAACGAATAAAACAATTATCAAATTCTGCCGTTATCTTATCAATTAGCATACAAGAAAATAAATGAAATTTTTATAATAAGAAGATGTTAAATCTACATACATTTATATTAAGTGAAAACCAATTTTACTTAAATTTTCCTTTACTTGAAACAAAAAAACAACAAAACTTTAAACTTTTGATTAGTCTAACAAAACCTCAGTTCTTAAATTTGAATGCTAATGACCATGATGTCAACACAGATCCTTCACAGATATTAATTTCAATTGTACAAAACACTTACAGCTTTTTTTCTTATTGAGTTGTATGTTGGAACATACCCAGTAAAGTCCAGTCTCCTCAATGATGTGATCTCTCCTTTTTGGCAACTCGGCTCCTTTCTAACGTCTCTGCAAACCTCCCGCACTAACCAAAAATACCTGATTCACTTCTCCAAAAACTCAGCTACTTATTAATGACACAAGAACTTCCTTTTGTCAACTTGATGCCGTAAAACTACTTTCACCTATTTTCACAAAATGCCCACGGTAGATACAAGGACCTCTTTTAATCTACTTGTTATCTCCTTCTGCAAAACTATTAAATTTTTTTCACAATGCCGGTATCCAACTCACGAACCACACCCTATCTTGAGACAAACTACTGTTTCCTTCGATGACCAAATTATCACTAACTTCTCCGGTCATCCTGATCGGCTCACAAATTCCCATTCCAAAAACGACCGTCCAATCAAAAGCTCAAATTGTGTTTACCATAATTTTGGAAAAGTCTAATTTCTGTTTCAGAGAAAAACTAAATAGGTCCTTTAAAACTTCTTTGGTTGGGAAATAAGAAACATGACAATATATATATATATATATATATATATATATATATATATATATATATACATATATATATATATATATATATATATATATATATATATATATATATATATATATATATAGGTATATATAAATTATGATTTTTGAGGATGCAGTCAGCTACTCTAGAAGTAGTGTATCAAATACCTTGCTCAGACTGTGATAAAGTTTATATAGGAGAAACTTCTCGAACATTACACAGCAGAATTATTTCTCATAAAAGTGATGTAAAAACTAAAAAATCACAAGCTTGTGCATTAGCTGAACACTCCATCAATCTAAATCACACATTTAATTTTTCACAAGCTTCAATTCTAGAGAGGCAGAAACATGAACAGAAACGGTTATTTTTAGAAATGACACATATACAAAAAAATAAAAAATGTGTAAATAGAAGATCAGATATTGACAAATTAAGTAACATTTATTGTTACATATTAACATATCAATAAATACCGTCAAGATCTCATTTTCTATTGACATCCTAACATTAAAAATTCATATGTGCTTAAGCCAAACTGCTGACTGGATTAATTTATATTTTTTATAGACAATTAAATAAATTATAATAAAAACTATTGTTACTGGTTTTGCTTTCCACATAAAGTAACTGTATTTTCATTCATATATGTCCATTAATCAAACCATGACAATGACATATATAGTGACAATATAGTTATTTTTAATACAAAAATTTTTAATATATTTATAATGGTTTGTTTTGTAGAGTACAATAGTATTAACAACTGTAATCTCACGACTAGTAAGTAAGACAATTAACAATTTTAACTAGTTAATTTATATTTCTTTTTATAGATGTCTTAAAAAAGAATTAAATAAAATTCGAAAGCTTGACAGTAAGTCAAAGAGTTTTCTTTGTCTTGTGGGCCAAATAAACTGACTGCATCCTCAAAAATCATAATTTATATTTAAATTAACAGTCAAGAATACCACCATCTTATATATATATATATATATATATATATATATATATATATATATATATACTGTAAGTTTTTTTAAACTATGGTATCCAGCCAACCACAAGGATTATTTCCTTTCGATAGTTAACTTATTTACTTAGCAACTCCATTAATTAGTTTCAAACGAGGTGTTTTGAAAGGTTGAAGACTTCGTTTATCGATTTTGAGAAATTATGTTTGTTAAAATTATTGACTAAGCAATTTAAAATTCAAAGTAAGCAGCAAGTTATAATGCAATATGCAGTCTGTTGAAAGCAATGACTTGGGTACAACATACTGGAATATTATTAGTTAAGCGTATTATTAGTGGCCTGTTTATAAATGTCCCATAATGGATGAAACTAATGAATAGGTGGTAAAAGATTCAAGTAGTGGTTAACTTATACATTTCTATTGATTTTCTTCTTGCTATGTACAATAAATTTTAGTTTATTTGAAAAGTGTCATATACGTTTAAGCAATGTGCGGATTTCTATTGCTTATGTAATTGACTTAATAAGGCTAAATTTGTTATTACCTTTTAGAAAAATGAGAACAATCCATAAGACGTTATCAATTTTAATGAGATTTGAGCATATATTTGTTTGAATCATGTACATGCATATACATCGACGAATATGTTCGATCGTCAAAACCGAATCCAAAAACAACAATATATTTTTGAAGTTATACTTCTATACCCGCGTTCGACGTTGGAAATTTGTCTGGGGGGGGGGGTAACTCGGCAAAACCATTACATATGTAAGATATAGGTAAGAGAGAGACCAGAAGATATTTTCTCTCTCTTTTTCATTCGAGAATAAAAATGTTGCTTTTGTAAATTTATTTAATATTTATTAATATTATTTTTATTTTTCCATTCTGTTTGTCTGTAGGTTTGTCTTGAGCTCTGTTAGGCATGTTAAATTATAAATTGTGTGTGTGTGTGTGTGTGTGTGTGTGTGTGTGTGTTTTATTGGCACTGGTTTTGACAACCAACTGGCCAGTCAATTTGTTTTAAGTTCTCTCTTTACAAAAGATATTGTTAGTATTTACATTTAAAACTATTGTATTGTATTGACAGTTAAGACATGGAATGTTAGAAACTTATTTACTAGATTACTCTGTTTTTGCTGTTTTGTTTTTTGTATCTTTTTTTTTATTTTTTATTTTTTTTTTATTTTTTTTTTATTTTTTTTTTTTATTTTTTTTTATTTATTTTTTTTATTTATTTTTTTTATTACTACGCTAAGACATAAACCCGATTCGACACCTCGGAGGTTTAGATCTTCTTAGTATTTTTTTTATTTTGTTCTTCATTTTTTTTTATTCTTTATTATTTTTTTTATCAGAGCTTTAATTTTAAACAATTAATATGACTATATAAAATTTTATATACATCTAGATTCTTTGACTCTAAAAGATGTGTTAGATTAGAAGGTAATTGAACATTAACTTGAACTAGCTTGGTAAAAAAATTTGATATTTCAATAAAATGTAAAGGACATTCTAACAGCATATGTTGTAGATCAGCTAGCTCTCCACATATACATTCATTATTATTTGCCAGTCCCATTTTTCTTTTGTAGACTGGAGTCATACAATGATTGCTTCTTATTCTACAAATAGTTTTGATGAAGCCTCTGTTGGAAACTTGTTTAAACCATGTCTTGACGGAAATTTTGGGTTGGATTATTTTATAAAATTTGCCTTTGTCCGAATTGTTGTAGTGTCCCTGCCATTTGGTCCGTTTAAGAGACCTGATTACAGATATTAAATCTCCCATAGGAAGTTGATAGGTTTGAAGAGTGGATTCTTTCATTGTTGCTTTTTTTGCCAGATCATCTACTATTTCGTTGTTTTTTATACCAATATGTGCTTTTATCCAGCACAATATGATATTTTTGCCCGATTTCAAAGCTTCACTGTTCAGTGCTATAATGTCACTGATGATATAATTTCTACAAAAGTATGAAATTATATTTCAGTTTATGTACAATGCTTTGGCAGTCTGTAAATATAACATAGTTTAGTTCTTTTTGATTCATACATATTTTGTAGGCTTCTTTGACTGCTATGAGTTCAGCTGTGAAAGTTGTCATTTTGTTGGGTAATCTGTTGTTTATCTTTATACTTTTTTGGGGGTAGAATATAGCATATCCAACTTTGCCGTCCATTTTTGAACCATCTGTATATAATTTTTGATAACTTCCCCAATGACTTTGTACATACTGAAGGTGATCTATTTTAGTAAGAAAATCTGTGGCAAGAATATTACTTAAATGGCAGTTAAATGGAGATAAATAATCTTCATAGTTTAATTTTCCAGATGAGTGTTGTTCTATTTTGCATATGTCGTCAATATAACTAGAAACGTTGAGAAAACTTTCCACAACTAAAAGCTGCTTCTTTTTTTCCCAGTAATGATGAGTTAGGTATGTAGTGGTTAATTGTACAATTTTATTTAACAACAGTTTATTGTTAACTGCCACTTTAACTATAAATTTTTCACTTAAGAATTCTCTGCGTAATGAAAGTGGAGGTTCATTAAGCTCACATTCCATGACCAATATGGGAGTACTACGAAGATAACCAGTGCTTAATCTAAGTGCCTTATTTTTTATACTTTCGATTTTTTGGAGTACAGCGTTTGATGCTGAGCCATAAAATATAGATCCGTAATCTAGGATCGATCTCATTAAATTTCTGTATAGTAATATTGAGATGTTTGGATCAGCTCCCCAGTTACTGACATTTACAGTCTTGATGATATTCATTGCGTTTTCCGTTCTTCTTAATATATAATTTGTGTGTTCTTTCCAATTCAATTTTGAGTCTAAGAACACGCCAAGAAATTTTATTGAAGTTTTATAATTAATTTTATAATTATCAAATTGTAGGTGGTTTGGGGGAGAATAACGTTTTCTGGTAAAAGTAACAATGGTTGATTTACTCTCCGAGATTGTTAAATTCTTATCCGCCGCCCATTTTTTTATAATATTCAATCCTGATTTAAGGTTTTCATTACATTTATCTATTGACTTATTTTCTACATAGATTGCAACATCATCAGCATACTGTAAGATTTTTATGTGTCGAGGAAGTTTATTTTCTAAATCAGCAGTATACAGAATATATAATAGAGGACTCAAGATGCTACCTTGTGGTAGTCCCAAAGATGTGTACCGTGTGTTAGATTTATCACCATTTAATCTAACGTGTACTGATCGATTAATATACAAATTAATGCTATTCCATGTTACAGTTTCAGGTAATCCTATTTCCAACATTTTCGCATATAGAATGTGAAGATTAACATTGTCATAAGCCCCTTTTATATCTAAATACAAAGCACTAATTGCTTTCTTACAAGTAAATCAACCATAAATGCCTATCAATAAGTGACTGAGGCTTTCTTGTGTGGATTTACCTTTTCTAAAACCAAACTGAGTTTTTGGTAATAGGTCGTTCTCTTCTAACCAAAATTCCAGACGGTTTTTAATAAGTCTTTCATATGTTTTAAGTATACATGAAGCCAGCCCTATTGGACGGTAAGAATCCCAATTATTTAACGATTTTCCGGGTTTCAAGATCGGAAGAATAGTATAAACGTGCCAATCGTCAGGAATCTTTATGCGCCGTGACCGAATTTCATTGTATATATTCAGAAGCACAGTCTTACCAATTTTTGAAAGATTTGATAGCATCGAGTAATGGATTTCATCAGCACCTGGTGCTGAATTTGAATTTTTCTTTAACGAAAAGTAAAGTTCAGTGTCAGAAAATGGTTTGATTAAGAAGCGGATTTGTTCTGGATAATCGTATTGCGCATTCAGTTGTAGATCAGGAATTACTAATTCTGCAGACAGTGGAGTGATATTTTGGTGGAACTCGTCTATCCATGAAGCTTCCGACAATATTATAGGGACTTTGTTCTTAGTTTTTCTATTTTTTAGTCTATTAACTTTTGACCATACATCTTTAATGGGAACCGACCTATTTAAGGACTTGACATAATCTCTCCAGCTATTTCTTTTAGCTTGTTTAGTGATCTTCTTCGCGTGGGCATCATCTTTTTTATACTTGAGTAGGTTTTCTTGGTTTGGATTATCTTTGAATATACAAAAACTTTCCCGTCTTCTTCTGACTGCTTCCTCACATTCTAAATCCCACCAGTATTTTCCTCTGGAAGTTGGTTTTTTTATTTTAAATTTGGGGATGCTGTAGGATGCAGTTATATTTATATTGTGCAAAAATTTTTCATATGAACTTATATCTTCAGATTGAGAGAAGATATCTTCTGAAAATTGTTCATATAATTTCCAGTCGGCTTTCTTTAAATTCCACTTTTCTGAATACGGGTTATATATATATATATATATATATATATATATATATATATATATATATATATATATATATATATATATATATATATATATATATATGAGTTGGTTGATCCGCTAATTCCACCCTTATGGGAGCATGGTCTGAACCGAATAGGTCTTGAAGTGTTTTCCAAGTGATCAGATGACTTAAGTCAGGAGTACAAATCGTCAGATCTATTGCCGATTTCGAAAAGTTCCTAAAGAAAGTAGGAGAGCCATTTGTCTAACTTTCCTGAAGCAGACAATATGATTTCAAGTATAGACGCCATTGGCCGAAATAAAATTAGAGTCAAAAGCAAAGATTATAAAACTGCTAATAACCTCATTAAAAACAAAACTCTAGAAATATTTCGTTTAAATAATTTAGATTTGTATATTCCAAAATTTATTTTACACAGACAAGGAGTTATTAGGGATATAGACGCAGATTTATCGGAAGAGTATATTAAAAATAGAATTAAACAGTATGATAGTCATTGCATATTTGAAATTGCAAATGTTAAAAGAATTACGCGTAAAGTAGAAAAAAATGTTAATGAGGAAAAAATTGTCGAATATGTCCCTACTAAGTCTTGTATTGTGACCTTTAAATCGCAAAATTTACCAAAATATATAGTAATCAATAAGGTTATTAAAGAAGTTGAAATATATAATAATAGAACGCGAAGATACCAACAAAACGAAACAGATGCTAAGGGTTGCCGAAATGAAAACCCTAAGAACAATAATGGGGAAAACAAGAAGAGACAGAGTGAGAAATACAAACATTAGAGAGCAGTGCAAAATTCAAGATATTGTAAGATGGGGAAGGCAGCGCAAGAGGATGTGGTACAACCATGTAAGACGAATGGATGAGAATAGACTCCCAAAAATTGCCCTAGAAAACAATCCGCCCGGTTCAAGACCCCCCGGAAGACCACCTAAAAGATGGAGGGATAGTTGGCAATCTACCTCCCAAGAAATTAACCAGAGGCAGCTTCAGAATTAAACAGATCGAAAGATCTACAAAAAGTAGAAGAAGAAGAAGAAGAAATATATAAACAGAAAGTTTTGTTATGCTTTAACTGTCTTAGATACGGCCACTTGGAAAATCAATGTAGGAGTCAGCCAAGATGTAACAGATGCCAAGAAACGCATAATTCAAAAGATTGTACAAAAGTTTATTTCGAACAGGCATGTTTTAGTTGTAAGGGGAAACATTTGACCACAAATCTAAGCGCATGCCCAGAATTCTCACGACAAAAGTTAATAAAAGAGACGATGGGTTTAACAAACATTAATTTTTACGATGCAAATAAACAAGTGCCTAAAAATTCATATGCTAGTATTCTTAGGACCAATACAGTCAACAATGATACAAATTTTCCACAAAATTCACAACCTTCTACTTCCTCCCAGGGAAATAATTTTGCTAAATTTATATTTAATCCTCACACAAACACCAGTAGGCCAAATAAAAGGCAGAAACCAAATAATTCAGACCCAACTGATATAGCTAGAAAAGAAATAATATCTACAGTTTCCCCTCCAAAACATCCTGAGGGAATAGTTAAAAGTCAATTCTACCAAAAAAACTTAAACATTGCAGATTCACGGTCAGAAGAATTAAATTCTTCTGTAATAAATGTCATTTTAGATTCGGTTCTTACAATTGTTAATTCAATTAAACAAAATAATAATTTTAATATTTCAAAAGCTGATGTAATTCAGATAATTAGTAACCATTTTAACCAAAATCTAACATCAAATTCGCAGACTTAAATAAAATAAATATTTTACAGTGGAACTGTCGTTCAGCAGTTGCTAATAAAGAGAATTTAGAATACTTACTTCATCAGAACCACATTACTATAGCTCTATTATCTGAAACCTGGTTCAAACCAGGAAAATATTATAATTTTAAAGAATTTAATTGTGTTCGAGCTGATCGCCCTGATGGATATGGCGGTTGTGCCATTCTTTTGAAATCCAACATAATATATGAAGAAATAAATTTTCAAAATACGTATTCGTTTACATATAAGTGTATTTCAATAAAAATTGCACATTTCAAGAAACCTTTACATATAATTTCTCTATATAATGAACCCAGGAACAAAGTTTTAATTCAGCAATGGATCAGTTTTTTAGAAAATATACCAAAACCATTTATAATTGGAGGCGATTTTAACGCACACAATTTGGCATGGGGCTGCGAAGTTGATGATAGATTAGGTAAAGATCTTCTAGATGCTATAGAATACTGTAATTTAGAATATTTAAACGACGGGTCCCCCACTCTTGCTATTTCCAATAAACCTTCTGCTGTAGACTTAACCATTTGTTCCCGAGATATTGCCTCTCATTTTCGTTGGAATACTCTACAAGAACCTTATGGATCCAATCATATCCCAATTATTTTGTCATCACAAAACTTCTCCGCAGCAAAAGCCACCTCCAGTAGAAAACATAGAATATGGAACCTTAGCAGAGCCAATTGGGTGATATATACCAGTGCTTTGGAAGCAATGAAAATACCATTAATCTACGAAGAATTATTAACAAATATAAACCAGGCAGCCAACGTCGCTATCCCAAAACATTCTTCCAATAAAGAAAAAAACAACGGTCATATTCCGAAACCATGGTGGAACAATCATTGTCAGTTAGCAGCTGAGAATAGAAAACATGCATTTATAAATTATAAACAGAATCCAACACTACAAAACCTAATGGAGTATAAACGACTAGATGCTATTGCAAAGAAAATCTTCAAACAGAAGAAAAAGAAGAATTGGATTGAATTTTGCGAAAGTCTAAACTCAAGAACACCAATAAAAGATGTCTGGCGAAAAGTTAATTGTTTTAAAAACCGCAAACAAGCCAACAAAGTACCCATTGATCCAGAAGATAGATGGTTGCAGGAATTCCATAGAAAAATTGCCCCTGCATGGGTTCCAAATGACGACACTGAACAAGAATATATCCAAACGGTACCCAGACAAAATCACAATTTTGACGAAAATTTTCATTTATGGGAATTGCATCGAGCCCTTGAACAAAGAAATAATACTTCTCCAGGTATTGACAATGTGTCATACTCACTGTTATACAACTTACCTATAGAATATAAAAATTCACTAGTACACATTTTCAACAATATTTGGACAAATAAGACACCAGTACCGAATAGTTGGAAAGAGTACCTGATAATTCCGATTAAAAAACCTGGCAGACGAGAACGTGATCCAAGTTCTTACCGACCTATCTCCTTATCTTCATGTCTTTTAAAAACATTTGAGAGAATAATTAAAAATAGATTTGAACATTGGCTAGAACACGATGGTATACTTCCAAGTTCCCAATATGGTTTTCGCAAGTCTAGGTCCACTCAAGATGCAACTACAGCTCTAGTTACTTCAATTCAGCTTAATTTTACGTCAAATAAGTCTACAGCAGCTGCGTTCCTTGACATTTCTGCTGCTTTTGATAATGTCAATTTAGACATTCTTTACCGAAAAATGTTGTATATTGGAATCCCTAGATCATTTGCCCTCTTTTTAAAATCTTTATATTCTAACAGACTAACTTTTTTAAAAATTAATAATGAGGAATTTTCATACCCCCGACTAACCAATATTGGATTGCCACAGGGGAGTATTTTAAGCCCGATTTTATATATCCTGTACAACATAGATCTTGAAGTTAGTATACCCAACCATACAAAAATTCTTCAATATGCTGATGATGTTGTTTTATATACAGCAGGAAAATTGTTAAGTACCTGTGAGGATAATTTGAAAGCCACATTAGAAATCGTAAATCAGTACTATGAAGAAATAGGATTATCAATTTCTGACACAAAAACTGAGGTGTGTTACTTTTCACAAAAACATAGAGTTCCACAAGGCAATCTTAATGTGGGAAAATTTAATTTTCCTATAAAAAACTGTATTAAGTATCTTGGTACCTATCTAGACAGAAAATTATTATGGAAAGATCACATTCATCAAATTGTTAAAAAATCAGAAAGCTCATTAAACATTTTAAGAGCTTTCTGTAAAACAAATTGGGGAGCAGACCCAAATATTGCTTTGATGTTTTACCGTAACATGATCAGGCCAATTTTCGACTATAACTGTCATTTATTTGGATCAGCGACCAATACACATCTAAACAAACTTGAAGTTCAAAAAAATAAATGCCTGAGATTATGCCTAGGTTATTTAAAATCCACTCCAGTCCAAATAATGGAAATTGAAGCGGTGGAACCTCCATTGCATTTACGCCGCCAATTCCTTAGCGACAAATTTACAGTCCGAATTATGTCCAAAAATTGTAAATACCTGCAAGATCTTAATGAGCTATCAGTTTTAGACCTCACTCATAGATACTGGAGAACTAAAAAATCTATACCTTTGGTAGAAAGCTATCTAAGTACGATTAAATATAACGATATTCTCTATACAAGCCAAATTCCGCCCTACTACGGTGAAATGGCAAAAACACTATTTTCTGAAAAGGTTAAAATATGTTACTTAAACTCACATTTACTCCCAAATATGTTTGATATAATTATTAAAGAAAAATGGACAAACTATCAGTACATTTTTACTGATGGGTCAAAAGATGCAAATGGAACGGGCTGTGCAATGTTCCACGAAAATAAAAATTACCATCACCAGTATAGCTTACCCAGTGAATGCTCAATATACACAGCAGAAATGATGGCAATAATGTTTGCTCTTCAGTATGTAGTACTGAAGCCGTCTAGCAACTATGTTATATTTACTGACAGTAAAAGTGTGGTCGACAGATTCAACAACATTCAAACAGCCAAACATATAAACCACATTGAACTGAAAATTCTAAAAATTCTTTCTGAAACTATACAATTAGGACTAAATGTAATAATTACATGGATCAAGGGCCATTCAGGAATAAAAGGCAATGAGATCGTTGACAATTTAGCTAAATCAGCATATATGCTTGGAGAAAAAGTAAACAAAAATTTAATTCCAGCGACAGATATTGACACCGTTAGTAGACAAAAACTTAAAAATAATTGGCATTTACATTACAGAGAATGTAAGACGGGCTTAAACTTTTATCATTGTAACACTAGGATACCCTCAAGAAGATGGTTTTACACAGAATCTAATCGACATTTTATAAAGACCATTAATCGGCTGAGAGCAAATCATGCTCTTACGCCATCTTACATGAATGGAATCGGCTTATCAAATACTCCCAATTGTACTTGCGGCAAAATAGGCGATCTAACACATATTATATTAGAATGTGATTTACAAATGAATAATATAAACGAACTTTATAAGGAACTAATAAATTCTAAGTGTTGTTTTCCAATAAACCTTAATATTTTATTATTTTCAAATAATATGGAAATTCTTCATTGCATTTACAAACATGTTAAAATATGTAAATACAAGTTGTAAATAGTATATAGTCATAATCTGTTAATATGGTTTGAAAAAATAAAAACAAAAAAAAACAAAAAAAAAACAAAAAAAAACGTTACCACAAATTAATAAAAAAAAAAGAATTAAGAAAATAGAAATAGAACAAAAACAAAAGATAAATACAAAAAAAATAACAAAAAAAAAAGAAAAAAACAATACAAAAAACAAAAAAAAAACCAAAACAAAAAAATTAAACAAAAAAAAAACAAAAAAAAAGAGAAAACAAAAACAAAAAAAAACTAGAAAACAAAAGAATAAAAAAAAACAAAATAAAAATATATCAAAACAAAATTTATGTATCTATAAAAATATTAGGTATATGTAGTAATAACATTGATAACTGATAAGAAAATTTTGACTATGAATCTGCAATCTATAATAATTAAAATTCAGTCGATTTTAACAATCAACACAAACAAGTCTGGCTAATTGGCTCTGCCAAAGCCATTTTTCAAGAAAAAAAAAAAAAAAAAAAAAACTATATTTGATATTAACTCTGTTAATTCTTTAGGAGATTCATGTATTTTGGATCCTTGTTCTGCATTAAATGTAGATTGATAAGAAGATGAATTGAAAATGCAACCAGGTCTGTTGGACATGGGGTTTAACTTTATTATTTTTTGATGTTCTATTGCTATTGGGTCTTGCAATGAAGAGAGGGGTCGTTTGGATTTTGGAGGTTTTATTATTGTATATTTGTTTGAAACTGTAGGGTGGGCGTGCTGGTTAGGGGGTGAGGGGGAAGTGGACAATTGAGTAGAGGAATATGAAAAGGATGGAGCGTTCATATTTGGGATTTGATGTGAATTTATTGAGGAATTATTAGCTGTTATCGATGCATAGGTTATCGATGCATATTAATGATGATCAAATTCTTTTATTTTATCCTTAAGATATTCTTCCGATATATCTGATTCTATATCCCTAACTACACCTAATTTAAATAATTGAAATTTCGGAATATATGCAATTAGATTTTTTTGAATAAGCAATTTAGAAGTAATTAAGGTATTTGCACTAGCATAGTTTTTAAATGTTATTCTAATACGGTTGCGTCCAACTGAATCAATTTTTTTAATATAATTATCAATTTCCGGATGTACGGTAAATAATATTTCACCTATCTTAACTGCACTTAATTTGCCTGTAAAATTTTTATCGTTTTCAATAAAAATGTGAAATGGCCCTAAATCAGTTTTTTCATATAAATATACAGGTCTGCTTTTTTCTGTCTCATTAGAATTTAGTGAGGTACTTTGTTTATCGGTTTTTAAATTATTAATATTATTAGGACTACTTATCGAGTTTTCTAGCTGATGGGATAAAAATCCATGGGAACCATAACTGCAATCATCCATCGCATCCTGATCCCTTTGTATTTTATCGGGGGGCTCGCCCCCGTTAGAAGACTCCATAAATGGAGCCTTCGACGACTAAACTAGTACTAATGTATATGTATTAAACTGTGGTAATCGAATCTAACTGTTTAGCACTTCCTAAATCACAAAGATTCGCGGAGAACTTTAAAATGTATAAATTAACTTAAGATTATATGTTAAACTATCTGAAATTAAACTTTAAAATGCGGAGAACTATTAAATTCGTATTTACACTTTGACGTTTATTTGACAGATGAAATTGAAAATTAAAACTTGTAAATATCTCAAGAAAGTTTAAATTTGTACTTATATTCGCTCCGTGCGTGACCATGGTAGGGATACATTGAAACGATGCCAGCGTGCGTAGCGGCGAAATATGACAAAATGGGAATATTGGACAAAATATTTTTACGCATAAATTTTATCGAAAATGCGTGCAAATACACGTTGCGTATTTAATTGTGCTAATAATAGCAAAAATGGTGATTGTAGTTTTCATAGGTTCCCAAAAATTACATATAAATTAGAAAAAAGAAAAAGATGAATTCGTGCTATTAATATGAAAAAGTAAATATCACATAGTTTCATTTTTATGCAATTGAAATAGAAAAAATTTAAATAATTTACCTTGAATGATATTTCATAAGGCTACAAGCTAACTGCAGATGACTTTAGCTTTTATATCCTAACTTTTACTATTATTGTTTTTAATTATATGCTCTTTTGCGTGAAAAACTTGATTTGCCAGTACTAGATTTTTCCCTTTCTTTTCCGTTTGGAGTTGAAAAGGTATATTATGATGAATTTTGAGAAACCCAGTTTTTAATACTACATTTATTTTGTACATAAACTTTAAAATATAGCTAAAAAGCTAATTTATTAATAATTGTCAATTTCGCATGTATTTAACAATGTCAAACATATGTCATAAGTTTAACCTGAAAATTGGGATTCCCAAATTGTCAGATGAAGGCGGTAGGTGTCGCATCAGTCACGCACGGAGCGAATACACTACAAACAACAATGAAATTTTGTATCAGTCAATGTCAGAAAAATTGACAGTTGTATCAAGAAACAATATATTTTAATTTAATAATACAGTGTTTCAAAAAGGTAGGTTATAAATTAAATCACCCATTCTGGGGACAAAAATAAATTGATTGTATCCAACTTACCTTAGTACAAAAGTGTACGCAAAAAAGTAACAGCTCTTTGAAGTTATAAAATAAATAAAAATTGTTTTGTTGCATTATCCCCTAATCTACCGGACATTTTGTATTAAAAATAAACAGTATTTTTTTTAAATATCTTATTTGTCTTCTTGACTGACTTTACAACTAGGGGTGAGTCCACTATGCCCTCCATTTTCTACGATCTTGCAAAAAAATATTTACTGCTCTTTTATAGAATTTTATTTTATATAATAACCATCCCACTCAATGCCGAATAAACAATGACTATGCAAAGTAAAACCACTAATCTGGACCTTAGTCCGCGGCAGATCTTAGATCTTCAAGCCGTAAAGAGCCTTTAGATCAATCTCCGTAAAGAGAACTAGAATCCACCCGAAAGTGTGAAAAATTTAAAATTATTGAATGATTCCAATCACATACACTTTCACAACATTTTCATAAAATATTTCGAAACTTTGTACTGTATGTTCTTATATATAAAATAGTACAAAAAAAAAATCATTTTTTATACAGGGTGTTTAAAAGTAATAGACCCACACAATCGTGTAGGTTGAGTTTTATTTAATGCAAATTCTATAAAGTACTAATACATTGAAACACATATTATTTTTTACGAAATTTACAAAAACAGATCTGGTCCTTAAAGAGATATAGCTAAACGTATATTTAAGACATCTAAAACGGGTTCTGCTTTATAACCCAATCTTTTGCAAAATCTGGCTGTAGTTAAGTGGTAAATATTTAGCCAATTTTCGTACACATCTAACCTTTTATCTTCAACTGGTTGTGGAGATGGAATTTTGTGGCCAGATTTGTGTTTCGTCTTATGTGTTTTCTTTACGTTTGATCTGGTTCTCCACTTCTTGATCTGATCTTTTTCTTTCAGGTGATGCTAAAAAACTTTCGCCCGCTTTTATTATAAATGTAAGATCTCGTATTTTCGATTTCGGAAAATTATTTGCCCGGGAATCTTCACGCTACTTCTTCCAAGCATTTAATACATCTAAATCTAAAAAATGTAAAATGATACTGTCATTCTTCTGGAATGTCCACTTTTTTGTTTTTGTCCAGGTTCTATAATATTTGCTGGTCCGTTGTGTAAAGGAATCGCTTAAGCAATTGAAATAAAAAAAGGTTTCCACTTGCAAGTTTTTTAATTATAAATTTTCGTACATATCATGAATATGTTGTCTGTGTGAGTCCATTTCAAATAGGTAAAAAGAAATAAACTAAGACTTACTCACAATCAATTTAATTTTACTACCAAGACAACCGGTTTCGCTTTCTACAATTTCCAAAGCATCTTCAGGTCAATCGGTACAAAGTAAATTAAATGCTGAAATTAGAAAAAACGCATACTAAGGTGCTGTCTTATAAAGAAAAAGATAAAATTATATTAATTATGTCAATATTACATGTCTGTGTTTTAATATGAATAAAATTGTTTAAGCAGAGGAAGTCAAACCCACAAATTCTTCTAAAATAATCTACTGAATTGTAATAAATTAGTAAATAAACAAAACATAACTGACACGCCGGTATAATATTTAATAAATGATTCGGAGAACATAGTGCAAACTATCCTGTATTGCTGATGATGGGTGATCTTCTTAGGATGATGTTATTAGCGTTGAAATTTCTTAAGGAGATATATGTTAACAAATACAATAGGAATAAGGTATAATGTGCTTGTTTGTTAAATAAAAGTGATGTTCTGTATTATTTAGATCCATTATTCGCTCCAAAATAGAGTATGGTAGTTTTGTCTATATATCTGCCTCCAAGTCACATCTGAAAGCTCTTGACTCCTTACACAATACGGGTCTTAGGATCTGCTTAGGTGCCTTCAGATCTAGCCCATGTTAAAGTATGTACTGTAAAGCTAACGAACCACCACTCTGGTTAAGAAGCCAACATCTTCTTTTGTCATATGCAGCTAGCTTATCAGCCAATCCACAAAATCCAGTTTATCAACTACTTATACAATCAAATAATCTCATTCATCATTCTCATACCACTTGAGCTGCACAACCACTCTCTTGTATACTAAATCCTATTCTCGACGGATTTGATCTTTCTGCAACTTCACCCTTTCATATCTCTACACATCCTCCGTGACATAAGCAACTTTCGAATGTCAACACCTCCCTTTACCCTTTCAATAAACATGATACTCCTAAAGCTATAATTAAACAATTGTTTCTAGACATACTTAATTAAAATCAGTTTCATAAAGTTCTTTAAACAGATGCCTCTAAAAATGATGTAGGGGTGGGTAGTGTTGTTGTTTCCTCTTTCAGCAGTACAAAACTAATCAAACTTCCTGCCGTTTGTAGTGTATACACTGCAGAACTATATGGTATCGTCGAGGCTTTTTGTATGTTGGAACCAACTGACCGCAATGTAGCGATTTGCACAGACTCCTTATCATCAATACAAGTAATTAAAAACATGTTCTCAGATCATCTTCTGGTAAATTTAATACATGACATATATAATAAACTTACGGATCACGGAGTAATTGTCACTATTGTCTGGGTACCTTCACATGTAGGAGTTGTAGGAAATGAGGCTGCAGATGTAGCCGCAAAAGAAGCTTGTACTTTGGATATACCTACATCAAATATCCAGCTGTATATTGATATTAAAAAAAATGTTTAAAAAGCGTATATATGACAAATGGCAAGCTAATTGGAACACAACTTCGAGTCATTTACACGATATACAACCAGTTATACCTTCCTTAGAGCTACCACCTATGCCCAGAAGACACAAGGTTATTCTAAGAATATTAAGACTTGGACACACGCGTCTTACACATGACTTTATAATGGTATCTACCGATCCACCTGCATGAGGCCATTGCAGCAGTCCCTTAACAGTCAAACATTTCCTCAAAGAATGTCCGCATCTTTCTGCTAAAAGAAAGCAACACATGTTGGGAGATAATATTAAAGAAATGTTGACTGAAATTCAGAAATTTGTAAATCTGTTTAAATATTTAAAAGACATTCAAGTGCTTAGTAAACTCTAAATTTTAATAATTATGTGTAACGGTTAAATTTGTAATTTATGTGTATTTTTTGTACTGTGTATTGTCAAATGACCTCGTAGTCGAATACGTTAATTGAAATGAAAAAAAAAATTAACAAAAACTATTTATGATTATTCAAAAGATATATTTTAGAAATATGTGTCAATTCATTGAATTTTTTTTTATGAAAGGGATAGTTGTATGACAATGAATGAAATTAGATGGAATGATGATTGGTGGATTTGGGAATGATTTTGGCAGATAATTGGTATGTCAGATATGTTAAAATTATTAAAACTAAAACAATTAAGTACACTTAAGGACAAATAGAACACAATTCAAACACACTTAGTAGGAGACGAACTGGAAAAGCTCAGTTTTTTTGTCTACTAGGCTTTTAGAAGTAAATTTGACAAGCTAGTGTAGGCTAAAGTGTGACAGTTCTTCTATTTCTTAGTATTGTAACTAAAGTTAACCAGTTTTTTTAAATAACGCAGGCGATATATACAAAACATACGTAATACAAAACATACATAATATACGAAACAACTATAATAAATACTGCAGCAGTGTTTTTAGAACCAACGATGCTATTTAATATGAGACGATATTTGATGGAATGTAGTGACAAATGAATTAAAGAAAATGGTGGACATATCGAACACTTACTTTGACAAAAAGTTTAATGTTATTTAGTTTAACTATTTTTTAATTTGGTTTGTAAATAAAATGTTTTGATTATGATTTTAATTTAATACAAAACGTAAAATGTTTATTGTATATATTCTCTTATTTTATCAAATCCTATTATTAATTATTATCCTGCTGATATATTTATTTTATTTATTATTTCGTTAACTATTGACTTTATTAAAGGTATTTTATAACAAAATTTAGAAGTATTGATGTTTTTATCTATTTTTCTTTCATTGCCTAAAGTAATTGCGTTAAATCAGAATTATGCAGTTGATTTGTAAAATGCGATTATCTCGAAAACTGTTGAGTTTTGAAGTTATTAACACGAACACCTTTTTTTGTTAAAATAATGTATCTTTAATATTTTTTATCAAGAATACCGGTAACTTGAAGAACAAAAAGTTAAGTGTAAATGTATGCCACGTATGTAGCATATGTGGCGCCCTCTATTAGATATATTAAACTATGCATCAAATTGTACTTTCTGATATTCAATAGTACCCAGCAGTAAATTTATTTTTAATTTATTTACAAAAATAATATTTTAAATTTTCACTTTAACACCCTGTATCTTTTTTCTCAGCAACATTTTATTATGGCATATTTGGCCCAATACCCATAATTAGGTCCGAATAACCTGTCCTTAGTCTATGTCCCAATAGTTATGACTCACCCTGTATATTTTTCTCAATTTTTTTGTATTATTATCTTTATATGTATTTATAATATTATCGATGTATACCCCTCTAAAACCCACTTAACCCTATGCCCCTGGACTTAAATACATATTTACATATCTCTAACGCATCAGAACGGTAATCACTAGATAAAAAGAAATTTTATAGAGAACCTTCCAAGGTTTTTGATGATTCAGAAAATAACTAGCGACCAGGGCAAGAAAATTACAGGGAACACCTAAGAGAAAATTAGTCTTGCGTGTTTTCACCGTTGAACCTTTCTGATGAAAGCACTAATAAAAAATCGATAAGTAGTATCAAGTCCAGTCTGTTTGTTTTCTCTTTGCGGCGACTTTCGAGAGATGGAATTGATCGATTGTATTTTTGGGTTAGTGATAAATAATAGGTTAGAGGTTTTTTCCGTCCGAGTAGATAAAATCGTAATGCGGTCTCGTCTTTCGTTATTGAAGGATCTTTAAAATTTGATAAAGGTGTTTTTATTGGAAAGGTTCGTTGGTTATTTTCTAATCGTCTGGAAGGAAAATGAATATATATATATATATATATATATATATATATATATATATATATATATATATATATATCGAGAAAAGGAGTACGACCGTCAATCCAATATAAAATAAGGATCACTCGAAGAGTGGCGAGTGACCAAATTTTGTCTTATTTTTAAATAAACCGCTCTATTGTACTGGAGTTGGTAGCAATACGCCTTGTTGTTCTGTCTCTCGTTGACCTCTTGGCATCTGTCTTTTCACGTTGTTGACGTTTAACACCTGTTGCCGTCATTTCACCGGCAGCACTCGACAAGCTCTTAGTGGTAACTTCATTATTACTTTTAAATTACTAAAATTTTTTAATTAAACATTAGAATAATGCCATCTAAAGTTAAAATGAAATCTTAATTATTTAATTATTGTTGGAAGTGCATTCTTGGACCTTTTAGTTCTTTTCTACATTAATTCTGTTTTTTATACATGTCATGTACTAAGTTTTTACCTATATTTTTTTAACATACATGTACAACTACCACATGTTTTTTTTGCTGTGCTAATTTTATGAAAATTGTCAACTATATTTAGTTCAATTTATTGTTTATACAACATAATTATACAATGTCCATTGTCGTAAGCTTCTTTACAATAATTGTGAATGTCTTTGTCTTCTACATATCTTTTTGAGGTAACATATTTAATAGCTTTTCATTGGATGTTAGGTTTTTCATATTGTTCGTATTGGTTTTCAATAAATAGATGAAGTAGCCATCATCTTTGTCTTTTTTCTCCAATTTTTGACCGAAAAACCCGCCACTTTCGAGTGATCCTTATTTTATATATATATATATATATATATATATATATATATATATATATATATATATATATATATATATATATATATATATATATCTATATATATATATATATATATATATATATATATATATATATATATACATATATAAATTTTTTTTCTACTGTGTTAAGTATATTAAATATTATTTTGTATTATTAGCACTTGGTCTGTAGGAAATAAAACTCTTTTGTTTTATGTCTCCATATTTCGTGACGATTTTGTGATAAATCAGAATAACCACAAAGCAAACGTTAGGAAATACTAAAGAGTACTAAAGGTAGAGGGTTGAAACGTAGAAGAAATGTGGAGATAGTTCAAAAAGGTTATAATAACTACTGCGGCAGAAGTATGTGAAACAAGTAAAAAGGGCAATAAAAGAAAGCAAACTGCATGGTGGAATCTAGAAATAAAACAACAAATTTAAAGACAGAAAATTGCTTGGAAAATATACTTACAAAATAAATCACTAAAAAGCTATAAAGAATATTAAAAATACAGTAGATTGTATTACAACAGAATAAAAAGAATGTATTACAACGTATTATGTTTCAAATCTATTTATCACTTTATTTTACTAATTTTCCGTTAGGGGTACCTAAAAAAAAATTTTTAACAGAAAGTGAGAAAAATGCCACCAGATAAAGAATTCACATAAAAATCTATGAAGTCTCAAGAAGCCCCTTCCACCACTAATCCGGTGAAAAAGACACAGGCAAAGTTTAACAGCTCAATGTACAGCCCACATCTGATTAAGAATTAGCGTAAAGCTTTGAAAAAAGTGGCATCCCAAAAACCGTGTGTTCCTCGAAAATTATATTATGATAGCGCATAATAATAATTTCTTGTTCTCAACGTAGTTGCAGTAGCAGTAGCAATGTTGATAAGACATCTTCAGGAAAAACGTTTTATAGCTTAGTATACAAATTTGTAAACAAAAAAATGGTCCGTACTTCAGGGAATGAATTAATAGTATTCATAAAAAAATCTTACAAATAACGTAGATCAGTTTCTCGATGATTAATTTTTCAGTCATTATTGGATATTTTGAAAAGTTTACAAAATAGCAATTAAAAGATTTACTCCCAATAAAATATAAATAATGAATACTCAGAATATAAAGATACTAATAAACAATTTCTAAGCTCTTTATAATATTTTTGAGTTCATTATTTATCTTTTTTTTTTAATAAAAATCCCTTCTCTTTTTATTCTGGCCTTCTGGCGCCGTTTTTAATATACACGATAATATGCCCACAGATTTTAACTCGGTGACTTCTGGTGATAATGCAATAAAAGTTGAAATAAAAAAATTGCAATCCACTTAATGGAAAATATGTTATAGGTTGAACTAACTTTAGAAGTTTAATTTTTAAATTGTGTTTTTTAAATAACTCATAAGTGGATTAAAAACCAATTCATAAATACCCAACTATAATCATCGTTCTCATTTATGCATGCCGAGAACTTATTCCGCGCGTAATCAATCTTACGCCTTCCTAAGGACATCAATCAAAATTTTTATCGAACTCCGGAGCGATTCTACAGAGTTACATTGTAATACGAAATTACAATGTTAAACACAAGATAACATCTAGCAAAAAATCTAAAAGATTGATGAATTTTTACACAAAAAGTCAATTAGGAAGGTTTTTTAGTAATTCAATCATAGATACCGACGCAAGACACGATTTTTACCACGCGATGATTCAATAACATGATTTACTTTCTACAGGGTCGATTGATCAGTTAAACAAACCTACGCCTGAAAATGGAATTGACAGAGATAAAGGAATCATTTTGTAATAAATAATAAATAGTTTATTACTAAATTAAAAGAAATAACAGCACAATTTATAAAGCTACCGTGACAACTAATCATAAAGTAATAATACAACTTAATTTGGAGAAATAATAAACAAAGGCCACCAACATGAAGTTTGGAGACTGAAAAAGATTATTATGCAATAATAAATTAAATATTATGCCTCAAGTAGAAATTCCGATCTTTCTAGCCGCTACTCCTAAACACTGTACTTATCATATACGTCTTGCATGAATTGTAAGTATAGTAATAATTATTCTTTCTACGGTTGAATGCATTGACCATTCACACATTTAGTTTGCGAAATAAAAACTTAGTCGTTAATAAACTTCAAAACTTCCATATTTCCTGCTACCTTTTGCTAATCTTGCGCTTATTTGGTATCAAGTATTTGGTATTAATTACTATTTAACTGGGAATAAGCCACAATTAAAGATAAAAATACGTTTATTGACGTTTCAATTTCCACTTCGGAAATCGTTCTCAAAAAAACAATACTCAAAAATTTCCGAAGTGGAAATTGAAACGTCAATAAACGTATTTTTATCTTTAATTGTGGCTTATTCCCAGTTAAATAGTAATTAATTTAAAATGCCAGTAAAAAATAGCTTCAGAACAATATTAAGTATTTGGTACATGCGATTGTGGATGACCTTTAAAAACATTTGAAGTGTGTGAGATATCAGGTTTATGTTACGGTGGTCGGTGCATTATCTAGCACTTTTTTTTTGGGAGACAAATAAATGTTGAGCTCAACCATTCATTGGGTATGTCACCTGACTAATAAATTTCATTAAAGAGCTTTAATATATTTAATAATATTTCTTTCTTTGTTATTTCTATACTTCTTTCTCTGTTCTCGAAAGATAGATCTTGTAACTTTTTTCTTTCGTCGTCTAAGAGCTCTTCCATATATTATTTCAACTGTTTAAGCTTTTCGTCAGTCGGTATCATAGTATTTCCATATTTATCTACTAGTTGATTTTTGTCTGAGTTGAGTTGTGGTTTTTGTTTTGCAGCCCTGCCATTTCTTTAACCTATTTAGGTAGGTTTAATAGAATAGAATAGAATATTCTTTATTAATCCCATCAGATCACATTGTGATATAGGACAAGTCATATAGTACATAAAGCATGATCAACAAGTTATATAGGACAATTACATAAAACAAAATCAATAAAATATAGATTAATATAAAAATAAAAAACAAAGATATGCAATATAGAGCGTCTCTGAACCCGTCGGTCCTTATTCTCTGTAGTCTTTTATTAAGTCAAAATATTCATTTAGGTTGTAAACGCATAATTGGATCAAGCATGCTTTTAATTTATTTTTGAATTTTTGAATATTGTTTTCATTTCTTATATTAAGTGGCAAACAATTATAAAATTTAGATCCTGCAAAATCAGGACTAGTTTCAAAGAGAGTTGTGGAGTGTTTACACACGCTTATCAACCTCCCGTGTCTTGTCGGGTAATTATGAAAGTCAGAGTTGAGGGTAAAATTTTGAAATTTAGTTTTGACGTGAATAATACACTTATAAATATATAAAGCATGAAAAGTCAACAGCCTGTGTTCAATAAAATATTTACGACATGATTGTCTATTATCAATATTGAATATCAATCTAAGAATTCTCTTTTGAGTTATAAAAACTCTAGAAGAGTTTCTAGAGTTTCCCCACAAGATAACATTATAGGCCATATATGAATAAACCAATGCATAATACACACTTATCAATTGATTGGTGTTAAATAGAGTTTTCAACTGAAGGATCGCATAGTAACCATTATTCATTGTTTTGCAGACTTTAATGACATTTTCATCCCATGTCATATTACTTTCTAGAATGCTACCAAGAAATAATGTTGTATCACTAAAAGGTATTTCCTCAGAACTAACTGTGATTTTATAACCATGGGATGGCTTAAAGCGCGAGTAGAACTGCATACAAATAGTTTTCTTTGCATTTACCATTAAAGAGTTCCTTTTACACCAGGTTGTAAATTCCTGTGCTACTAAGTTCATTTTTGATATGAGTTCGACTTCATTTGACTCGTCAACTACAATTGTTGAATCATCTGCATAAAGAACTATATGGTCTGCAGTTAAAAAATGTGTCAAATCATTGACATATAAAAGAAATATTAGGGGTCCCAATACGGAGCCTTGCGGTACACCTCGATCAAGATTAAAAACAGATGACTTCTTATTATCGACTTTTACTAGGAATTTACGATGTTGTAAGTATGACCTTAACCAGTTCAAGAAATAACCCCGAAAACCAAGGGCTTCTAATTTATGCAGTATAATTTCAATGTCAATAGAGTCAAAAGCCTTAGTTAAGTCAAAAAAGAGTGCACCCACATACCTTTTTCGATCCAAAGCAGCGTGGATATAATTAAATAATGAAATAGAAGCACTCTCTGTAGATTTATTAGGAAGAAACCCATGCTGGCATTTATTTAAGATATCATATTTATTCAGAAAATTTAACATTTTACTATAAATACACTTTTCGATAATCTTAGAGAGTACACTCGTTACGGTGATTGGCCTGTAATTATCAACCAAACACGGATCTCCCTTTTTGAAAATTGGACTGACTACTCCCGTTTTAAGGTCACTTGGAAACTTGCCATCCTTGACAGATAGGTTGATGATGTGAGACAAAACAGGAGATATATATGAAGAAATGTATTTAATTATTTTAGTGGGGATTTGATCAATACCTACTGAGCTGGTATAGTTTAAGGAAGATATAGCATTCTCAATATCAAATGGTGAGACTTCAGAAAAAAAGAATGTGTTGTTAATTGTCATAGTTATGAAATTGTTAAAAGTATAGTTATTGAAATGTTTAAATAATACGTGTTTGATTGATGTACAAAAATACCCACCAAATTTGTTTGCTATGTGTTCTGGATGTATCAATAATTTATTATTATCAGTAATGCTCCACTCAGAATTGTTTTTATTTTTACCAGTTTGACGATTCACAGTTTTCAATATCTCCTTCCTTCTTTTATTATTATTTTGATTATGTAAATAACTTTGATATGATGCTTTTTTTATATCCTTTACCTTACGAATAAAGTTGGCCTTAGGTGGTATTTATTCTGAAGATCTTCTATCTGTTTACGTTTTTCCTTATAGTATGTTCGTTTTGCCACTCTTACTATTTTTCTGATTTAATTATTAATGCTATTGTAATTATGAATGGCTTGGCTTCTTTGGTTCATCCTGCTGAGTATTTCGTCTGACATCCAGTTGACTCTCTTATCGGTTCTCTTAATACCTTTTTGCATGGAACGAGGAGGCAGTTATTTAATGTTTCCCATTGTCGGTTTATCTCGTAGGTGTTAGTGAATGAACTATTACTCACAGGTAAAGTAATGGGTAATATTATCTATTCAAAAACAGTGAACAATGAACATGTTCACTCAGGAAACAATTCATTTAGGAAAATAAAATTTACAATTTTTAGGATTTATGTAACTGTCGATTAAATGGTTCTATTTTTTATTTTTAAATATTCTATTATGTAATTGTTTTGCCTGTCATCAATCCTATAGTTCCCGCAAAACCATGGATATAAATAAAACATCACATTCGGAGTGTCACGATAGAATTGAAAACAAATTCGTTTATCGACCTTATTTTTTAGTTAAATATGTAGCGCTCCGATACTCGGTTTAACATGCAATCCTACGTATTGTTGCAATCTGCGAGAGTGGAATGGAAAGATTAAATAAAGTACTGAAAGGTAATTTAATAGTATATCTAAATACAGTAAGAATATATTTACTTTTTTAGAAATTGTTTATTTTTTCCCACTTTTAAAACTTTCCTATTTAGTTATTTTACACTAATTGCGTTTCTTGTGTCGTGTCTGTTACTTTCTGAACATACGATGACCTCTATATAACAACTAAGTCCATTAAAACAGGAGGAAAACCTCTATGCTCAATGTAGAACTCACTGGTATTTCCCTTTTGCTTTGGGAATTAATTTGCTTTGGGAACTAATAATTTGGGGTTATATATTACTCTAGAAAATAAGTAAGATAACTATATAAACCTCTATTTAAAAAGCAAAAGAATAATAAATAACAAAAAGTAAAAAATTAAAGACAAAGTTCAAAAAAGGAATAAACAAGAAAAAATTTCTTGAAAAGAAAACCTCACATGTGTATGGTAAATTTTTTTTATTTAGTGCTTACTTCGCCATTTTGCAGACATCGCATGAACAACTATTGTCATAATATATTCCTTGCAACCGATATATTGCAACTTTCGCAGATGATCGTTGTAAGTAACTTGATTTTTTCGCTACCGCAAATTCCACAAAAACACCTCACTCCTATTTTCGCAGGTGGCTTCTCATTGCCTCCTGTCCGCTTTTGTATTTTGTAAGCAAACATTTTATATCGCTTGGCAATAAATATAAATGCTGACGCCTTCAGAGAGATATGGCTATATCAAAACTATAAAGAGCTACTTCACAAATTCTCATCTGTGCTTGTAAGCTGCATCGACATTAGTTGCATTATATAACAGTTGTTCATTGATTTTCGCGATGTTCGTAAGTTGGAAAAATATATCCAACAGCGACCATTTTTTTCTTGTTACTAAATATGTTGTAAGGTAACAAGAACAAAATTTTATGAAGTTTCTGTAAATCGTAATACTTAGCATACTCTAAACGGCTTATTCGATAGCAATTATTTTTCCATTATCGTTACTAACAATGCAGTCAAATCAGAATATACAAAAATGAGATATAAAATCTTAGATGCTAATTGCGAACTCTTCAAACTAACTGTAAAAGGACGCACAGATGCATTCAAATTTTAAAATAACATAGACGAAGACATAAAACAACTAAACCATTGCATAGTTTCGTCCCCAGAGGAGTGTATCAGTAAATACAAAATAAACCCAATAAAAAAACACGTTCCCTGGTGGAATGACTCATGCAAAACAGCAATTCAAGAAAGCAAAAGAGCTTTAAACAAATTACGCAAATCTCGCACTTTGACATACTTAATATATTTCAAAAGGCTGAGAGTAAAAACAAAACGCATAATAAAAAAGAGTAAACAAAATTCGTGGAATCATTTTAACAGCTCTATTACCAAAGATACCCCATAGACTTAAGTATATCCAAAAATAAAGAGAATAAAAGGATCTTACACATCATACAAAATTCCAGCTCTCACCATTCAGGATAAAATAATTACAGATGGCCAACAAATCAGTGATAGGCTTTTCCAACACTTTCTTAATTTATCAAATAATCCTACTAATCCATATAACGAAATTGATGCTACTTAAAAAACTTGCAATACTAATTATCCTATTAATATACCTTTCAGTTTCCAAGAACTAAACGATGCCATTTTTTTGACGACAAAAAGCTCAGATGCATGCAGTCACGATATTCGCTCTATATGTTTAAAAAACCTTCACCAAAATACATACAAGCAAATACTTCAACTGCTCAACAACATTTGACCTTCCCAAAAATGTTCATTACTATAGAAAAAATCCCTAACGATACCTATCAAGAACGGCGATCAATCTCTAGACACGCTAAACTTATACAGGCCAATCTCTCTGATCTAAATATTATGTAAACTTCTAGAAAAAATGGAAAAAAATAAAAAGGAAGTCATTGGTATCTCCCTTGAAACCGAAAGCACTTTTGACTATATGCCGATTTCTGTGATATTAAACAAACAAAGCCGGAACAAGGTATCTGGTAATATATATTCGTTAATAAAAAAATATCTCACAAAGCGATTCCTAAAAGTAATTACTAATGGCAAAGCTTACTCACAATACACAACTACAAACAGTGTTCCACAAGGGTCTGTCCTAAGCAGCACACTATTTCTCCTTAGTATTAACGATTTTAGTTCAATTATAAATAACCCTGTACAATACGGGATACATGCTGAGGATATAATATTGTTTTGTTATGGAAAGGTCACATCCAGCACAAATACTTTACTACAAAACACGCTAAGTAAAAAAACAACTAGGCCAGTCAATCCGGCCTTAACCTCTTCCCATCCAAATTAAAATTTCTGGTAAAATTCATTTTACCAGAAAACAAAACACGCAATCTCCAGTCATTACTCTGAATGGAAATTTTCTCCAAGTAATAGACCAAATAAAGCTTATTGGCATTATTTTCGATAAAAAACTTTCTTGAGACCACACATTCGAGAGTTTCGAACTTTCGAACGTTCGCTTCATCTAAGACAACAACTTCTACTGCACTATTTCGCTAGAGTTTTAGCAAATTTCACAAATCCCACAAGAAACATCATCTGTAAAAGACAATTACTAGTTACTACTAATCCTAGAATGGTACCGTTCACTATATAGATGTTAATCCCTTATTTAAAAAAATACGGCATGAAATTTATACATTTACCTAAACACAATACCTGCATGGTATATATATATATTATTATACTTCTTCTTCCACAAACGCGGAAGGAACAAAAATAATTAAGGAATCCATCGGAAGTAAGTTTTTAAGAAATCTGAAGACAAAATATGTATTAATTTTAAGATAGAAAGTTTGTATATTTGTAAATAGATAGATTAGTACCGAAATTTTATGACTTATAAAGAACTAAGCCATTCTAAACGAGTTATTGACAAACCATTTGTACATTATAGAAAATAAGCTGTTACCTGAAGGATCAGTCCGGTATTGTGTTGTATAAATCTTCTATTATGACTAAGGCAAAAATCTTTGAAATGTATAAAAATTATTTGTTTACAAGGAAATGACCATTGTTAAAAGATTAAAGTTCCTTGCTTGAAAACGGTAATTAGCATTCCAACAAGTGTGGTAAACAAATTTGGATTTTGTGATGAGACGATCTTTTTGGAAGGGGAAATCGACAGACCGAGGGTTGATAGAGTTTTTGTTGGTTCGAGAAGACAGTGATGTTTGAGTGATCGAAAAGAAAGGTTGCGTCTCGACAGGCGGTGTGTTCGTGAGTTGGAGGCCGGCATTGTTAAGTGGATAAAGTTACCAGTCTTGTTAGCAGAATTGTGGAAGAAGTAGATTGCAAGTCGATGTAAAGAAATCCTTGAATCTAAAGTGTGCAGTTTCTGGAATACGTGTTAAATAGTTGTGGCACCAGGTGAGAAAAGAGATCCTTGGGTCACGAAGAAGTTATATGAATGTTTGAAGAAGTGATTTTCGTGTGTTAAGTGTTGGAGAATTGAGTCAGGAGGTTAAATTAAGTCAGTTAAATTGGCTGAAGGAGCAGATACTGAAACAAGAAGCCGAGGCGCAAGGTGGAAGAACACATTGCTGTGGAAGGTGGACAATTCTTTGTGTGGTCCTAAAACAATCCAGGGAAGAAAGGTCAGATATTTTCCTTTTTCAAGTTGAAAGGTGTGTAAATCTTAAATGCGATTTGTTTACCTCATTGTTGTTACCAGTTTAAAGCATGATTAGACCTTTTTACATTTATCAAATGTTTTAAAGTTTTGTTTCCATAATAAAATAGATTTTTTAAATATAAGGAAGATAAAAGTTTATAAAGGTATCCAAATTTAAATTAGTTTCAAATTGTTTTGTCTCAAGAAGAAAATAAGAATTAAAATTTTCTTTTTGTATTAATTTCATTACATGCATATTCGCTGATTGAAAAGATAACGGCAAATTTAATAATTGTTTTTTTTTATAAAATAAAAAATATCTGTATTTTATGTATTATACTTTTTATTATTATCCTTTGTTTTTCCTATCCCGATAAATACAACTAGAAAACTTTGAACTCACTGAACATAAGAAATATCAGAAGTTTATTTTTTAGGACATTGATAACGAGAAAGTATATTTTTGTGATTGTTTCAAGTAAATAAATTAAAATCAAAAATACAAAATCATAACAACTGGCGCCCAACGTGGGGCTTAGAAAGTATTTCTAGTTGGAATTTAAAAGGATAGGGAAAGAAAGCAGGTTGATTGAGAATTTATTTCCGATGGTCAAAGTTTATAATAACTGCATTTTATGACATAACATTTCAAATTTCTCTAGGTACAAGTTTTGCATGATATATTTTATTATATTTGATTGATTTTTACAATTGACAAAAGTTTTAAATTTTATTGCATTTATTTAAATTTATTGCATTTGGGATAAGAGAAAAATTTTTTCGTCTTTGCAACATTACTCGAATTTCATATTTGGCGGGGATATTATTGCACAAATTTAAGAGTTTCATATCAGGCGGGGATAAATTTGAACTACATGTCGATCACGAGAAGCAAAAGCAAAGAAAACAAAAAACAAGAAGAACATATAGAACAAGAAGACATTTTTGAAACAACAATCATGGCATCAGAACAACAGGAATTGTCAGGAATAGAGAAAATGTTACAAATAATGATGCAAAAAATGGATAAAGTGGATAAAACAATGGAACAGAATCAAAGAGAAACTCACAAGAGAATGGAAGAAAATCAACGTGAAACGAAACAAGCAATAGAAAAAAACCGACAGGAAACACAACAAGTGATAAAAGAAGTTAAAAGTTGCTTAGAGAATGTTAAAAAAGAAATGGCAGAACAAGAGGTGGAAATTAAAAAAATGAAAAACAAAATGGAAAAGGAATTAGAAGAGTTAGAAACAAAGTTTGAAAACGCTCTGCAAGAAGATAAGGAAGAAATAGAAATAAGATTGAAACGGAATGAAAATTTAATTAAGGAAATAAGACACCAAAATAGAGTCGGAGAAACAAGAGAAATAGTTATCCAGAATTCCGGCGAAATAAAAATACAGTTTGGCGGGGATGTAAGAAAACTACACCCCGTACCGTTCATGAATAATCTAAAGAAGAAGATACAATACATGGGAAATTTTGAGACAGCTAAGGAAGTTATCAGAAATCATCTCAAAGATGAGGCAAGTCTATGGTTTGACAGCAAAGTGGAGGAATTTGAAAATTGGCAAGAATTTGAAAACAAATTTCTGAGTTTTTTCTGGGGAAAGACAGAGCAATTACAGATAAATAAGGAATTGCAAAATGGGAAATACCATGAGAAGATGGGTATATCAGAAAAAACATACGCATTGCAAATGTACAATAACGCAAAACATCTGCAATACAATTATTCATCTGAGCAATTAGTCGAGTTGATTGCAAGACACTTTGAAGACACAATGGAAGACCACATAAATTTACAAAACTACAAAGATATCGATAGTTTATGCCAATTCCTACAAATAAGGGCATCACGGATACAGGAAAGAAGAGCAAGAAGGTCACAAGAGAATTATAGACATCGAGAAACTCAGGAATACAGAGAGAGAGGACAAAATTTTAGGAGGGATTACACTAGACGAGAATTTATTCCCAGGAGGGAAAACGAGAATCGGGAAAATAGAAGAGGAAATGATGATTTCAGAAATCGGCCATGGAATGAAGACAGATATCGAGAAAATCAAAACAGAAATAACACCCGCACATATCCAGAAAACAGAAATTACAATAGACGAAATGAACAGGAATATCGTGGAAACCGAAACGGATATGACAGACAAAAAGAAAATAGAAGAGAGGTAAATCATACACAAATAGAAGAAAATGAGGATGAAAGAAATAGAGATGAGAGAAGAAATACGGAAGAACAACAGTCGGTTTTTCACGAAAGCACCCACTAAAAACAAAAAACCAGGCAGGAATTTTTTGTCACCCGAAGGAATTCATTAAATTGGCAGGAAATAATGAGGAAAGAAGAGGAGTTAATTTAAAATTTGTAGATGGTTTCATTAACAATAGACCAATAAAGATTTTGATAGACACCGGGTCAGAAATAACCTTAATAAACAGAAAATTAATAGAAGAAGTACAGTTGACAAATTTAATATACAAAATACCAAGGGTAAATTTGGTGGGTGCGAATAAACGGATTTTGGCAACGATAAATGAAGGCATACGAGTGATGGTACGACTGGATAAAAAAATGTATGCATTACAATGTGTAATAATGCCAAACATGTCGCATGACATGATTGTAGGAGTGGACGAACTGGCAGAAAAACATGTAGTAATAGATTTCAAAAATAACACGATGAAACTGACTGAAGAAAAGGAAGGAGAACAGGAAAACGAACATGGGAAACAGAAAATTGATATTTCGGAGAAAGAACAAACAGTGGAAATGAATCTGGCAACGAAGCAAGGACAAAGAAGAAAAAGGAAAAGACTTAAGAAAAGGATAAAGGAAGTCAATACCGGGGATTCCTCAAAAGAAGAGATGAGCCCCGAAGAAGAAGAAGAAGAAAGAATATCAACGATGTTTATAAATATTATGAATAAGAGACAAAGAATGTTTGCATAAGAGAAAAATCCCTACATAATTCAGTAATTTTTATCATATGCAAAGGCGGGGATTTATTATACTTCTTCTTCCACAAACGCGGAAGGAACAAAAATAATTAAGGAATCCATCGGAAGTAAGTTTTTAAGAAATCTGAAGACAAAATATGTATTAATTTTAAGATAGAAAGTTTGTATATTTGTAAATAGATAGATTAGTACCGAAATTTTATGACTTATAAAGAACTAAGCCATTCTAAACGAGTTATTGACAAACCATTTGTACATTATAGAAAATAAGCTGTTACCTGAAGGATCAGTCCGGTATTGTGTTGTATAAATCTTCTATTATGACTAAGGCAAAAATCTTTGAAATGTATAAAAATTATTTGTTTACAAGGAAATGACCATTGTTAAAAGATTAAAGTTCCTTGCTTGAAAACGGTAATTAGCATTCCAACAAGTGTGGTAAACAAATTTGGATTTTGTGATGAGACGATCTTTTTGGAAGGGGAAATCGACAGACCGAGGGTTGATAGAGTTTTTGTTGGTTCGAGAAGACAGTGATGTTTGAGTGATCGAAAAGAAAGGTTGCGTCTCGACAGGCGGTGTGTTCGTGAGTTGGAGGCCGGCATTGTTAAGTGGATAAAGTTACCAGTCTTGTTAGCAGAATTGTGGAAGAAGTAGATTGCAAGTCGATGTAAAGAAATCCTTGAATCTAAAGTGTGCAGTTTCTGGAATACGTGTTAAATAGTTGTGGCACCAGGTGAGAAAAGAGATCCTTGGGTCACGAAGAAGTTATATGAATGTTTGAAGAAGTGATTTTCGTGTGTTAAGTGTTGGAGAATTGAGTCAGGAGGTTAAATTAAGTCAGTTAAATTGGCTGAAGGAGCAGATACTGAAACAAGAAGCCGAGGCGCAAGGTGGAAGAACACATTGCTGTGGAAGGTGGACAATTCTTTGTGTGGTCCTAAAACAATCCAGGGAAGAAAGGTCAGATATTTTCCTTTTTCAAGTTGAAAGGTGTGTAAATCTTAAATGCGATTTGTTTACCTCATTGTTGTTACCAGTTTAAAGCATGATTAGACCTTTTTACGTTTATCAAATGTTTTAAAGTTTTGTTTCCATAATAAAATAGATTTTTTAAATATAAGGAAGATAAAAGTTTATAAAGGTATCCAAATTTAAATTAGTTTCAAATTGTTTTGTCTCAAGAAGAAAATAAGAATTAAAATTTTCTTTTTGTATTAATTTCATTACATGCATATTCGCTGATTGAAAAGATAACGGCAAATTTAATAATTGTTTTTTTTTATAAAATAAAAAATATCTGTATTTTATGTATTATACTTTTTATTATTATCCTTTGTTTTTCCTATCCCGATAAATACAACTAGAAAACTTTGAACTCACTGAACATAAGAAATATCAGAAGTTTATTTTTTAGGACATTGATAACGAGAAAGTATATTTTTGTGATTGTTTCAAGTAAATAAATTAAAATCAAAAATACAAAATCATAACAATATATATATATATATATATATATATATATATATATATATTACCCTTATATTATTTATAAAAATATGTATATATATATATATATATATATATATATATATATATATATATACCATGCTGAAATACTTTTTCTAAAATGCGTATCCTGTTTTTTTATCTTATTTTCAACTATTCCTAAGAATTTTTAAAACACATTATTATTCATTCGTAATAAATTTTTATATGTCAATGGGTTTTCTACTAATAATTTTTTATTCAACATATATTTAATATTCCTTTGCCTAACCCTCTTCTTTCGATCTATTTTTTTCCACATACGGTTTTTTTAAGAAGTTTAAATGATGTTTTTTCTTAATTATTATCATTATTTGCCTGTTTATGTTGTTTACTCTAATCATAAAAGAAACTTCATATAGGTTAGGTTATCAACACAAAATTGGTAGAGTGCATGCCTACAAGCTAATTAAAAGTAAGATTTTTATACTAAATCAACTCGAGCAACTAACTAATATTAATAGTACTGAAATCAGTCGGAATTACATAATGGCAATCGGACCTAACAGTTGGTATCTTAAAGGGGCTACACACCAAATTACGTATGTCAGATTCACGCGCCTACTCAAAGATTAAAACATGTTTTACTGTTTAATACAGTAGTTATAAAGAGGGTAGAAGCATTTAATAAATGACTATCCAAAACAACGCTAAAAAAGTTAAGCGGCATATATCATGAAAAACACAACAAAAGGCTGACACAAACCGAAAAGAGCAAATACAAACAAGAGCAAAGGATAAATACAAAACAAAAATATAATAGGTGAATAAGGCGTTTTACGACAAAATGCTCTTGGTAAGAGCAACCTATTAAATCATTAAATATAATTATATCCTTGATACTTAGTACAAAATATTATAAACATTAATACAAAACTAGTTATATGTTTGATGAATTTTAAACTATTAGGAATTACAGCTGCGAGCAATTATGAAAAATATATGTAGGCTGAAACATAAGACTGATGATCAATATTTCACAATACAATAATTTGGAAGTAAAGTATTTGGTACAAGGTTTCGAAATCGATTATTTATTAATGACTAATCACATTAGAACATCCTAACGTACCATATTAAAGTAAAAAAACAGAAACAACGAAAGCTATAATATTGTGTTACGTAATTACATTGTTACTTCCAAGACACTATAGTTTTGTCAATCTAAATTGTTCCTAAAAATAGAAGTTAATATGTTTTGTAGTAGATAGATAGATAGATATGTATTGTTTTTAAGAACTACAGTTTTATAACAATACATTTAAAAAGTACAAATTATAACAATTGTTTGGGAAAGTATTTACTATTTATTTTCATATTTTACATTTTATACTTTTTCTGCTGTACTTTAACATGATCTCATTTAATAGTACATTCTAACTACTTATTTACTTTAAAATATATTATATTCTGCTATTCAGTATAATCTCATTGTCAAACTAGCTAGCACATGTCGTCTTTTTTTAAGTTTAAAGCTATTGACTTTGGAATTCATTATTTGAAAATTATGTCACCAGCACAGAAAACGCTGTAAAGTATCATATTTTTGTGACCATTTAGTTAGATTATCGCCATTCAAAAGCGCATCACAACAGCGCTGATTTATGAGGGTTCACCTGTCCCATAGACCATCGAAGAACGGTCAGAGTGTTTTCTGTCCATTTTAAGAACACTTTCTATTTAGACAGCGTACTTGAAAACATCCCTGTTTATCGGTTACGTCCTATCGTGCCTCGGTGTTCCGAGCATCGAGACCTGCAGCTACTATTCTACTGCCTGCTACGATTAATACATCAATATTTAAAAGGTAAGTCTTTTTCTGTTTACAGATAACAGCAATGAGTTAAGCCAGCTAATTTTCGTAATATTTAAATTATTTGCTTATTTAGAATCAGAATATTGCATTTCTGTTTCGTTGTTATTCTAATTCATTTAACCAGCGACTTCCAAGTATTACACAAAAAATTTGGCCACTTCGAGACAGATAATTAATAATTACACCTTTTGTTTGATTTAATTTTATTTTGTTTCGTTTCATTCATAGCAATTTTCAAAGGTATTTTGCCTTTTATAATTCATAATAGCAGTAGGTACTTATATACATATTGTGATTGGTATCATATATTGATTATACATATACTTCATCTAATTTAGATAACGACTTACGTCATTATCTACGTCAGAGATCGAAGTTGACATAGTTGCCAAAGTATAAAAAAATCCTGACTCCATTTTAAATCAAATAGATTACATAATTATTGCAAAAGTATTACCATCTCTTTACAACGACTATTTAAATTTTTACGTGACATTTTTGAAATAAAACACACTAATTTTGTTCTAAAAAGAACAGATTTTATTAAATAGTTAAAAATATAAAACAAGAGATATTCACTTTAAAATTCAAAATAATGAAGTACAAAAAGTGTCAACATCGCAACTGTCAAATAAGTGTTACCAATTTATGCCAAAATTTTACCTTCGTTCGATTACAGTTACAGTGTGTTCCGAACAAATGTTCTTGATAAAAACGCTTTATAATGCATTTATACAAATTAAATGAAACATATTATTGTGTATTTATTTAAGTTGACATTAATAGAAATTTTTAAATATTATTTCTACGCGTATATAATGAAATATGTCTAGTGGCTGTAATGCCAGTGTACTCGGTAAAGTGATTGTAAAAAAGAACACACCTACACCCTAAATATTTTGTGTTGGTATCATGTGACGTCACAGGCTATGACGCCGATGACGTGCATCGTTATATAAATTAGATGAAGTGTAGGTATATATCACCTTTAGCATTTATTAACATTTTTCACATTTTTTTGTGCCAACTGATTTTTGTGAATTATTTTTAATAAACTTTTATTATACTTTCTAACTTATGCTGTACGTCTTACTTGTTAATTTAACCAGATTTCTTTATCACTGTATCTACCTGTTACTTACCATCGTTGTCGATATTTTCATTTTCTGTTTACATTTTTTCATTTATGTTTACATTGTCTTCCTTTTCATTTCTTTTATCTTACAATGTCCAACAAAATGAACAAAGCCAACTTTTCAAGCCATAATTGACATATTCTATATCAAAGGAGGCCTACAAAATCATTCAAGCATCAAAATCATACATTTTAATTATAATTTGTAACGTGCAGATGAAAATCGAAGCCATTTATCGAGATTCTCATACATCTTACAACCTCGTATCAATTGAATGCATTGTCTTCTGCAACTTACTCTCGTTCTCACTGTCTTATTTCAATATTTCGATAAAATATCCGTTACCTTTGGTTTCGTCAGTGATACAAAGCACCCCAAGGTAACTAATCAAGGTGCTAAATGTGTTGTTTGTTCTGGTTTTTACTATTTATATAGAAGTGCAACCGCATAAGCAGAATGGAGGAGACCCGTGTCGTCAAAATAGCACGAGATCTGCAAAAGAATTATCGGACTACCGCGCAAAAGAAAGAGTGACAACCTTCCATAGAAGTAATAATCTGCCATATCTGCCAATAAGCAGAATTGCTTATAAAGAGGAAGAAGAAAAAGTTATAGCTGTTCGTATTTTTTATGACTAAACGGCTTTAAGAACTTTTCTTGTTGGTTAATCCACATAAATCTTGTGAACGATGCCTAAAATCCTTGTGAACGCTACCTAATTTGACCTCATTTGGAGCGACGAATGTACGGTTTGCAAATCATGGCATCGCGTTTTTCTCCATTTGTTAACCAACCGTCAAATTAATCTTGTTCCTTTAGATAGCAACTTCTTCAAATACCAACATTTCTAATTTTGCCACACAACCAAATTTAATGTTCTCGTCTATTTTTGTTTGCATGGTTGATCAAAGACAAAGCCAGGTGAAAGTGATTCAGAAACGGATTCCGGAAGTTTAGAGTTAGTAAGTTACTCTTCAGATGATGAATTAAGTTCTCCTATGATGCAGACATAAAAGGATTACCCATAATTTTACGCAGTTGCTGAAGAAACTGAAATTTTAAAATACTCCTTAATGTTATTGAAATTTAAGAAAAACATTCATTATATAGCCAGAATTGTGGAAATTGTGTAACTCTGCTAAGTGTAAAATTTCATATTTGAGAAGAACTACAAAAGTTATCAATTCATTTTACTTTCCAGATGTTCCCGATATTCATATGAGTTTGAAATCTGATTTTGATGATGATGATGATGATTTTGCTAGTACCTATGTATACATATACAGAAAACAAACGACTATCTTGCTATTATAGTGTTACGATAAATTCTGACCCAAAACCGTAAACATATTTTACTAATAATATTTTTATTCATTCATGAATGTTCTAGGTAATACCTACCTGACGGACAATCAGCCGAGCCGCTATAAAAAAAAACAGTTCCAGTTCATTCGAGACAATGCAGGTCAACATCCATGGGGTCTCCCTCGGCTAAAAATACCAGTATGACGTGACATTCCAGTATTTTCGACAAGGGTCAGGTCAGGTCTAGATTATTAACGGTGCTTTATATAAAGACGAAATTTTATTGAAGAAGTCAGTAAGAAAATAAATTCGGGGCTCTTAACTTTGTTTAAATGTTAATAAACTTTAACATTTTTAGAAAGTATATTTTTTATATAGTGGTACAAAAGTGACACTACCCCGTTTGGTGGCTTTCGAGCCGTAGTTGCATCATACATATAAAAGTATGGTCGATTTTTCTTACCAGAATGGACGCAGAAGTTGTATGTCTACAACTGGCGTTTGTAGAAAGCTTCCTTAGTAGGAATTTTTGGAAGTGGAAGATTTTGTTAGAAGTCAAAGGTCAGAACCTCAACTTCGTCGCTATGCTTGCACAATGTGGTTTTCTCTTTAGCTCCTTGAAAAACAAATCAGCAATGATTTCATGCGACATTTTTTTCGCTGCTAAAATTTTCGTTTATTTTCGTAGAGGATCATCTTTGAGTTTGTTATCTGAGACATCTCATTTTTTGCACGTATCTGATCGAGGTGAGCCAAACTTGTAGTTATCGATAGTAGAAGTCATAGGTAACTCTTATTTCATATTTAAGATTGCTAACACTTTCTGATCGTAAAGTTCCAAATCGAATTAATACATCTTCTTTACATTTAGATCTGGAGATAAATAAAATCGACGGGATTTGTTTCTCCTATACTGCGATTCACTCATTTAAGTATTTCGATATACATATATTCGGCAAGTTTATTTGTATGATTTAATTTGTTACTAGGTGGCACTGCAATATCTCTGTCACGAAAAGTTTGAGCAATGAGGTCTACACGTTTCCTTGATATGCCGTGGATTGAACCTAAAGCATGTCTACAAACTCGTTTGGATAGCTTACCCAGCTTCATAAAGTATTTGTGGGAACAAGTGCGGTCTTGCCTTTCATTAGTCTTTTTTAGAGTTCTTTGAATAGTACCTAGTAGTTTGAATCAAGCCTTCCAAATAGGTACTATTGCAAATCTTTGTCGCCTATTTTGTTAAACTTTTCTGAAAACACTTGTACCTGCAGTTTCAGTTCGATTCAGTTAATCTCAGACCCTTCTGTATTTCATTCCTTCTTCTTCTTCTTCTAGTTCCATGACCGTTATCGATCGTTGGATATCATGTTGGCTACCATATTCGCTATCGTGACTTTATTGACAGCAGCTCTAAATAACGATGTAGTTGATTTTCCATACCATTGCCTTAGATTTTTCAGCCATGATGTTCTTCGTCTACCAGGACCACGATTACCTTGGATCTTTTCCTGAATGATCAGATGTAAAAGATTATATTTTTCAGGGTGACTCATAATGTGACCGAAGTATTCCATTCTAGTTCGTATATATTTTTCCTTCTGCGATAGCTTTTTTCTCATATTTCTTTTCCAGAGAGCGGGGTTAGCACTTTTTCTATTTTTAGTTACAGGAACAACTGGGGGTTCCCTGTTGACAACATGGATTCCTACGTTTCTTCTTTGGATGCTTTCTCCTAGCTGAAGGTTCTGCGATATCACTATTAAAATAACTTTTATCAGAGCTTGTAGGTTCTTAGTCTGACTGACTAGCGCTAAACGGATCTCACTCAGTTTCACTAATTTTTACACAAACAATTAAACCGCATGAAAAGCAGTAATAATAGAGAGTAACAAGTCAAAACAAATCAACTGCCCTGCCTGCCCAGCTTCAACAGAATATGACTTGCATTCCACGAAAATCAACATTCAAAATCGTTTGGTGCAAAAAGGATGCAGGTCCGGAGCTGCACTCTTCTTGCACCAAATGAGTGAGGAGGTAGATTCATAAAGACGTATAATTCTTTTATTTATTATCGGATTTGCATCGTTTTTATACCAGTCAATCCGCCAATTTTTTTTAAATTATATGTTTCCACCCAAAAGCCCAAACCCAAAATTGTGCTGTTACTGTAAACACCATATTATATTAACGGACTGCCAATAGTAGGTACGCAAGCCATGTCAGGAAAAATAACTTGAAGACATCGCTTGCAGATATTGCAGATATACCCCATAGTACTACAGTTTCATAAAGGCCATAATATTAACAATTGTTTAATAAATTCTATTACCTATTGTGTAATTTCGATGGGTAAATCAACTGTACGCAGCCAATGCCTTTAGATGTCAAGACACTTAAGCTAAATATAAACAAATCCTTATCTGTACGAAATGATATCTTTTAAATTTTTAAGGCTGTAATGCAACAGAAAAATATTTTCGAATATTAATGATATCTATTAACTTTATATTAATCGTTGCATTAAGCTGCAATATTCTTTGCCATTTTTCCCTAATGTTAAATGGATATTCGATTCTTTTGAGAAATTTCAGAAAAAATGATATAATTTCTTAGGTCAATGCTTAAATTGAATATCCTTTTAACCATGTAATTTAAAGATTATTCCCACATTAATTACAACTCTAAATTCGACTGTCAATATACAAATAATATCCGTAGCAGATCGTCATCAATTTCTCTCTGATAAATACCTTTACGAAGGTCCCCATCATACCAAATCCCCATTTTCGCAATTGTTGATGCGCGTTTGTCGGAATAATTCTTGTCATGCTAAATACATGATTAATAGTATGTATGTTAATAAATTTATTATTTTAATGGATCCGTCTGTATAAATTGCCGGAATTTGAATGTTTACCAGTTCTATCTGTTTCGAAAATTCAAATGTTTGCTGGCGATTTACAAAATGACATATATTTTATTGAATAGCGCTGCCCATAATTGATTACCTCTAAAACTCACAAACAGCGTTAATATACCGGTGTGAGTGTGTTGTTTAATGAATAACAATTGGTTTTTACTTTTTATATACAAACCCATAATGGCTGCTGAAATTGAGAATAAACGCGGTAACAAAGGAATTGTTTTTGAATATACATAATATAAAAATAAAATATGCATTAACATGTCCAGTGTATTGTCCAAAATAGAGAGCACACATAATATTATACGAATGCATGCGTGTACTCATTTAATATTTGACCACTTTTTCGGGGGTTGTAGTGTTTTACATAAACTGGTCTATAATGATAAACCTATGTTTAAATTTAAAATTTCTGATACAAAAAAAATCTTGCACTTATAAGAACTTTTTGTAAATACAAAAAAAATATCACTGATAACATTTACGATAAAAGATGTGGCAGCCGTAGCTTAGTGGCATTGTTACTGGCTTAACAAGCTGGAGGGCCCGGGTTCAAATCCCGGCACCGACAAAAATTTAAAATTTATAATTTAACTGAGCTGCCACCGTGCTTCGGAGGGCACGCTAAGCCGTCGGTCCCGGCTACGAAAGTAGTCGTTAAGTCATGTTAGGGGCGCTTGCGCGACCTGAAAACCCTAACACTAGACCTTAACAGAAGGATACACGACCTTTACTTTACGATAAAAGATGAACATACTTTTTATGATCAGCAAAAGGAAATATTTCGATTTATAACAGATAAAGAATGAAGTTAAAGAAAGTAATAGAACCAACACATAAAGAAAAGGGTACATGATATCATTATCTAAAAACCTTTATGCAGAGGAAGAACAAATAGATAGATACCTAGATAGATTGTTTTTTTGACTTTAAGTTACCTAAGGTTTATAGTCAAAGTACAAATTATAAATAAAAAACGTTATATTTCAAACATTAAAATAGAGTCTTATCAAAACAACGAGTACGGACGTTAAATTCTAATTATCCGTTTATCTGTTTTTGCAAAGGTTAAAAACGCGTTTGGTGAATGTGTTTTACTTTATTGATAAACATTGGCAAGGTACCTTTATTTTCACTAATAAAAACAACTTTAAAATAAGGCCTGTATTTTCTGGTCCCAATTAATTAAGATTTTGGTATACAAAATATTAATATCCGCATCATGGCATTCTCATCTATGTCAATTCAACCTAGTTCTGTACCAGATCAACAACCTATACAAGCTATAAGTTACTCTTCGGTAACCAGACAACCAACTACTATTGTTTTTTCGTCAAGAAATCAAGCAATCGTATTTGATGCAATAGACAACATTAAAATTGAAGATTACCGTCACAGTTTAAGCCTAATAATTCGACCAATCAATATTATTTTCTATTCAAGGCTATTCAACAATAGAATGTGCATTTACTTAGCAAATAAAAAATTGGTCAATGATTTTATTACCAACCACGGAAAAATTAAAAACTCTTACAAACACGTCGGCTAATCACCCCCGGCCAACCACTAGTACTTTCTAATGTATTGTTGTATATTTATATAGTTCTAATTTATTTGTCTTTATTCTAATTTATTGTCTATATTCTAATTTATTAAAACTCACGATAACTAATTACTAATTTATTAAATAGCTGTACAAATGTATTTATGTCACGTTTCGTTACAAGTAAACCGCGTTTCCCGATCTTCTTATGACTGACTGCCAAATAAAAAATCTTTCATTTATATACACAACTGTTGTTATCTCGAAATTTCGGCGAACTTCTTGAATAATCTCGTATTTTGGTGAAGGCGCTCGACTCGTTTTTCAACTGTTTGAAAAGCCTCGAGACGTGGATTACTCATAAAATTAGGGTCTAGAGGTTTCTGTAAACAACTTCGAATTTACTGGAACAGAAAACAGAATTAGTCATAATATATTGATAGTTATAAACGCCATAATTATCGTAACAGTATGTCCGTCCATTCCACACTTAATCTTAGAATCTGAACTGCAAGCACTTGGTGTCAAACGTTTGTCACCTCTATCGTTTCTACGGATAGGGACTTGAAGTCCTGAATTCCAGCATATATTAAGCTTTAGGTGGCAAACCTACATATCCACTTTAACCAACCATTACTCGAACTAACCTTACAAATCTTACCCTATTGTTTTGTTATGACTCATGAGAAGACATCATATAGAATATACTTATCTTTAAATAACCAGACTTGCCAAATATGCAAAAACACCAAGCACTTAGCAAAAGACTGACCAGCAAAGGTTTCTGGCGACACAAATTCTATACCTCAAGCAGGTCAGAACCCTATTGAAAATAGTAACAATCAGGTGACTAAAGAAGTAATTAGTGCCATCCAACAAAAGCAAACCCAACTAAACGAACAAACTGTGCTGCGTAAAACACCAAGCACAAAACTGCTAACTTATGAAATAGAAACAGATTCAGTACCACAAAAACGCACAGTTACTGAGCGTTCTACACCGGCCCCAACTCCTACATCAGAACACATCTTTGAATTACCATAAAATAAAGAGAAAAAGACTAAATTAAACCAACAAAAGAAACTAAAAAGAACACAAGATGAAATGCTGAAACAGACAGAAGAATTATTTTGTGACCAAAAGTTCAATTATTCCTAAAACTGTGAAGAACTATTAAATTTCTTCTAAAACTGCACAGGATCGTCATATCCACTAAGTAATGCAAGAATATATACCAGTGAACTTTCTGAAGTTACAGATCTACTGACTAAAATATACTTTAAGCTAAATGATAAAAAAATTAAAAGTAGATGCACCCGAATAAGAAATAAAATTCTTTGATAAATTAATTTAAACTTCCATATCGAGGCAGATAGCGACACCTCTATAGACACATACTAACATAAGAATAACATTCAGCAGTTTAATTCAATGGAATGTAAATGGGTATTACCCATTTAGAAATATTGCAAATACTAATTTCAAAATACAGACCAATGATTTTATGTTTAACCCCCTCTGTGGCTCAGTGGTAAGAGCGCCTGCCTTTAATTCTAAAGGTCGTGAGTTCGAATCCCACCTGGGTGGAAATTTTCGTTTATTAAAAAAATTTTTTTTTTTTTTATTGGCATAGACTTTTAGTCATTCAGCCAGACTCAACATGGTAAAAAAAAGTTGTCCGAGTTTATATTAATAAATATACAAAACAAAGAACAGGTAAACAGGGTCACTCTCTTCTCGCCTAGGGGCCCATCAAGGCATTTTTTTAAGACATACAACACTAGGCCACGGTAAGAGGGGAATTTGACAATTGGGTAAGAAACAAAGGTTACTTTATTAACTAATGCATAATTATTTACATGGTTATTTTACTATCCTTTAAAAACATAACTAAGGAATCATACACTGGTCTCGAGTCTAGTGATAATAAGTACTGAAGGTTCCAAGGGGCTAATATATTGTATTTATGTAAGTTATTTATTAATCTTGCTGAAATTATAGTATTTCTGGGGCAACTGAAAAATATATGATCTAGGTTTCCTTCTTCTGTACAAAATTCACATCGATCATTATCTAAAACCTTGAGTTTAAATAAATGTTTGGGGTAACAAGCATGTCCAAATCTCAGTCTAATGATCGTGGTAACATATTTTCTAGGTACATTAAAAGACTTATACCAAGGTGTTTTAGGAATATCTGTTTGAAGAGAAGTGTATCTATTTGGGCTAACAATGGAATATTCCTTCCATATATTATCCCACCTTTGATATAATCTTATTTTTAAGAAAGCCAGAAAGTCGCAAGCCGTGATTTTATACGAAGTTTCTCTACCAGATAAAATACTTTTCTTTGCTAATTGGTCTACATGTTCATTATTTTCCAAACCTATATGTGCTTTAATCCAAACAAAGACCACATTTTTGCCCCTTGTTACTAACTTTTGTTTGATATCCTTAATTTTGTAAATATAAGGGCAACTGTACGTATTTGGCAATCCCGGTTTCCCAATAGAGGTCAAAACTGATAAAGAATCTGATAATATCACTATATGATCCGAGCTACTTTCTGTTGCATAAAGTAAGGCCTCATATATTGCAAGAGCTTCCGCTGTAAAAATAGAGGTCTGGGAGTTTAACTTAAATATGTGTTCTATTCGTTCCAACGGGACAAAAAAAGCACATCCAGTGCCGTTTGATGATTTGGAAGCATCAGTATATATAACGACGGAGTTTTTGAATTCTGATAATATTGAGTGAATAATCTGTCTGTTTATGTGTATATTGTCACTATATTTTGGTACCATGATATCTGTATTTGCACAATATGTTGCATATGAAATGTTTTGAAGTGTATACGTAGCTTTATCTATCTCTTTTAAAGCTTCCATATTATGTTGCAGAGCTTCGCAGACTAAAGGCGATTTCTTTTTTTCCCAGTATTTAGTAGACAAATCATAGCAATTCAAAGTCAAGATCTTTGTGTATAAGGATTGATTTTTTATATATGTCTTTACCAGAAATTTTTCGGACAGGAAGTTTCGTCTGATATTTAAAGGTGGTTCCAAGGCTTCCAAATACAAGGGTTGAATTGGTGTGGACTTCATAGCACCTAAACATATACGTAAAGCTGAATTGTGTATTACGTTAATTTTATTTAGCAATACATTACTGGCTGATCCATAAAATATGCTTCCGTAATCAAAAATGGAGCGGATATACGCTCTGTAGAATAATAAATTTACATCTACATCAGCACCCCACCACGTTTTATTAATCGATTTAAGGAAATTTATTCCCTTGTTGCATTTGTTTAACATATCCTCAATATGATCCTTCCAAGTCAAATGTTTGTCAAGTGTCATCCCTAAATATTTGACCTTACTTTTTAGTGGATATTGATGCTCTCCTAATTTAATTATTTGATCGTTAGGTTTATAATGTCTAGTAAAAATGCAAACCTGAGATTTATTGCAAGATAATTCAAAATTGTTTTTATGGAGCCATTTTTGAAGTAGCTGATAGATACTATCCAAGTTTTTAATTGCTGTTTGATATTCTTTGTGTTCTGTGTAAATGCAGAAATCATCTGCATATTGTATGAGGTTGAAGGGTATGTTATTTATTTTAATATTGTACAAGTCCGCTACGTACATATTAAACAGGATAGGGCTCAATACAGAACCCTGAGGTAATCCTTTGTTTACGATTCTGGGACCTATGAGCATTTGTTCTTTTCTTAAATAAACTAATCTGTTTGAGTATAGATTAACAATACTAGCGGCAAATTGGGCTGGAATTTGAAATATTCTTGTCATTTTTTCTTTAAGTGCTATTAAACACACAGAGTCATAAGCACCTTCTATATCAAGAAATAATGCTGGTAAGTAATTGTTTCGGGAATAATTGTTTTGAATGTCTACAACTAGGGTAGCCAATGCATCCAAAGTACCAAAACCTTTCCTAAATCCGTATTGTTCTTTGGGTAGAAGGTTCTGCTCTAGTAACCACCATTCTAACCTAGCCTTAATTATCCTCTCTAGAGTTTTTTGTACACAAGATAATAAAGATATGGGTCTGTAAGCTTCAACTAATTTTAGATTTTTCCCAGGTTTGGGTATAGGAATGACAATAATATGTTTGAAGGCTGAAATGTTAGAACCTTCTCTAATTATCTGATTAAAAATATTTAGAAGTAACTCTTTTGCATTATTTGGTAAATTCAGTAGCATAACATATTTGATTTCATCATAACCAGGAGAAGTGTTAGGACGATCACTAAGGGCACAGTCCAATTCTAGCATTGTAAATGGTTTTAAGAGAAAATGACTATGATTTGGATTGAATAACATCAAATCTTCGTGATTGTTCACATATGGTGGTGCAATTTTGTCCAAAAACTCTTCTGTCCACGAATCTTCCAGTGGTAATGGAGCATTGACCATTTTCCTGTTCATCCTTTTCGCTTGATTCCAAATCGAGGTAGGCGATGTTTGTTTATTTAATTTTGAGCACCAATCAACCCAGCTTTGTTTGGCTTTCGATTTCAATAATTTCTTAGCGTGAGCACTAGCTTGTTTACATTTAATAAAATTTTCAACTGATGGATCTTGCTTGTATTTTATTAATGCATTTTTCCTTTCTGCAACAATTAGATCACATTCTGCATCCCACCACGGTGAAGGAGTCCGTTTTTTACACTTAAAGGGTTTATATTGGCAAATACATTGTGTGGAAGCTTTATTGATACAGTCTAATAAAATATTATATTTTTCTTCAGCATTTGGGGATATAGGTCCACTTTCATTTAACATATTCTCGATTATTTCAGCGTACATATCCCAATTGGCTTTCTTAATATTCCATTTACTTTTGGGGTATATGGTCTCATTAATAACTCTTGAGTATTCGAGTTCTATTTTTACAACAAAGTGATTTGATCCAAGTGTATCAGAATCTACCGTCCAAAATGTCTTAGCAAAAATGGAAGGGGAACAAACCGTAATATCAATCATAGAATCTGAATGTCCTGGATTTCCTTGACAAGTAGGTTGACCGTTATTCATCACAATAAAATCAAGATCCTGTAGGGTCTCTACAATTTGATCGCCAATATTATCATTTTTTGATGATCCCCAGAGCGCATTGTGGGCATTCATATCACCCCCAATAATGCAGGGGTGCTTCACTTGGGAAAATAAGTTTTTCCAATCTTCTATTCTGGTTTTGGTTTTTGGACATCTATACACAGAGAGAAAACTCAAGTGAGTATTATCGTAATTAATTTTAATACCACAGACAAGCAGCTCTTTATTGAAGTTTTTATTTAATTTTAATATTTCAAAACGGATACCCGTTTTTACCAAAATAGCGACACCAGCAAAACCGTCTGCACGATCTTGACGAACAATATTATAACCTTTAAAATTATATACAACATTACTTTTGAACCAGGTTTCACTTAAAAGAACTATATCAACATCTTCTTTAGTAAGAAAATTGAGTATTCTGTTTTTATTTGCAACAGCTGATCTAGCGTTCCATTGCATAATTTTAAGTTTAGTGTTTAAGGCCATAAATTTAAGTACTTTTAAAAATATCCTCGAGAACAGTATACAAACCCTTAGCTAACAAATTATTATCCAGTGTTTTTACATCCTCAACTGATTTGACATTTTTTATAAATTCAGAAAAAAAATTGACTAACGAAATAACTATCTTGTTTTTTTCACCATCTATTGAACTATTAGGTTTATTGGGATTAGGTGGTAGAGGTTGTAACGGACCAAATCTAAAAGGAAAGGTGGTAGAATCTGTAGGGGATTGTGAAACAGGAGTAGACACTTTCCTTTTTTTATGTGCATAATGTTCAGTATTAATCTTACTAGGTCCAGGATGAGCAAAGTTTGTTGATTTTTTTATATACGGTCTTGGAATGGTAGGATGAGATGACGTAATGTCATCAGATACATTAAGTAGTTATGGAAAATTTTCTTCAAGGTTTGACAATAACGAAAATTTATTATTACTAACAAATCCGGAAAAAGATGATACTTTATATCTTTTGGCTTCTAGAAAGGAGATTTTTTGATCTAGCATAATGTTTTTAATTTTTTTTGTTCCTCATAAACGGGACAACTTTTGGAGATCGAAATATGATCTTTACTTTTACAATGTATACAAAAAGTTTTTTTAGTGTCGCATATGTGACTATCATTTTTAATTTCTGCACATCGTATACAAAATTCTTGTGTGCCCTTGCATTGCTTAGAAATGTGACCAAATTTCAGACACTTGTAGCACTGTATTACCCTGCCTACAAATCTTTCTACTGGCAAATACACAAAATTAACTACGACATAAGTTGGCAAAACATTTCCTTCAAATGTAACTATAATATTTCGTCTGGGGACGTATTCTGTTTTACCGTCTTTATCTACCTTTCTATGCATTCTTTTAATGTCAGTAATTTTAACGGAAGAGTCTATATGTTTTTTTAAATAATCAATATCATACCTCGTATCTACATCGTGAATTATTCCCTTGATTTCCAAGAGATGGTTAGGGATATAGGCTTTTAAATTTTCATCCTTTAACTTATTATGTGTTACTAGATGATTTGCATCCAAAATTGATTTTAAAATAACTTTAACTCTATTTTTTCCTATAGATTTAATTTCCTTTAGATTTTTGATTTTAAGTTTTTGATGCAAAATTTCCCCCACAATCATTGGATGTAAACGAGAAATGTTCTGATTATTTAAATTCTCGATATATACGCAACAGCTATGAAAATCATAATTATTAGAAGAAATTTTATAAAGTTTTACTTCCCTTGTTTTGTCAGTTTTATCACCGGAACTCGCACCAATTTCCATGTCATGTTCTGGAGAACTTGTCGCAACACTTAAATCGCACATTTGCGTCTTATTTTTATTTTCCTCCCCCATTAGGGGAGGTAAATCACTTATTTTCACAAAAATTCCAAATATTTAACCGATATATTTACACAAAATTTAAATTATAAATATAAATATTGATTTTTAATCACCGCAAAAACTTATCTGCCGCTTAATGTGATTTTAAGGATCGTCTGTTTACTGTGAATGCTCGCAACGGAATGTAAAAAAAAAAAATTAATAAATGAAAATAATTTATATCCTTGTCTGATCGGTAAACACCGGAGGGACCGCAGACGTTCGGATACAATTAGCGTCTCTTAGCAAAGACAATGACGTCGACTTTGCTAAGTATCAAGACAATTACTCTACACACACACAGACTACATTAATAAACTTATCTTGATTGAGACTGGCTGAATGACAATTGTCCAAGCCAAAACACACAAAAAAAAAGATTCTATGTGTACAAGAAACTAATTTTAAAAGCAACACTGTACATAAACTGAAAAACTTAATTGTTTCTTTAAAAATCGACAACATGCTAAAATAGCCAGCGGAGGAGTAGCGATATACATAAAGAAAGACATTATTAGTATAGACATACCATTAGAAACAAACCTAGAGGAAATTGCAGTCAGAGTGAAAGATACAACTACCTTTTTCCGTGTGCAATATATAGATTCCCCCCAACCAAGAACTTAACCATAACGAAATATCGAACCTCTTCGATCGAAAACCTACTCCTTTAACGCACATAACCCTTTATAGGGTTCAAAAAAGTTAACGAGTCTTGGTAAAAAAATAGAATCCTTACTGGAAAAATTCATCCTAAATTTACTTAACTATGGACAAGACACCCGTTTAGACATAAGAGCGGGTGAGAGTTCTGCTATTGACTTGAATCTGCTATTGACTTGAATAAAGCTTGTGCATTATTTATGCGAACCATAAATAACGCACAAGCTTTCATGGAATGTATTACTGGAGCCATAGGATAGTGATCACTATCCTATTATTATAATTCATAACGAAGAATCATCAACAGCTATACCAGAAGTAAAATGGACCTTAAAAAATGCGGATTAGAAGAAATTTCAAAACCGTATCCAACACAACTTGCATGTCATAAATCAAAACAAAAATGTAAATGAAGAAGTAGATTTTATTGCAAAACTGATAGTAGATTCAGCAGATAAAAATATGGGGAAAATTACCTTCGCCAGTAAATTCCATCCAGTTGCTTGGTGAAACCATGAATGCAAACAAGCAATACAACAATCCAAAAAAGCGTTTAATAAATTTAAACGAAAGAAAAATTAACAAAACTCGTTGAAATTAACAAAAACGACAACGAGCTGTAGGCGGATTTACTACCAAATAAGCAAAGCGCGAATCTTGGATAACATACGTTTTGACAACAATTGACAATAATTCTACTCCAAAGACAACTGTGTGAAATCTGTTAGAGCAAAATAATGTAATATATAAATCTCAAAAGGAAATATCAAATATACTGGCATTAGGTTATAAAAAAAACACAAGCGATGCCAACTATTCACCAAATTTCTTAAAGAGCAAAAGAAATGAAAAAAAATTACCATAGACTGTGAAGATCAAAATAGCAGCGAAATAAACTTTCCAATTTTGATGGATGAATTAGAAACGGTAATGAAAAACTAAGAACTCATGCTCTAGGCTAGATAATATACCCACTATTTTTTTTTAAAAACCTCACCTACATATCTAACGAATACTTACTCAGCATGTTCAACCTAATTTTCTCGAAAAATGTATTTCCAGAATCCTGAAGAAATTCAATATTAATTTCTATTCCTAAACAAAGTAAATCAAAATCAGATCCCGAAACATATAGGCCAATATCTCTTACTTGTAGTATGGGCAATGTGATAGAGAAAGTAATAAATGACAGACTCATGTCGTATCTAGAGTCAAAGAAACTAATTATACCAGAACAAAGTGGCTTTCAAAAGAGTCGTTCGACTGTAGACAACTTTATTGCTCTAGAATCGGAAATGCATGAGGCTTCAGCAATTAAACAACACTATATTGGAATATTTTTTGACTATATATTTGAATATATTAGTAAAGCCTACGATACGAAAATAAGAGGTAATATATTTAAATAAATATAAAACCTATTAAAAAATAGACAATTTCAAGTCAGAGTGGACGGCGTATATTCCTCAACAAAAAATCAACAAAATGGTATATCACGGGGCTCGAACCTTAGCACTACTGTGTTTCTTTTAGCTATGAATTCTATTATCGCAAAAATTAAACATCCTGTAAAAGCTAGGCTAAAAGCAGATGATTCAGTTATACTATTTAGAGGAAAAAACCTAACACTCATTCTTAACCATGTCCAAAAAGCCATAAATCATATTGAAGAGTGTTCAATCACAAGTGGTCTTCAGTTTAACACCCTCAAATCCAAATACAACTGAAGCACTTATATTTAAATGAAGGACAGCTTAAATATGTAGACAAAGTTAGATTCCTTGGTATGATCTTTGATCAAAAACTAACTTGGAAGATACATTTAGAATATTTAAAAAAGACATGTCAGCCTGGAATAAATTTGTTACCATCACTCGCAAACAAAAAATTGGGCACCGACTCTTCTACATTACTACATATCTACAAGGCCCTAGTACGTTCCAAACTGAACTACAACTCAATTGTTTAAAACTCCTCAATAAAAGACATACTTAAAAACAATAGATGTTATTTAAAATATAAGTCTTCGAATTTCCTTAGGAGCATACCACACACGTCCATAACAAACCTATACTGGGAAACTGGAGAGATTCCACTCGCTTTTAGAAGACAATATCTAAGTCTTTCTTATGCCGAGGTAGTATCGTCATACACCCTCGTAAAACATCTAGAGTAAGGACACATGATCACTAGGTACCTTTTAACATGGTTTTTTAAAGCTGTAGTTAAATTTGTTTTTAAATTTTTGAGAAAGTTTATTATACCGTATTAAACCACAGACAGTACATGAATACCCACTTATTTCTAAATATTGGTAGGCCACTACAAACTGTCTCTTATTTGTTGTATTGTGTAAGTTAATATCACATAAAAAAGGTCTATGATTCTTATGAATTAGTACCGATAATTCAAAAATTTAAATTTAATACACAGTTAAAACCTTATATAGGCCTTTACAAGATAAACCATACGGAAGACCTGCAATACATCTTGCAATATGCTTTTGGGCCTTAAAAACGTCTTTTATACTAGGAGAGCCATCCGAGACAATAATACCATAACTCATTATCGACTACTTCAGAGCAAAATGAAAAAGACGAAGATGGTGCTGACTAAGCATTCTATTAAAATTTCTCAATTGATAACAACTAGAGATAAGTTTTTTGCATACATTACAACAATGAATTTTAAAAGATAAATAAAAGTCAAAAGACACTCTTAAAAACTTCACATCACTACAATTCGAAATACTCTCACCCTTGATGGCAATACATAGATCAGTCTAAGTATTGTTGAAATAATGTATCTCTAATATTTTTGGACCAAAATACCGCAAGCGCAAAATTATGCCACGTATGTGGCCTATATGGCGCCCTCTATCAGTTATATTTCTGCAATATTTATTTATGTGTTTAATAGCATGTACCTAACCATTTAACTATAAACTTTGTACATAAAATACCATGTAACTGATAGTTTTGTAGGAAAAGACCAGACTTACAACAAAATATTGACTATTTGTCAGTTGGATCATCGTTATATCAGTTGAAAATAAAAGTTTTATTTCTAAATAATTTATTTACAGCAGCATAAGATTATATAAAGTGGTGTAACAGACATCACATAAATAATATATTGCACTCGTGGATAAACTGTACTAAAATTTCTGTATCTATTTGTCTTCATTTTCAGTGGGTCAATAGAGGATACACTCTCCTGCTATAGGATTCGCGGCACGTACTCTTTGACCAGTCTGGGAAATTTCTTTGAAAGTTAGGTTTTAAGTTGAGATTTTTCTTTTCGCATTCCTTTCAATAAATCCGCATTTGCGGATGGAAATAGACCTTTTTTAGAAAAGCTGTGAATGTATCTGAAAGTGAAGTAGAGAATATCATGGCTATTTTCAGGCTTTTAGATGCGATATTCAATAAGAAGTGACGCTTTAAGCCGGTAACGATGATGAGGGTAGGGCGTTACTATGAATCAATAGGAATTTGTTGATAATTTTGCTAACACCGAACATACTATTATGTAAACAAAAATATAAAATTAATTAGTGTAAATTTAAGGCCCATTAAAAATAAATTATGATAGGAAACATGTAAGAAAAATGTGGAAAATATATTGTGAAGAATTTCGATTAGTTGTGTAGTCTAGTTACTAATTTCCGAAATGTTTATTTATTTTTAAACATTAATGCATGTGTAAGTAAGGCGATAAAAACATAATATAGTTCAAACCAAAATCTTCTTTAAGTTAGTCATAGTTTATCGAATTCTCTCTAAGGCATTAATTTGGAAGTAACAGAAAAAAAGTAGTTAGAAAATGATATAGCGTTGACTAATAGCTAAACGTTGAGAATACGCTAAGTTGATAATATGATAAGTGAACTTAGGTAAATGTGCAAAAATTGGTGAAAAATATGCACATAAATATACACTAATTTTACCAAAAATATAAACTGAATATGCATTTCTTTTAGTATAAATTATCTATTAAATCATTAAATATGCATTTTTTTTTACTTTCAAAAAAAGTTGCCTATTGTCAATGGAAACATATAAATATTTTTCTACTCTCTTACTAGTAAATTGTATATTACCTACTATTTGGATGCTATGTAAATGCATCATAACAGATACTGACACGTAATGACTAGCACGTAATAAAAAAAATTACGCTTCAGTTTTATAAAAATGTGTAATATCACATAAGCCTCGTAAGTCAGTTGGTCGAGTTACCATGGAAACGAATTAACAGACGTTATTTTGACAGATTAAAAATTATTAATCTGTCAGTGTAAATATAGTGGTAATTTAATTTTTATTTTTATAAACGAAAATAATGGTAGAAAAAGTATAGTACACAACTTGAGTTGTAAGCTTATTACATGCTTGTAAAATTACTGCGCTCGCCGCTACGCGGCTCGCGCGCAACTTTTTTACTCGCATGTAATAAGCTTCTTACAACTCTCGTTATGTAATATACTATTAATAATGGTATATTCGCTTCAATGGTTTATTTTAATAATTAGAAAACAAAATAAATTAATTTAAAAACTAAGTAAGGTATTGTAATGTACTAATTAATGGTAATGAAAGTAGTAAACAAAGTAAAATACTATTCCTTAGAATTATGCAAACAATAATTGACCAAATGTTTTTTTCAAATTTTCCAATAAAATCTTATGGCTTCCATCTATGTACATATATTTGTAAATTAAAAAACGTCTTTTGACATCAATATATATATATATATATATATATATATATATATATATATATATATATATATATATATATAATGGGAGCATATTTTAAGTTTACAAAAATATAATGTTCTAAATCTATAACTTCGCAAAAATTAACACGAAAGTAAGCTAGCTTAGTAAGTTTATGAAAACTATTATTTTTTGAAACTATGTTTTAGGATTTAACAATCCTTAAGGAATGTACGAGGTGTCACTGTCCCTCAGTGGAAGTTGGGAGGAGACTTAAGGCTGCCACTTTGACTCCCAGACGAGCTAACTCAGAGTCCAAATTGAAGGCACGTCAAAAACAAGCTCGACTTTATTTTTTTCTGAGAATACGTCAATTGGGACCTTGGCAAATGAAGCAGAGTTTTATTCTTTGTTGAGAGTCAAATGTGCTTGTATAACAACGACAAGACGACGCGTCTATCGGAAGCCCTGAAAACGCCACGAAAACATAACAGATACTGACACGTAATGACTAGCACGTAATAAAAAAAATTACGCTTCAGTTTTATAAAAATGTGTAATATCACATAGGCCTGGTAAGTCAGTTGATCGAGTTACCATGGAAACGAATTAACAGAGGTTATTTTGACAGATTAAAAATTATTAATCTGTCAGTGTAAATATAGTGGTAATTTAATTTTTATTTTTATAAACGAAAATAATGGTAGAAAAAGTATAGTACACAACTTGAGTTGTAAGCTTATTACATGCTTGTAAAATTACTGCGCTCGCCGCTACGCGGTTCGCGCGCAACTTTTTTACTCGCATGTAATAAGCTTCTTACAACTCTCGTTATGTAATATACTATTAATAATGGTATATTCGCTTCAATGGTTTATTTTAATAATTAGAAAACAATATAAATTAATTTAAAAACTAAGTAAGGTATTGTAATGTACTAATTAATGGTAATGAAAGTAGGAAACAAAGTAAAATACTATTCCTTAGAATTATGCAAACAATAATTGACCAAATGTTTTTTTCAAATTTTCCAATAAAATCTTATGGCTTCCATCTATGTACATATATTTGTAAATTAAAAAACGTCTTTTGACATCAATATATAATATATATATATATATATATATATATATATTATATATATATATATATATATATATATATATATATATATATATATATATATAATGGGAGCATATTTTAAGTTTACAAAAATATAATGTTCTAAATCTATAACTTCGCAAAAATTAACACGAAAGTAAGCTAGCTTAGTAAGTTTATGAAAACTATTATTTTTTGAAACTATGTTTTAGGATTTAACAATCCTTAAGGAATGTACGAGGTGTCACTGTCACTCAGTGGAAGTTGGGAGAAGACTTAAGGCTGCCACTTTGACTCCCAGACGAGCTAACTCAGAGTCCAAATTGAAGGCACGTCAAAAACAAGCTCGACTTCAGTTTGCCCGAGAACACGTCAATTGGGACCTTGGCAAATGAAGCAGAGTTTTATTCTCTGTTGAGAGTCAAATGTGCTTGTATAACAATGACAAGACGACGCGTCTATCGGAAGCCCTGAAAACGATTTGCTCAGTGGTGCAGTGTCGAAACAGTGAGCTATGGAGGTGGTTCGTGTATGTTTTGGGGTTTCATATCTTTAGAAGAAACAACAAAGTTTGTGTTCGTGCCCAGGGGTAGACGCGGAGGGGGTTTGATATTACGGATATTCTCCAAGAACATGTTGTTCCTTACGCCTGCTACATAAGCAACGGCTTCGTACTAATGCATGATAACGCTCCATGCCACGCAGCGCAGATAACGCAAGATTATCTGGCCAACACCAATATAACAACAATTGACTATCCTACATTCAGTCCGGATGTAAATCCCATCGAGCTCCTATGGGATACAATAATGCTTCTCCTACAATTTTTTCAACAAACTTTCAGGGTAGATCACACTTTAAATCCCAACAAGTTAATGGTTCCTAGTGTTATAATTAATCAAATTTTAAATAATTAATTATACACGATATTGGTATAGTTACATTTAGACACATACCTCCGGTTACATTAACAAGCTTTGTTCAGACTTTCGACCTAAAGATACGATTCCGACAACAACGGCAAACAGCAGAAGTCATTATTTTGAAGTATTAAGTAGTGTGAGACTTCTTCCAATATTTTACTGCAACTGCTGACATGGTGCCGTCGTGAAGTTGGAAGAGTTAACAAACGAAGAAAGTAATTACTACTTTATTGATCTAGTTTCTAAACATCCCTGTTTGTATATATATATATATATATATATATATATATATATATATATATATATATATATATATAAATATATATATATATATATATATATACATATATATATACATATATATATATATATATATATATATATATATATATATATATATATATATACATATATGGGATGGATATGCGGGGATATATGGCCTAGGAAATAGAAATGAACGTGGTGACCGTTTGATACAATTTTGCCAGACGGAAGAATTTGTAATAGCTAATAAACTTTTTAAGCTACCAAAAAGAAGATTGTATACATGGAAATCTTCCGGTGATACAACGAATAGAATAATCCAAAATCAGATTGACTTTGTCCTTATTAGACAAAGATTTCGTAATTCTATACTGTCTGTCAAAACTTAGCCTGGAGCAGACATCGGTTCAGACCATAACCCCATAGTAGTCACATTACGAACCTAATTAAAACTGGTTAAAAACCCACACAAAGTAGAATTGATATTAAGAGATTAAGGGAACCACAAACAAAGGAACAAACTGTAAAAACTCTTACTGAAAATCTACGTCATGCCCAAGAACTGAATAAAAGTAGCTATAACATTGATCAAAAATGGGAAAATATAAAAGAAGCAATAATTAAACAGAAAACATAAAGATTGGATGACTGAAGAAATACTGCTATTAGTGAATGAAAGAAGATCATTCAAAACAAAAAATCCAATTAAATATAATGAAACTGATCAATTAATAAAAAAGAGAATAAAAGAAGCTAAGGAGAGAATGTTACATGAGCAGTGCCAAGAACTAGAAGAAATTGAGAAAAAATATGACTTTTTTAACATGCATAAAAGAATTAGAGAATTAACAGGAATGAGAAAAACACTTCAAACTAGGCAACTAAGAGATGAAAGGGGTGCACTTATAACAGATATAAACCAAAAAATGCAGAGATGGACACAATATATAGCACAACTTTTTGAAGACAAAGAGAGAACAGAAGCACCAAAAGAATTTAAGGATGATACTGGGCCTGACATTATACGAGAAGAAATTGAATATGCAATGAAACAAGCTAAAGGTGGTAAATCTCCCGGGCCTGATGAAGTTCTATCGAATTACTTAAAATTGTGAATACTGAATCTATTGATCGTCTTTTGGATCTATTCAATACCATATATAGAACAGGTATAATACCTAAAGAATGGCTCCAATCAACATTCATACTGCTTCCCAAAAAAGCCAATGCAAAGGAGTGCAATGAACATCGCACCATAGCCTTAATGAGTCATGTCTTGAAATTGTTTTTAAAAGTAATTCACAATAGAATACATAAGAAATTAGATGAAGGCATAAGTAATACACAAATGGGATTTAGGAAAGGACTGGGAACACGAGATGCACTGTTTGCAGTAAGTGTTCTTTCGCAGAGATGCTTAGATATTAATCAGGAAGTATATGCCTGTTTCATTGATTTTGAGAAGGCATTTGACAGAGTGCAGCATAATCGACTTAAAGAAATTTTATTAAATAAAAACATAGACAGTAGAGACATTAGAATCATCTGTAACCTCTATTGGAATCAAACAGCAAAAGTGAAAGTTGAAAACGAACTGACCAAGGATATCCAGATTCGCCGTGGGGTCCGCCAAGGGTGTATTTTATCACCCTTGTTATTCAATTTATACAGTGAAGCCATCTCAGAATTAGCGCTTGCCGAGATCAGTGAAGGCCTTATAATAAACGGTGAGCCACTTAATAACATAAGATATGCTGACGACACCGTCCTTCTGGCAGGAACACTAGAAGAACTGCAACACCTTGCTGAACAACTAAATATATATTGCAACGATTATGGACTAAAAATCAATTTGAAGAAAACCAAGTTCATGGTATTTACAAAAGCACAAAACATCAAAGTTAAGCTAGTACTAGATAATACAGAAATTGAACAAATATCTTCGTACAAATACCTGGAGCAGATCAGAATACTGATCAGACAAAAGAAATAAGATGCCGCATTGAAATTGCGCGGTCAACTTTTAATAGAATGAGAAAACTTTTTTGTAATCGCGATATCAATATATCGCTCCGGATAAGAATGCTTCGATGTTATATTTTCTCTACCCTTTTGTATGGAGTTGAAGCTTGGACACTTAAAAAATCCAACATTAAAAACCTAGAAGCATTCGAAATGTGGTGTTACCGACGTATTTTGAAAATATCATGGATGGATCGCAAAACAAACGAACAAGTTCTCGAACAACTAGGAAAACAATGCGAAGTTTTAAATTCCATAAAAATCAGGAAATTGGAATACTTGGGGCACATCATGAGAGGTGAAAAGTACGAACTACTAAGGAATATAATGCAGGGTAAAATCAAAGGTAGAAGAAGCGTAGGAAGACGTAAAATCTCGTGGCTACGCAATCTCCGTGAATGGTTTGGATGCAGTTCAATTGAACTATTCAGGCGAGTAACCAATAAAATTATAATTGCCAGAATGATTTCCAATCTCCGATTGGAAAGGAGTGGAACTTGAAGAAGAAGAAGATATATATATATATAATATATATATATATATATATATATATATATATATATATATATATATATATAACCATTATCATCATCATTATTCTCAGCATATTCTACCGATTATGATGCAGCCTCCCTTACATAGTCGTTCTTCCTTTCTACCCACTATTATCTAAAATTTTCTGTTCTGTGCCATGTTGTATCGGCTTGTTTTCATATATAATAGTCTGATCTTAAATTTGGACGTCTTCTTGGTCTCTTGATGCGTTTTGGATAGCACAGTGTAATTTTAGTGGACCACCTTTTGTCAGTTCCTCTCACTGTCACGCCCACTGCCATTTTAAAAATTTAATTCTATGGATTGGTAACCTTGCTTTTCTGTCTAAATCATTCTGTTCTTTTTGAATCTCTCTCTGTTATACTTAGCATGCATCCCTCCATTGACCTTGGAGTGACTTTAAGTTTCGATATTATCTCTTTCTTTAGTATCCAAGTTTTGCAGCCGTATGTCATGATTGGTAGTATACACTGATCGAATGCTTTTCTCATAAGGTGGATTGGCATCTTCGATTTTAATTTAACTACATTTCTACCAAAAGATGCCCAAGCCAATTTCATTCTTCTGTTGATTTCTGTAAGTAAGGAGCCAGATTTATTAATTGTCCCAGGTATACATACTCGTCTACTGTTTCAAGTGCAGTATTGTTTATTATTACATCTTAGATATCCGCTAGCTCGTTGTACATGGTTTTTGTTTTTATCGAGTTCATTTTTAGCCCAACTTTATTGCTAGCTGCATTTAGGTCGCTTATAAGTTCTTGTAGTTCTGCAGAATTATTAGCATTTATTAGCTCGGCTGTGCAACATTTTCACTGTTATACCATATATTTCAGCTGCTTTACCGCTTTTTGTTTGTATAGTTGTCAATTCTACTTCTTACAGAAGGACTTATGGAACGTATCCTTGGTGACTGATTAGTTCTTTAACTGTGTCAGGGGCTTTGTGTAATTCACTGTAGAATTTGGTGAAGAGTTGTATAATTTCATTTATGTCTGTAATTCTGGTGTTTTCGTTTGTTAGCCCAACGATTTGCTTCTTGCCAATGAATAATGCTTTTTTTGTTTTCTTATGGTTTTTACTATTTTCGATTGGATTTTTTACTAGTCGTTCATTTTAATTTGTGGTGTCTTCCTTAATACTTTTCCTTATTGTCTTAAAAAGTTCTGTGTATCGTATTCTCTGTATGTTGCTACTTACTTTCATTTCCCTAATTTGTTTTAGCATTATTTTAGATTTATCAGACATTTTATTTATTTTTTTTTTTTTTTGTTAAGGGTCTTTAATTTCTTTTTACACTATCAAAGAGAACAATAGAGATGTGACAAAGAGAATGAAAGAATGATAGCAGAAAGGCAAGGTAAACGAAGAGGCTTATTACCAATCTGTGACCGTGGTGCGAATGACTTCTGGAAACTAGACTACTTCCTGACGCAATTTCTGACCAGACATGTTAGTTTCGGTACCTTCATAAATAGTATAAGGAAATCTGCCTCAGCAGGGTGAATTGTTTGTGGGGTGCCGGACGCTTCCTCACACATTTTTAACTGCCAGCGATAGGAGAGTGAAAGAGGAGACTTCGAGAAGCGAATGGGTTTCAGGCTGGATGAAAAAAACATGGTAAACATAATGATCAAAGGAAAGAAAAAATGAAGAAAAGTACACGATTTTATCTCTGGACTAATAAAGAATAAGGACCAAGGAGACAGAGGGGGAAATTAAACCAGGGATCTGAAATATCGTTTCTTTTTTCTCGAGGCCCAAGAACCGGTAAGTACCAAAATTAGTTTATGGCTTCACATAAACATTTGTGTTCTTCTGATTTCTTTTGGTAATAGGCAGTTCTTAAACATTTTTTTCTGATTAATGGTTATTTGTTTTTTATTAATATAATATAGAGAAACAGAGAAACGCAAATCGTGGATGACCGATGAAATAGTTGAGCTTATGGTTCAGAGAAAAAAAAAACAAAGAAAATCTCCAAGAATATAACAGAATACATACAATCGGCAGAAGAAAAATAAGAGAAAAAAAAAGAGAAACAAAAAACAGAACAATGTCAAGAAATAGAAGAGTATCAGAGTCGATATGATAACTTCAATGTTCTTCGAAAGGTGAAGGAAATAGCTGGAAAGTTTCGAAAACGCAACAGTGGAAAAATAACAGATAATGAATGCAATCTTGCCATAACCAAAGAAGATAAAAAAAGTATGGGAAGAATACTTGGGGAAACTTTTCCATGACCTTAGAACAGTACAAGAGCACACCGTTGAAGAAAATTCAGGTCCCGAAATCTTACCAGAAGAAATAACGGCAGCCGTCAGACAAATGAAGGATGGAAAGACACCGGGACTTGATGAAATTCCTGCAGAACTGCTGAAGCTATTAGATACAGAACAAATAAAACTAATAACTGATATATTTAATGAAATATACAAGGCAGGAAAAATACCAGTAGAGTGGCTCAAATCGGAGTTCGTACCATTGCCCAAAAAACCAGGAGCAAAAGTTTGTGAAGATTATAGGACAATAAGCCTAATGAGCCATCTGCTGAAGCTGTTTTTAAAGGTCATCCACAAAAGAATTTACCGGAAATGCGAGGAACAAATTGCGCCCAATCAGTTTGGATTTGTGAACGCCGTTGGTACGAGGGAAGCTTTATTTAGCGTGCAGATCTTGTTTCAGAAATGTAGAGATGTCAGCTGTAATGTTTTTGCATGCCTGATTGACTACAAGAAGGCTTTCGATAGAGTCAGGCATGAACAAATGATGGAAGTGCTGAAGAGGACAGGGATTGATGGAAGAGACTTAAAAATTATAGCTAATCTGTATTGGAATCAATCAGCGGTACTCCGAATAGATGGAGAATATACAGAACAGGTCAAAATCTTAAGAGGAGTGAGACAGGGGTGCATAATTTCACCACTGATATTCAATCTGTACTCGGAGCACATTTTTGAAGAGGCCCTAAAAGATATTGATGAAGGCATCTCAATAAATGGAGTCAAGCTTAATAACCTGCGGTATGCAGATGATACAATAGTGTTTTCCAATACCATAGAAGGGCTGCAAAACTTAATGAACAAAATAACAGAAACAAGTAGAACCTATGGACTGGATATAAACACCAGCAAAACCAAGCTAATGATCATCAGCAAGCAAAACATAACTGGAGCAAATCTGTATGTGAACCAAATGAGAATTGAACGTGTCTCACAATACAATTACTTGGGAACTATAATCAATGAGTCGTGGGACAATACCCAAGAGATTAAATGTCGCATCGGAAAGGCCAAAAGTGCATTCTTGGCTATGAGCTCTGTGTTCAAAAGCCATGACCTCACCCTGAAAACAAAAATAAGGCTCCTTAAATGTTACGTATACTCAGTGCTTCTGTATGGAGTAGAAACGTGGACATTGAAGGCGGAAACTCTATCAAAACTTCAGGCGTTTGAATTATGGTTATACAGAAGAATCCTGAAGATACCATGGACAGACAAAGTCACCAATGAAGAAGTACTGCGGAGGATGAACACAACCGCGGATTTGGTCAACATTGTGAAGAGCCGTAAGCTGGAGTACTTGGGACATATTATGAGAAATCAAGGCAGATACGAGCTACTCCAATGCATTTTGCAGGGTAAAATTGAAGGAAAAAGAGCCCCAGGACGAAGAAGAATATCCTGGCTTGCTAACCTGAGAGCATGGTATAGAAAGACCTCAACACAGCTATTTCGTATAGCAACCAACAAAATCATCATAGCCAGAATGATCGCCAACGTTCGGAACGGACAGGTACCCTAAGAAGAAGAATACAATATAGTTATTTTTTGTGGTTTTACCACTTTTGTGGTGACGATTAATATATGAATTTTAGTTGTTTATTGAGCGACAAGACCACTAGTCTGGAAAGATGGTTAATGTTTTAGTCACAACACGGTTAATCCGGCACTACTCTGGGGTCTCCTGGGCTAGTATCCTACTTGGCCGAAAGATGCCAGGGTGTCTAGCTCCGTGACGTTAGTATCCAAAAAGATTTCTCCTAGTGTTGTCTGCCAGAATTTAATGGGTAAATTCTTAGACTCTCACTGGAATCTGGCAATGTGGCAATTATAATTAATAAACAAGATTGCATCTCAAAAATACTGATAATTCTTTTAAACTTTTTTACTTAAAAATATATAATAAACGTGTGATTATAACACAGATCGTTAAGAATACCTTTTCGAGAAACTAATTTGTTTTCTTTTTATTGTAATAAAATAAAAAAAATGTTTTTCACTTTTAACTAATTTTCAACCATATTATTGCTATCAACATAAATCACATTTTGTCATCAATATTTTATTTCTTATACAGTATTTTCCTGTTCTACGCCAATTTATGACTAATTCTACTGTAATATTAGATAACTTTATAGTTTGATTAAGAAAAGCCTTTTTCTTTTGATATTATTAGTGGTAAACTTATCGGTCTACCCCAGAAAACTTTTGTGAGTAGTTACAAAGTTTGGCGATAATAATACATATACGGCCCGTATTTCCTTTGAAGAGAAACATAGTCATAGCATAAAGAAATATTCAGTAGAACGTGAATGTTAGCAACAACAAAATTCGTTATCAACGATTCTTTTAATGTTTATTGAGATTTTAGTTATAATAACAAAATAATTGATGGATTCGACCGATACTTAATGAAAATTTATTTTATGTAACAATAAAACACTGAAAACTCTGTTTTAAAAATTTCCACAAAATTTATTATAAACTCTTATCACTACAGCTGTTTTGGCTGATTGCCTATCTCAAGTGATATATTTTTGGCATGCATTTACACCATGATATATACAAGCGATATATTAGAGTATCATGTTCTGCTATTCGTTTATTAAAATTTCTACCAGTTTGACCGATGTTAGTTTTTAGGAAGTCGCCACATTTAAGTTTGTATACACCACTGTGTAAGGGCTTTTTATTTTGGCTCTTGTTGTTTTTAATATATTTGCTTAAGTTGATATTTGTTCTGAAAGCTGGTGTTATTTCTTTTTTTCTCTCACTGGTGATGGAAATACAAATTTCAGGAATTTCTTGTGTAATTTTTAATTTAAAATTATATTTATTGTTTGTTCGTTGTATTAACTGTTTACTGTACTTTACTTAATGATATTTAATTCTGTCTCAAAGTTGTATTTTGACATCGAAGTTTCTGTTAATCTTTGTATCATACTATGATAGACTGCCAGTTTATGTTGTGTAAGATGGTATGATGAATTGTGTTTAGTCGTGTCAGTATGGGTAGGTTTATGAAATATGGAGAAGTCATGTTTATTTTTAAGTCTGATAATTTTTAAATCTAAGAAATTTATGGATTGATTTTGTTCTGTTTCTATTTTAAATGTAAAGGCCTTAAGCTATCCTTGTTAGAATCTATGGAAATCAACAAATTAAAAAACACAGATATAATTCTAAATGACCAACTTCAGGTAAACAGTTCTCCTCTCCTTAACCGATTTCATCAAAGACTATAAAGTGTAAAGGCATGCCAAAAATAAATCACTTGAGAAAGGCAATCAGCTGAAACAGCTATAGTGATAAGAGTTTATTATAGACTTTGTGGAAATTTTGAAAACAATGTTTTCAGTGTTTTATTGTTACATGATATTAAAAAATTAATTCACAGATAATTATTTTATTATTATTAGTAATAAACAAAAATGTCTAGGTGTATTTAATTATTTTTATTGTACTCTTGCAAACCTGTTATATGGTTCATATGATTTTTGAAATTTTTTGCACAACGTATGGAAGTTTGCGATTAGCGGTATTACCATTCTTGATTGTGTAAACATGTATTTAAACAAAGGGAAAGATGTTTAATGTTATAATGTTATAAACTAGTTATTCTACAATTTAATTTTAGACTGAAATATTAATAATAAAATAAAATATAAAACACGTTTATATTATAGGGACCGTAAATGTTTAAATCTTTTAGATTTTTTCTAAAGATGTCAGACTGATATGTATACTTTTTTCTTCTTCTTATAGTGCCGTGCACCTATAGTGCGTTGGCGAATTATCTTGGCGGCATGTAAAAGATCGCCAGTGTTATTTATGCCTGTCCAGTTTTTTATGTTCCGTAGCCACGACATTTGTTTGCGACCTACTCCTCTCTTGCCTTCAATCTTTCCCTGGATGATAAGTTGAGGAATTGCGTATTTTTTTCCTCTCAGAATATGGCCGAGGTATCCAATTTTTCGTACCTTGATCAAATTCAGTAGTTCTCTCCCAGTATTTGCCTTTCTTAAGACCTCCTCGTTGCTTGCCCTATTTGTCCATGGTATGCGGAACATTCTTCGCAACGTCCACATTTCGAAGGCCTTTAACTTATTAATGGAAGGTATTTTTAACGTCCATGTTTCTATGCCGTATAACAATATGGACCATACATAGCATTTAACCATCCTGTAGCGGAGATTGAAGGAAAGATTGCGGTTACATAGTAGCGGTTTAAATTTGATAAAAGCTTGTCTTGCTTGTTCGGTACGGCATTTTATTTCTTGTTGAGGATCTCATTGGTCATTCATCATCATTCCCAAGTATTTAAATGTTTAACAACTGCATCTACTTGCAGTTGTATTCTTAAAAGTCGTGCTTTTTGATTCCAATAGAGATTCTGGATAACTCTTATATCTTTCTCGTCAATGTTAGCGTTGTGTCTTACTTTTATCACTGCGTCATGGTTTGCGATGTTAAACGCTTTTTTATAATCGAGGAATGTTATGACTACATCCCTTCGTTGATCCATACAATTGGATACTTTCTACAATTAAAAAAATATGTGGTTCAAATCTGCCGTTTCTTTGCAAACATCACAAAGATTGTTATTAATTATTTATTTGTGTAAATGGGCCGGATATCAAGCATGTCCGAACTTCACTCGGGATATGGTTGTTGTGAAACTTATCGGATAGTTATAATTTGCAAACCAGTAGTTTTTTCGAATTTCGGGTTCTAGCAATGTGTATCTTGTACATTTTGTCAAACAGAAATGTCTATAAAATGTATTGTTTAGATCATTTTCGATATAAATTATCCTTGGCTATATTTATTCTCTTATCCAATATTAATAAGGATGTAACTACATCTCCCAACTGTACGCTTTCTTTACCTACTTTGTCAATTAATTACTATTAAACTGGGAATAAGCCACAATTAAAGATAAAAATACGTTTATTGACGTTTCAATTTCCAGTTCGGAAATCGTTCTCAAAATACAAACAGTAAATTAAACAAATTTTGTTTTTTGTTACATAGTGAAAAATTCTTCTAATAATTTAATTTTATCTGACTCATTTATATTGACAATTCAGACATACATTATGCATTTTAAAGTAGACGACTTTAAAATGATATTGCCAATATTGTTGAGTTGCGCTCCTGGGACGACTTTACTTATAAGATAGTTCATTCGATTACATGAAATCCACTGTTAGTGATTCCATAGTAAATTATGAGGGAAAAACCAGGAAAAAAACCTCATAATACTATCCCGACATTGTAAGTATTTGTTCGTGAATTTAATTTACCTTCAACAAACATCAAAATTCTGATTTTATATATTACGTTATTTAAAAAACATAAATGATGTATCCTCTATATGTTACTGACTTACTAATACTGGTATTTTCTTATTAATAACTTCCTCTTTCAATATTGGTAACCAGATCCTACTACATTCTGCCGAGGAATTTGCGACACAATTGGCTTCATTTAGCATAATTAGAGCCGCTTCTAAAGAAAGAGGGGTTTTATATTGCTAAATAATAGTAGTATAAATGTTTATTGTACTTAGTAATAAACAGTTCGTCTACAAAGGCCCCTTTTATTATTGTTTGAAACCCCGTATGAGAAAAAATATGGTGAATAAAACGCATAATGTTGAAGAATTATTTATAGAAAGTCTTAATTTGTAAAATTAAAATAGAAATTCTTATGATTTATGCGTTTTATTTACTTTGTAAAGATTTTTTGTCGAATACAGCGTATACACCGCATCCCTGGGTAGATCGTAAGCTATAGTAGAAAGGCGACGGTAGACCGCATAGTATAGCATTACCTAAAGTTTTCTTTTTAGTTTCAGAAAATGAAAATGATGTAGAACAGGCTGTAGAAATGCTCAAAAAATCTCCCACTTTAAATAGAGGCCGGTGTCCACAGAAGAATATAGTTTCACAGTTACCTGGATTACGCCATGCAGGTGAAATTCGCGATAGTGCAGATCATTTTAAGGTTTGGAAGTTTTTATTCAGTGATAATATTGGCAACATAATTCTTAGATGGACTAATGTGAAATTTGGCAAAAAAAGAGCCAAGTACAAAAATCAAAATTCACCTTCTCTCAAAGACCTTGGCATGGTATATCTTAAAGTATTTTTGGGATTTTTTACATGTTTATTTAAATGAAACAATGAAAACTTAGATACCATTTTTGTTACTAATGGAACTGGTAGAGTAATATTGAGATGTGTTATGTCAAAAGAGAGATGTGCGTTCTTTTTGTCATGTTTGGGATTTGACAATTCCGAAGACAAAAATGGGAGAACAGTGCTGGATCCAGTAGCATCGATTTTAGAAAGGTTTGGTGAATTTATTAACAACTGTCAGGCATGCTATGCTATAGGAACTTTAGCCTGTACTGATGAAATGCCAGTGGGATTCAGAGGCCGATGTCGCTTTAAAATATACATACCGAGTAAGCCCGTAAAGTATAGTTAAAATTAGGTGTGGTACTGATGCTCGAACTAGCTACTTATTCAATGCTCATTTATATACGGGAAAAAATTCTGACATTATTGGACTTATAGAGGAACAGAGAGAAACAGAAAAGATACAGTAAGTCGACACAGGCTGTTATGCGCTTAACTACTCCTGTATATGGGACCAACAGATCTATAACCTTTGACAACTGGTTTACATCTATATGGCTGGTAGAGGTATTGAGAAGTAAAGGTCTAACTTGCATTGAAATTCTTCTCAAGAATAGTAAAGAAATTCCTCCTATCTTCTTATTCACCAGACGAGGAGAAGTAGGAACAGCAATTTACGGTTTTACAAAATGTTTTTACAAAACACGTTACTTTACTTTCACACACCACACATAAAAATAAAGCCGTAATTTTGGTATCATCATCTCATCACACAGCCATTGAGGTTACAGATACTAAAAAAACCACACATAATAGTGGATTATAATTTAACAATGGGTGGGGTCGATTCAATGGACGAAAATTGTGCCAAATTTACAAGATGTTGTCGAACTCGCCGTTGGCCTATGGCTATGTTTTTCAGAATGTTTGATATAAGTACGGTAAATGCTTATATTCTTTATGAGTCTTTTAAAAATAATACCCATTTAGAAAGGTCCAATTTTATTGAAAAACTGGCATTTCAACTTATTCAACCTCAGCTAAATATGGGACTAGAAAGTTCCTCTTTACCTAGAAAACTAAAGTTGAACATATGCGAGATACTGGATATAGATGAACCTCAACTGCGCGGGCTCCAGAAGTAAGAGAGGAAAAATTAAAAAAAAAAAAGAATGGATGGTTCTTACGGTCACTGTAAAAAGAAAAGAAGAATAGCTTATGTATGCTTTCATTGTCAAAAACCAATTTGCTTGGAATGTGCGAAAAATATTTGTTTGGAGTGCGCTACACTCTACCAACTTTAGTGACTGTCAGTTTTTTTGTAACATTTTTTAAAATCTATCATTAATGTTTCTTACTCTTTGCTTAACCGATTATAAATTTTTATAAAGATTATTTAATTTGTTTTTTAATTTTTATCACATTTTTTTCGTTCGTAAAAATATACACAAAAATCAATCCATTATTGCTGTAATGTTTTTTATTTTATTAAATACAGATAAACTATATTAATTACTGTGTTTTTTAGATAACCAATACTTTCAGTAAGTCGTCGTAATATTTTCTGGCATTAAAATATTTAACAAAAAAAATTTATAAACTAAAATGTTAAACCCGTCTGTCAGGCGGTTAGTTAGTGTCTACGCCACTGATTTAAGATGTTGGTAATTAAGGGTTAAAATATAGACCTCAAAAAACACCCTGGAAAATTTTGAATAATTTAAATAAGTTTAACCAGGTTAAAATAAAAACATGTTTTTTTACAAATCAATTTTGGTGACTTCGTTATTTTGCCAAAAATGTATCCATTTATTGAAATCAAACATAAAATAAAGAAGGGTCAGATATTATTACCTGCATCTTGTGTTGTTCGGTAATGGGTTAAAAATATTTAAAATGTCTTACTAAACCAAGTTAGTGGTAGCAAAAATATATTCCATGTTTTCCAAATAAAAGGAAATGTCTGAGATATTTTTCCTGCAGTACATTTTCCCTTTTTTCTATCAGCGATTATAATAAACTGCAGGTTTAAATTTTATATACCGCAGAATTCCGTAACGGACGACATCCAATTTCAGAAAACATATATCATTGAAGTATCATCGCGAAAAGAAACAGAAAAACAGACTTATCACCATATCAAAAACCTACCCCGAGCAGAAGTCAAGATGCTGTTTCCGTGGACCAAGGCACACTTCGATTCTGGAGGCGCGAACCGCTAAAATCTACAAGGTAACAGCGCAATCGAAGTCAGCGCTGGTAGTAGCTGAAACACACTCAGTATGTCGCTAGCATTCACGTTGCGAGGATCAAGCCGGCACGTTAAGAACGCGGATATTTCAAAAAGCGCACGCGGTTCCACTAAACCGTGTCTGAGGAACATGCAAGACCTGTCAAATTAATAATCAGCCCTGTCAATTTTTCACCACCAATACGGATTACTTTTTTATGTGTTGTGGTTTGATTACAATTTAAATTGTTGTGACTAGTATGATTTTTTACGTTGATAAATATATCCAAAAAATGTTTTGTGTAGTGTTGTGAATATTAAAATGGTGTTAGTTCTTGTAGTGATGTACTGTTCTTTCTGAGGATGATGCTCCTGGCTGCTGCTTTTTTGGTTCTACTACCCCCTCTTTCTTGGGGTTTTAATTTCGACGATGGACCCACTCAAAATGAATTAGATAAACCAAGTAAGTCAATATTTCATGCAAGTTGACTTTATTCTATTAAAATTGGGCGATTAAACAAAATTATTCGCCCTTTTATTTATAAACATAATATTTATAATTCAGGTCATCTAATGATATATTTATAAATATCGAAAAACAAAACTGTATTTGCTTTACCTCTATTAAGGAGAATAGAGTTATTATTATATATATATATATAAATTTATACTGTTTACTAAAAAGTAATTGTCAGAATTGCCATAACCGGTTTTTGGTCTACTCAGTTTTTTCAAAAAGAATTCAGTGACTAATATAAATTAAACTGTGTGGTATATATGTATTGGATTTTATTTTTAAATAACACATTATTTCAGAAAAAGATATCTGGTATATTGTTTTACATAAAGAAATGTTTAACTCATTATTTCTTGAATTATTTTTTCTAAAGTTACTCTCCTTTTAAATAAATAATTTCTATTTAAATGAAAATAAGCCACAATTAAAGATTAAAGTACATTTATTGACGTTTCAATTTCCACTTCGGAAATCGTTTTCAAAATATAAACATTTAGTAAATTAAACAAATTTTGTTTTTTTGTTACTTGGTGAAAAATTCTTCTAGTAATTTAATTTTATCTGACTCATTTATATTGACAATTCAGACATACATTATACATATTAAATTAGACGATTTTAAAATGATATTGCCAATATTGTTATGTTGCGCTTCTGGGACGACTTTACTTAGATAATTAATTCGATTACATGAAATCAACTTTAACTTGAGAATATTCGTTAGAAAAAATCATGACGTATGTTTGTCTTTTTAAAGAATGACAGTAAAATTCTCCTGTTAGTGATTCCATAGTAAATTATGATTATATTCCATAAAAAAGCTCCTAATATTATCCCGATATGGCAAGTATTTGGTCGTGAATTTAGTTTACTTTCAATAACCACCACATTATGATTTTATATGTTTGATATTTAAAAAACATAAATGACGTATCCTCATATGTTACTTACTTACTAATACTGGTATTTTCCTTTTAATAACCTCTTTCTAATTTCATCTTTTAATATGGGTAACCAGACCCTACTACATTCTGCCGAGGAATTTGCGACACAATTGGTCTCATTTAGCATAATTAGAGCCGCTTCTTTGATTTTTCATTTTTACCATCCGTTTCTTTTAGGACTATATTTGAATCATTCTATTGAACAGCATGTTCGTTATCCCATGCGTGTTTACATATTTGAGATCTATCAAATTCTCTATGTTCAATATAAAATTGATGTTCACTTATTCTAATATTTAATGGCTTTGATGTTTCACCTGAATAAAACTAATCGCATTCACAAGGTATTTTATTAATTCAATTCTTTGTCCTTTCTTGTTCATTATTAGGTTTGGCTTTGGACAAAATAGATCTTAACGTGTTTGTTGTCTTGGATGTTGTTAAAATATTAATTTTTATTCTATGCTTTTAAATTTTTCTAATAATCCTTTTATGTACGGTATTATTCTTATTTCTTTTTAGAGTTCCGTCTCCTTATGGAGGTTGGCAATCATAATGGCTATTTTTATTTTAGTACTTGCTGCTCTAAACAAATCAATCGTTTTGCATTGATACCAATCTGGTAGATTCTTTAACCATGAGATCTGACTTCGTGTAACAGATCTTCTTCCTTGAATCTTTTCCTGTATGATGAGTCTCAAAATTTCATATTTTGGTCCCCTCATCACGTGGCCTAGGTATTCCATTTTTCTGGTATACTAGTGGTGATAAGTTCTGTTTCTTTACCAACCCTCTCCAGTACTTCTTTATTTGTAATTATATCAATCCATAATATTTTTAATACTCTGCGGTATAACAAGAGTTCGAAAGCCTGGTTTCTTTTGAAATTACATTTTTTTATTGTCCAAGTCTTAGCTCCATATAATGATATCCAAAATACATAACAGCGAATGGTACATAGTCTGATCTGCAAATTTAGATTTTTGCACGTTAGGAGTGGCTTCATTCGTATAAATGCTGATCTGGCAATCTCTATTCGCCTATTTATTTCTACACTATGATCATTGGTTTCATTGATCAAAGTTCCCAAGTACTGATATGATGTATATTTTGTGGTCTTTTTGTAATTAGCATGTACTTCGTTTTTTTAGCGTTTGTACTAATTTCCATCTCAGCACTAATCATACTCAAGCTTTCGATAAAATGTTGTAGATCCTCTATACTCGTTGGTATGATCACAGTGTCGTCTGCATATTGTAAGTTGTTAATAAATTTTCCGTTAACGGTGACTCCCGCTTCGATATTATTGAGCGTGTTTTGGAAAAAATTTTCAGAATATAAGTTAAACAAAAGTGGCGATAAAACACATCCCTGTCTAACTCCTTTACATATCTTCATTTCTTCTGAGTGTTGCCCATCAATTTAAACTATGGCTCTTTGGTTCTAATATAATGTTTGCACTATATTTATGATTTTACTGTCAATGCGCTTGTTCATAAGTATTGATATTAGTTTTTCATGTCTTACTTTATCGAAAGCTTTTTCGTAGTCAACGAAGTACAAGTGTAGATCAACGTTTACATCCCGACATCACTGAATCAATATGTTGATGGCAGATAGTCCTTCTCGAGTACCCATTCCATTCGGTTCCCAAACTGCGTGTCGCTAATATCCTCCTCTAGCCTTTCGTATATTCTCTGATGTATTACTTTCAGCAGTACTTTTAAAGTATGACTCATGAGGCTCAGTGTTCGATAATCAGAGCACTCTTTGCTGCTTGTTCTTTAGGCATGGTTATAAATGCTGACTTCAGCCCGTCTTGTGGTATTATTCCCGTATCGTACACCGTATTGAATAAATCTGCCAATACTTCCAAGTTATCCTCTTCCACTAGTTTTAACAGTTCTATTGATATTTTATCTAATCCAGCTGCCTTATTGTCTTTAGAGTTTTTGATAGCATATTTGATTTCATCTATCGTGATCTTCTGTCTCTCTAAAGGATTTAATTCTTGTATTTTCTGCATTTCACCTCTTTCACATGGAAAAATTTCTCTAACGTACTCCTCCCATCATCTTAATTTCTTTGGTAAACCTATGAGTAGTACTCCGTTTTTGTCTTTTATCTGTCCTTGCTCTCTATTTCGACCGATTCCAGTCACTTCTCTAATTTTTTTGTGCATATTTTTCATATCATATTTTGTTTCTAGTTATTCAATCTCTTTACATTGTTTTATCAAATAGATTTCCATAGCTGTTTTGATTTTTTTCCTTAATTATTCGTTGTATTTCTTTATACTTCTGTAGATCTTTTTCTTTATATTTCCTTCTTTCTTTCATTAGTAATAGTATTTCTTCTGCCTTCCACTGATTTTTAGCCTCTGACCTATGTTGCATCAAACTTTCTTGAGCAGGTTTCAGTAATGTTTTTTTTTTATATTATACCACTTTTTATTTACGTCTATACTACGTTTGTTGTCAGTTAGTTTTTTTTGCATATTAACATTCACATTATTTTTTAATTCGTTTTTATTTCTTTGTTTTATAGAATTCTAACATTAATTTTGGTTGTTGTTTTCTGAGTTCAATTCTTTTTAATTTTATTTTCACGTCAGCCACTAAAGGATTGTGGTCTTGTTATTGTACGGTACTGTTATTTTTCTCGTATTATTCCTTGTGTATGCTGTAGGATCTCGTTATAAGTTGTTCTGTTCTATTCGATCGATTATTGAAAACTCTTTATTTATAAACGATAAAGGATAATCATTTTTTAATAAAACAGATGTTAACAAATGTTTTTCCTTTAACAACGAATTTAAGAGAAAAAAACCAATACCATACATAAAAGGATTACTAGAAAAACTTCTACTAGAAAAAAAGATAAGAAATAAATTCACTATTTCAACAATATTCAAAACAAGAAACACGTTAAGATCTATTTTGTCCTAAACCAAACGTAATAATGAACAAGAAAGGAATAAGAATTGCATTTTTAAAATACCGTGTGAATGCGATCAGTTTTATTTAGGTGAAGCATCAAGGTCATTAAATGTTAGAATAAGTGAACATCAATCTTATATTAAAAATAGAGAATTTGATAGATCTCAAATATGTAAACAAACATGGGATGTTGAACATAGGGTTCAATGAAATGATTCAAATATAGTCTTAAAAGAAACGGATGGTAAAAAAAGAAAAATCAAAGAAACAGTTCTGAAATTCGTCGGCAGAATGTAGTAGGATCTGGTTACCCATATTAAAAGAGGAAGTTAATTAAAAGAAAAATACCAGTATTAGTATAGTATGTTTTTAAATAACAGACATAAAAAATCAATATTTGGTGTTTATTTAAGGTAAACTAAATGCACGACCAAATACTTACCATCTCGGGATAGTATTATGAGGTTTTTTTCCTGGGTTTTCCTTCATAATTTACTATTAAATCACTAACAGAGAAACTTTACTGCCATCCTGGCATGTGCTTGTCTTTTTACATACGAATTACATGCTATGATTTTTTTCTGACGGATAGTCTTAAGTTAAAGTTAATTTCATCTAATCAAATGAACTATCTTACAAGTAAAGTCGTCCGAGGAACGCAACTCAACAATGCAACACCATTTTAAAGTCGTCTACTTTAAAATGGATTATATATGTTTAAATTGCCAATATAAATGATTCAGATAAAATTAAATTATTAGAAGAATCTTTCACCAAATATCAAAAAAAACAAAATTTATTTAAAATTTACTAATGTTTGTATTTTGAGAACGATTTTCGAAGTGGAAATTGAAACGGCAATAAATGTACTTTAACTAGTAGTTGTGGCTTATTCCCATTTAAATAGTGATAACTGTAAAATGCCACAAGAAAATAGCTTCAGAACAATATTTTAAATATGAAAGATAACATTCAAAAATAATATTTTTTAACAGTTTTTAAGTTAAAGGCTATGCCTTGTATGGTACTGTAGACATTAAAAATTTTTTTTAATGCCATTTTTTTCACAAATTTATTAAAACTAATATATAGTTTATGCGGTGTGGTGAAAATATGTTTCTATGCCTTTCAACTTAATTTATTTTAACGATTTAAAAGACAAGACTCCGGAACACAAATGTTTCTAATTGTTAGTTCCGTTGTAATTAACTTCCGTCATGTAGATGTTGATATAGAAGCAAATTGATAGAAACAAATGATCAAAGTAAACCTGGATTGATAGCTCTCTGACTTTAACATCTAAATTGTTTGTAACTGCTCCTATAGGTGCATGTTAGTCGTGCTAATCTGTATTGGGCTTTTACTGGATGCCTAATATAGGTATTAAATAAAAAATCGATCAAATATTGTTTGTGTGTTGAGGTTCTAAACTTTAGAACTAACACGTATTCGTTTGCCATGAACGTATCGATTGCATTGAATTTAATTTCTTTATCGAATACAAACTATTTTGGAAACATTTCTTTAAACACTTTTATCTATAGTCAATTTTGCTTATTTTCTCATTTTTTTTATAGATTTGTATTATTTATCACTAGAGACCGGACATATTAGATATATGCCCTAACATTTTCCAAAATATTCGCATGTATATGCACATATTTTTGCAGATTATGTGCATAATTTCTATTTATATATAAATTTATCTTATATATTATAATTTCTAAAAAAACTAATACGGCTTTAGGAGCGTTAGGTAATTCAAGTATCTTGGAACAACAATAACTGAAGACAATAACGGATCACAAGAAATAAACAACAGGATTCAGGCCGGCAACAGATGTATTTTTGCCCTCCAAAACCTTATAAAATCAAAACAACTAACACGACGTACGAAGATACAGGTCTATAAAACAATCATACGACCCGTTGTGATGTATGGAAGCGAAACGTGGACGATGACAAAGGCAAATGAAGAGAGACTCCGTGTTTGGGAAAGAAAAATCCTAAGGAAGATCTTTGGTCCGGTGCTTGATGAAACATCAGGACAATATAGGATAAGAACTAATAAAGAGCTTGAAGAACTTTACCCAGACGCCAACATCATAAAAGAAATAAAGTCCAGAAGACTCCAATGGGCAGGACACCTCAGAAGACATTCTGACGAACGAACAGTAAGACTGGTGTGGCAGGAAGTCCCAACTGGAAGGAGACCACGCGGACGCCCTCGTCTCCGGTGGCGAGATAATATAGCAGGAGACCTAAGCACTATGGGCGTGGAGAATTGGATGGAGGTTGCTCAAGACAGAAAACAGTGGAGGCATGTTGTCGAGTCGGCTAAAACCCACGAAGGGTTGTAACGCCACGGAGTAAGTAAGTAAGGCTTTTAGTAAGATTTGATCATTTTGAGCAGTTTATTTGATTGGTCTAACATTACGTTGGATTTATTACCGACAAAAAATAAAATTAACCAACAAACAACAAACAATTGATTACTTACATATGTTAATTCATAAACTGTAATAATTATTAAAGTCTAAATTTTGATATGAGTTTGAATTCCTGCATTTTATAAAGAGTATATAAATGATAGTTTTTACATAAAATATAGTTGTTGTTATTATTTTTATTAGTATTTAAAAATAAAACAAATGACCTAACTCCTAATATACTAAAGAGAGAATTGTAACCAAATTATAAGATAACTGGGCACTATCAGAAGCAGCAAAACATTTTAACATAAGCAGAACCACAGATTTTATATCAAAAAAAAACGGAGGGAAAAGAAACTTGAAATAAAGCAAGAGTCTGGAAGACCAAAACTATACTAAATTTAGGTATTTAAAAATAAAATTAAGATTTTGGAATATCTCCATCAGCATTGATTACAGCTTGTAGTACTACGGTCCATCTGCTTGAAAAACTATGAAATTGATTTCTTTAGAGAGCTCTTCTCGAACCTGTTGTATACCTTGTCACAGCTCTTTAGCATTATGAGGTATAAAATTACGCCAATACAACCGTTTAGTAATAACCTACTAAACATTTTCGATTGGGTTTAAATCTGGACTGTAGCTGGGCCATGGTAAGATTTCGATGTTGTTACTCTGGAGCTACTGGTTTATTATATTTGCAGTGTAAACAGGACAATTATCTTGTTGGAGGATAAAATTATTTTCTGGATACAACTGTTCTACACTGGGAAAGAGGACAGGATGTTTTCTGGAATATTTAGCTAAATCTGCCCAACAAACCTGCCATCAACTCGCCATTCCATTCCCATTCCTCTTGATGAAATCCAACCGACATATATTGGCGCTAAAATGACTAGCTACTCAAAATCTATCAACATATAGAGGATTAAATATATTTAAGTAACTCTCCATTTAAAAAAAAATCTGAAAGATAACATTTCTAGTATTACAGCTAAAAAAAATATTTTTTGACAGTCTTTAGTTAAAGGCCGTGCCTTGTATGGTACTGTAGGCAGTAAAAGTGTATTTAAATACAATTTTTTTTACAAATTTATTAAAACTGAAAGTATAGTTGATGAGCTGTGGTGAAAATATGTTCCTGTGCCTTTCTACTTAATTAATTTTAACAATTTTAAAAGACAAGACAGCGAAGCACAAATGTTTCTAATAATTGTTAGTTCCATTATAATTAACTTCCGTCATGTAGATGTTAATTTAGATGCAAATTGATAGAAACAAATGATCAAAGTAAACCTGGAACGATAGCTCTCTGACTTTAACATCTAAATTGTTTGTAACTGCTCCTATAGTTGCATGTTAGTCTTGGTAATGTGTATTGGACTTTTATTGGGTCCATGATATACGTATTAAATAAAAAATCGATCAAATATTGTTTTGTGTATTGAGTTCCTAAACTTATATCTAAGACTTATTTGTTTGTCATAAACCTATCGATTACATCGAATTTATCTTCTTTTTCGAATACAAACTATTTTGGTAACCTTTCTTTAAACATTTTGATCTATAGTCAATTTTGCACATTTTTTATTTTTTTATAGATTTGTATTACTTATCACTAGAGACCAGGCATATTACATATTATGCACTAAAATTTTCCAAAATATGCGCATATATATGCACCTATTTTTGCAGATATATATGCATAATTTTTATTTAGATATTATATATATTATTTAGTATCATATGATATGGCAATTTACAAAGTTAAAAACAAATCTTTAGAGAATAAATTGTTGTTAAATAAGTCAAATTAGAATGATATGCTCAGCAAACTCAACTGTTCAATTAAAGTGTTAGTATTTACTTTCTTTTTTTTAAATTCTGTAAATTGTCAACCCTTCAATTGATTATAAAAACGATTCACCTACATTAATTTAGGATTCTGGGTTTTAGGAAGGGATTTATGTAAGGTTATTTTCTAGTGATACAAGCAAAAAAATCTACTATATACGAACAAATTTGTGTAAAAGCACTAACAAGTTGTGCAGTAGCACAAGGTTATTTTTGTACTGAATGAATCTGTTGGAAATTATCTAGGCTAATTTATTTGCTTATACCCTAAATTTTTCAAAATCTCACGAGGGTCTGTATGTCTTGGGACATAACACGTCAATGTTGAAGAACGAGAAAAAGAATTTTCTTTCAGAAAAGAGAGTCCTGCACACCACACAATATTTACTAGATACCTCACTGTTTCTTTACTCTGTTGTTGTATTAGGAAAGAGAAGAAAAAAAAATTGGAATGTCACTGGCGAAATAAAATTTTAACGATGAAGGAGTCTTATAACTATAGAACTTGCAAAAGTTTACAAAGATACTGAAGAAGTGACTTAATCGCTTCTATTTTCCGAAAAATTCCCCAAACCGGGACCGCTGTCACCAAATGTAATACTATATTTGCGAGAAGGTTGAGAAGCGGGAGAGGGTTTAAGGACTTCTAGGTCTCAGGTCCTGTAAAGAGTTTGAGTCTATGGGCTTACTTTAGAAGCCGGATAAATGTATAAGCCGAAATTTGGTACTCTTCTGGTCTCTGTCTGAATCGGTCGGAAGGAACATAAAAACCAATTTTAGAGTCTACAAATGTATTGAATATACTATGTGGTTTACAATTAAGTTAACAAGCTGTCAGATATAATTAATAATAACTCGTTCGGCGCGAAGGGAGACGAGAAGAGATCTTAGCAAGAAAGTAAAGGGGTGACAATCTGTAATACTATAATTTACTCGGGTTAGTATATAGAATTTTGTTACCTTTCGCGTATTTAGGCTCTAGCTAATGATACGCCCTTCAGTTCCTCTGGAAATCGGATTTCTTTCAGTACCCGACACTTATACGGAACTATACCCCGTCGAAATATAACAATCGCGCGTAATCCGCACCTGGTGCCGACTCTCGTATTAACAACCCTGCCCGAAGACACCGACTGCGCTATTACTGATCGCGTACTGGACGCTATCGCGTCCGACCCGGAGCCGGCGATCACTGCCTGAGCGGGCAGTCACGGTGCCCAGCTAGTACTGACTGACTGACTAATTTTTTTAGTTTTTATGTCCCGCGAACATTCCTAGTTTATTTTGCTGATTCTGCTGTACTGTTCCACGTGTTGGAATGTAACATGCGATGGTGTGTCGCTTCGTTGTATTAATTTTCACGAAGGTCTTCAGATTTCGTAATTCTTAAACATTCGGGCTTGTGTCAAACTAGGTCAATTGTTATTATTTGTATAATTAAAAATGTATACGTTACTGTATTTAATATGGAATATATAATAATTAATTGAATGATTATTATTCTCCCTATGCTACTAGCCCTTATTTTTTCTATTCTTTATTTTCTTGCTATGTTTACATTACAAATGACAAATAAACAAAAAATTAATGTCAATCAGTAATTGCATTAATAAACATTTTCAAATATTATTTTAATTTGTTAATTCTACTTACATCATTATTTGCAATATATTGACATTAAAATTATTAATAATAACATGCATAACGTAAAACTGGTTCCTAAAAAAACTAATACGGCTCTTAGTAAGATTTGATCATTTTGAGAAGTGTACGTGATTGGACATTATGTTATATCTATGACAGACAAAAAATAAAATAAACAAACAACAAACACTTGATAACATATGTTAATTCATTAATTGTAATAATTATAAGGTCTAAATTTTGTCATTATTTTGAGTTCCTGCATTTTATAAAGGGTATACAAAATGATAGTTATTAAATAAAATAGGGTTGTTGTTATTATTTTTATTATTATTAAGGAACAAAACAAACGACTTAACTCAACAATATATTAAAGCAAGAATTGTAACCAAATTAAAAGATAACTGGGCACTATCAGAGGCAGCAAAACATTTTAACATAAGCAGAACCACAGTTTTTCTATTAATAAAAAATGGAGGAAAAAAGAAACTCTCGAAAGAAAGCGAGGTTCTGGAAGACCAAAACTATACTAAATTTAGGTAGGTAAAAATAAAATTACTTAATATTTTGTACCATTTTCATCAGCATTGATAACAGTTTATAATCCTCTGTCCATCTGCGTGAAAAGTACTATGAAACTGTCTTCTTCAGAGAACTCTTCCCAAACCTGTTGTATACCGTGCCACAGATCTTCAGCATATTAAGGTATAAAGTTACGTTGATACAACCGTTTTATAATAACCCCCCCCCCCACACATTATCGATTGGGTTTAAATCTAGACTGTAGCTGAGACATGGTAAGGTTTCGATGTTGTTATTCTGAAGCTACTGGTTTATTATATTTGCAGTATGAACAGGACAATTATCTTGGAGAATAAAATTATTTTCTGGATACAACTGTTCTGCACTAGGAAACATGTAATTTCAAGAATATTTAGATAAGTCTGCCCAACAAATCTGTCATCAATACGGCATACCATTCCCATCCCTCTAGATGAAATCCATCTCCATACATTGGCGCTAAAATGACCACCTGCTCAATGTCTATTGACATATAGAGGATAAAATATATTATTATCTAGTCTATACACTCCACTTTTGCTCATTTTAGAAAATTTTCTCATGTAAAAATATTACCCTGTAACAAAAATATTGATATTGTTGCTAATGATTTAAAGAAGATATAAGTTTTGGTTGCTTTTGTTGTGGCGTAGAAGCTTATTTTTTGCTGAATTTTGGTACATAAGACGCGATGCTTAAATTCTGCGTTGTTGTCTTCCTTTACGGAAATTGTGACATATCTCTTGCGTTTTCGCATCTTTAAATGGATTCTCTTCTAAGCTCTCCAAAAGCATATGATCTTCATAAGTGGTAAATATTTTTGGCATTCCAGAACCTCGCTTTCTTTTGAGAGTTTCTTGTTCGCTCCATTATTTAATAATATTAAAAACTGTTGTTCTGCTTACGTTAAAATGGTTTGCTACGGCAGATACTGACCAACCATCTTCTAATTTCGTTACAATTCTTACTATTAGTTTATTGCTAGCATGTGGAGCCATTTTTTGAGATCTGACAAATTTTAAGATTTGGCAGTGACAGTGACAGTATGTAAATAATAAGTATTTATTCTTCAAAATACACTGCTCAATTTTCTTTAAAATATGTAAGAGTTGCATCAGTTTTTTTAGGAACTAGCTGTACAGTTACGAATTAAGAATACTATTGTAGCTTTGTATAGGATGATTTTGAATACTGTCCATAAAAAAAGTATGTTTTTGTCAGATAACATGTATGTTTTTTAAAATGACATTTCTGCATCTATGATGTTATTGATGCATAATCCAGGGTACTAATTAACTCAGGATCTAAATTAACATCAACACTGAGATTACCATTTAAAATTTGTGCCACCTCTACCAGGAGTAAATAATCATAATGTTCCGGCATTTCATGAGATCCGACTGACTGTTGAAAAATTTGAAGTTCCAACAATCTCTAGAAATGAAAAAGCTGTCATCTGAAGATTAAGAATTGGACATACCCGATTCACACATGAATACTTAATGAAGTCCGAGCCGAAGCCCAATTGCCAAATCTGCTGAAGTGTATTACCTGTGAAACACATCCTGATTGAGTGTCTCCAGTATGCAAAATACAGAGTGCAACATAAAGTTAAGTCAAATATCAAAGACGTTTTAAACTCACTCGATCAAGTCTTTAACCTAATTGCTTTCTTGAAAGACATTCAGTTGTTCAACGGAATATGTCCCCTTGTTTTCCATGTACTTTACTTATATTATATAATATAGTCATAGGATCTAAGCTTATAGATTAACAGTAGCAATTAGTAACATGTGCCTATTGTAATTATTGCACACAATCACGATACACAAACACAAGAGATAAGATATTGCGCATGTGACGCATACAGGCGGGCGGAGTCAACTACGTCAGCAACAGAGGCAGCTCAAATTCTAAGGGCCGATTGTTCGAACGCTAATCAAAACTTGACTGTAATTAAACATTTCATTACAATCAAATTATGTTAAAATTATAAACGAAATGTCTGAAATAATATTAAATCTTAGGGTAAAAGGCAGGAATCATTTACTTCCTTTTCAAAAAGGTAAATATTGAGATTGATACGAAATTAATTTTATTCTAAAATAATTTTAGGTATTTTATAATGGCAAATAATTCCCTGAAATTTTTGTAACCTGATCTACAAAGAAGATTTGGTGCAGAATTTATTTTAACAAGACAACTCAACCAAGACGTTTTAGAAAATTTCTTTGGTGTTATAAGAGACAAAGGTGGTTTGCATGATCATCCCAATTCGTTGGAATTTAAGTATCGCCTGCGTTCCTACATCATGGGAAAAAATTAAGGTGCATATTCCGAATTTTCGAACGTAGAAACAGACAACACTCCAGATTTACCAATTTCTGGACAATTGATCCAAAGGCTGGATTCCAAGAACGAAAGCAGTTGTGGATATTCAAGTTTACAATGAGAGTCAGAATGAACAAAACATTAGTGACCTCGAATATGATGGTTTGGAGAATTTGGCTGGTTATATCTGCCATAAATTGAAGGATTCCAGTATTCAATCCGAAGATATTTCAACGTACACATGGGTTGATCATTTGAGTGAGGGTGGTTTATGTAAACCTTCAGACACTTATTACAGGTTGAGCAACTGGAGAAAATTTTTGTTTCCATAAATGGTGATTCCATTTTGGTAACTAAAAATTATTTAGAAAACCTAATGTCGAAAAGTGGTGATGTAGACTGTTCTAATAAGGCGAAGAAGTTGTTTTTTAGGTCTCGGATGTACTTCCGCATTAAAGAATTAAACAAGTCTCTTAACAACCTGACATTGCGTAAAAAAAAATATTGAAAATTACTACATAGTTACTGTATGTACGTCTGATTCACAAGAACAAAGTTTGATTTAAAGTGCATGACATGAAAATTATACAACTTATTTTTGTGTTTTCCAAACTTGTCAATTAAATCTGATACAATACATTAATTAAAAAGTAAAAATTTTGTTTTTTTAATAACCCATCAAATTATGGTTCCAATTTTTGGGTTTCTCTTCCCCTTGGTAAATATTAAATATTTTTTAATGTGTAGGCCCCATAATCGATTTTTGGCAACTAACGAAATATAATAATTATATTTATTATTGATTATATAAATATTTTTATTTTCCGGATGCCAATATAGGAGGCTTGATACTATACAAATTACTGAAAATCTATTTAAATAAAAGGAACTATTAAGGACACATTAATTTAAATAAAATAATAATAATATTAAATTACTGCAAAAATAACGAGATTTTTGTTATTTTTATGTCGGTCAATTGGTTATGTATTTTAATATCGATAGTTGTAAATGAAAAAACTTTTATTTGACATATTATTTCTATGTATTCTATAGATAAAAAGTAATGTTTCCACTTTTGATAATTGTTAAAAAAATCAAAGTAAAACCGTCCCTACGTCTTCAAATTGGCCATCATCTAATCCTCATATACTTTTTAGAACCTTTAAAAACCAGTATAAGATTTTTACTTAAAATCGATGATTTGCTTGAAGTTAGACTGTGGTAAAAGAACTGAAGAGTGTTTTACATACTTACAGCTTACAGCTATAAAATGTGTAATGAAAAACTTCAAATTAAGCTTGCAATAAATAACTATAGAGCAATCGTATTGCAAAACCAGTGCATATGTGATACAAATTATATTTCTTAAGTAATTATCATAAAAAAGATAGTTATCTTATACGAGTAGCTAATCATATGGTTAATTATTCAGGAAAATTATTCCGCTAATCAGTACGTAATTTGTCTTTAATAACATTATTAATGTTAACTCGGTTATTTTTATTGAAAATGATAGTCAAAAGCACATATTGGTTACTTTATTTTATTTTTATGAAGTTTTTTGTCAACTCTTGGCATATCTTCTGGTTACCAGATCCTTTCTAATACGTTCTCTTTTTGAATAAATAGTAATATTTACATGAAGTTGTAATATATAAACTTATGTAGCTTTTGAAAAATGTATACCATTTAAGCACATAAAAAACTTAGGCTGAAATGTTCAAATGATCAAGTTTTAAGCAGTAATTATTTCCTATTAGATATTTGTTGTACTTTTAAGCATGCTCATCCTGGAATCCAAACAAATGTGATATTTTTATTAGTAGAACTAGAATAAGTTTGAAGTAGCAATAAAAAACAATTTATTTAACCCTTAACTGGTGACGTGCCGTCAAATTGACACCGAATTAATATTAAGAAATTGGGAATGTTTTAATTTTTTTATTACTTACGCTTAAATACACCTCGTAAATTGTCATTCTCTTAAAAAAATTGTTGCAACTGATTTAAGTATTTATTTAGATAAGCCTGAGTATAGCGTCAACAAAAAAAAAACAAAGATTCAGTAATTAAACGTTTTACTAAAACTTTCTTAAAAAACATTTCATTACAAAACATTCAAAGATAGTTCATTTACCATGCTTATTAACAAAAGAAATTACTTCTTTGCTTTACTTAGAAAAATGCAATGGGTAAATGAGGCAAAAATAGATATAGAATAAATAAAAGTATACGATACTTAGCGTAGACTGTAACAAGTATTACAAAATTCTTTTAAACAGTCCAGTTGGTCTTTTGCATTCAACACACGCATAAGCAGTTCTTTTTTTAGCCTTGGCGGACAGATAAGGCAGGTTTTTCTATTGGCAACTTCTCCTTCACTGTTTCGAGAACCTGAAGTATCCTACTAGTATTCATTCGAATTTCTCTAGGAATTCGTTTGTTGTTTGTGTATGCAGTGGTGTTACTAAATCATGTACCATTTTGATAAATTGGAATCGAGTTATTTTCTCTTCAGAATTTGCCGAACAATACACAATATATGCATTTGTAGAAGCTATGTCCACAACTCTGTAAAATATTGACATTGGCCATCTACGTGTACGGCGACTGCTCGAATATTTGCTGCATTTTTCATCCAGGGCATCTACTCTACCCTTTGTCGCGTTATAAAATGCAATGATTTCAGCCTTTCCAGAATCACCGTCAATATTTTTACTGTGGTACATCGATGAAACAAGTATAACCGCCTTGTTTCGCTTTGGCACATGAGAAAAGAAGCTTTAGTTCTTTAGTAAACCCATAAAGAGATTCGTCAACTTTTCTGGAAAACATTGGAAGAAACGCAGGTGGAAATTCCTTTAAATTTTTTTTATAGCATACCTACGTATGTCAAACCTTTCATCTTTAGGATATCCACTAGTTTTATAGAGGAAATCCAGTTATGTTCCTATTTGTCGTATAAATAGGCTTGCATAATCGGAGAACAGATTGAGTTCGAACATTTAGTTTTTTTTCTTGGTCATCCAGGCCTACTCTATCGGTATTTTTTCCTCAATATATATAGGCACTGAACAAGTAACTGGTTCGGGCATCACTTAGACACATTACTTTAATTCCATATTTTGTAGGCTTTTGTGGCATGTAGATCTAGAATTTACACCTCCCACTAAATTCAATAAGCATTTCATCGATGAATTCAGTGGTAACAATAGAGTATAGTTCCTGACAGTTCTGTATAAACATGTAAAAAACATCAGAAATAGCAGCACATGGATCAGTCTTCTTGCTTTCATCACATTTAAGAGGATTGTCAAATCTCAGAACGCTTAAAACGGTCAAGAATCTTTTCTTCGACATTACGGAACAGAAGATATCATGGCCAGTTCCGTCTGTAGCAAAGAGTGAGTCGACATAATTCGTGATTCGATTTAAATATTAATAAATTTAAGAAATTCTAAGAAAGCTCTAAACTCAACTGTGTCTACAACAGCTAATTCTGACCTGTTATCATTTGCATACTTGCTCCTTAGAGTAGATAATTTCTGATTGGTCCACTCTAGGATTATAGTAACTATATTTTCAGATAATAATCTTTCAAATATGTACTTACGATTATTTTCGGGTAAACGAATTGCAGTGGGAATCTTGATTATATTATGTACAACAGTCCGTACATTTTTTGCTGGAGGAACGCTTGACCACTTGAATCTATTTTTACCATAAAAATATTTTTTATCGTTATTACCTTCATCCTCGCTTTCAGGTGCAGTACTTGTTTCTTCAGAAGGTAACAAAACTTCACTGCTGTCGTTATCGCCTTCTTGCTCACTATCTGTTTCGTGCTCACTAGAGTATAAAAGTTTTATCCAATATGCTATCATCAGAATTATCAAGGTCACTGCCACATTCGTTATACCATTGTAATGCAATATTACTAAAATCTACATCATTCACTTTTATTTTCTTGCGTGAACTGGCCATTTTATATTGCACAATTTATTGAAATAGTTACGTGAATTGTGATGTGCCGTCAATTTGACGTATTGTGATTTTCTACACGTGGTAATTCAAAATATATCGCTCGAAAACGCAACAAATTTCTGCTATGTACTTTCGATGACTAAACTGAAAGGTACTGAGAGTGTCGATCGTACAAATTTAGGGTAAGTGGGGATCCCGAATTAACGCGCAGTTGCGATACGTAATTTGGACGGCACGTCACCAGATAAGGGTTAAATATTTATTAAAGCAATCCTAGCCAATCATAAATTTAGGATTTATTCACTGTCAGAATATAAGCTACTCATATTACTAATGTCTATTTTGATTGGTTAAATGTTATATGCCAAAGATATTTTTTTCTCGGACATACAATTTTTTAATAATTTCATGAGTACTGTCTCACACATTTTCCCAAATTTCTGTGTTACATTGTACATCTTTCCAGAAATATTTATAACAGCACTATCAAAATGTCCATCTCTACCAATATGCTTATTGTAATATGACTTGCAGTTTGCCCATATTAATTCAATAGCGTTGAACTTCGCAGTGATAAGGAGGTAGTCTGAACACTTCATGGCCGTGTTCTCTTATTAGCTCATTAATTGTTATATACACATTTTCTGTTCTGTTTATTTTCGTGATTTGTAATAATTCAGTTTGTACTCTAGATACACTATTCAGATTAGTTTTGCCTCATACTTGATCTTGTTTGTTGTCAACCATGTAATAATTTCCATTCTAGTTGAAATAGTGGAAGGTTGAGTTTCTAAAAGAACACTGCTGTGGAGCATTATTCATCACAATTAGTGACGCTTTCCTAAATTGGAAATTAATTGTTTACTTTTCCATTTAGTTAAAATTTTATTGTTCAGCTTCTCATGATAACCAGCTACTTTAGATTTTCAGCAAAATAATAAACATGCTTCAGTAACAAATCCTTTTGTAGAACCAGCGTGAACAATAAATTATAAAACGTTTACCATCATACCTTTTGATTTACGTACACTTTAAACACGAACACATACCTACAATTTGAATATTGTTGTCTTGCCAGGAAATTGTTTTATTTTCTTTTAAATAAAGCTACGTTTTGCCAAAAAATAAGGTCTCCGAGATGCTCATTATTAATATTTTCCATAAAAACAAAATGCGAGATTACAGAAGGATTTGAAATGTAATTTATTACAAAAATTGTTATTAAAAGGGTAAAAACAAGTATCTCGAATAAAAAATAAACATTTTTTCTTAGAATTATGGCAATATTTCTTAAGAAAATTTAAAGAGAACTCCTTTAAGTCAAAAATTGGTAACAAATTTAAAGAGAACTCCTATAAGTCAAAAATTGGTAACAAATAAATATAAAAAAAAACAATTTTTTGCCTCTCAACTCCCAACAAAGTAGTCTTTAGGTTAAGTTAGTATAGTGTGACCTCTACGGTTGTTGATTACTATTCTACATCTGTAAGGCAAACTTATGATTAGATGGTCAATGTCTTTCTGCGGTATACTGTTCCACTCCAGTGAGAGGCCCGCAAATAGTTTCTGTCTTGTATTGAACCCAATATTTTGTTGTAAAATGCGTCTGCCCAATATGCCCCATACATGCTCAATTGGATTTAAATCTGGTGATTGTGCAGGCCTTGCTGAAACCTCAATTTCAATATCTTCGAGGAATGTTTGCACGACCTTAGGGTCGTGCAAAGGGTACAAAAATAGGTTTGAGAATAACAAAGCGCTAGTCTGCTGCAGTTAAAAAACATTCAAGACAAACGAGATTGGTTCCTTCACCAAAGGTGATGCCAACCCATCTTCTTATACTGCCGCCTTGCTGTTTATGGACCTCCTGCGCGGTGACCAATCATTCAGCATTGTTAGATCGGTTCCAAATTATTGTCCATCTTTTATCTGATGCAAATTCAAATTGGGACTCATCTCTGAGTAAAGTGGAGGCTCACTCACATCTGGCCCAATTTGCGTGTTCTTTTGCCCACTGAAGTCGATCTCGTAAATCCTGCAACCTAATAAAATGGTCTTCATTCTGGATAGTTGTCCTTGTACGGCCTTTATGACGTTTAGCAGTATTACCAGTTTCTTGACACCTTAACCACAAATGATAAATACCACTTATGTTCGTGTGGACCTCAGCAACGTCTTTTTGACTTCTGCCAGCTTGAGGCATTCTACTTGGAGCATACCACTGCGTTTCGTGATTTAACTGATGTGTTTTCATTATTAGCAATTGCAAAAATAGTGGAAACTAAAATAATGAATATTTAATATTTAAACTCATTAAATTTTTTAAGTTAGATGTAGTTAGATGTAGTTAAATGTAAATTATTTGATACCTCTGTATTTGTTAAATTTGAGATGAATTACTTTAAAACGGGTTTTTAAATCCGCACTGTATATTCTGGCGAACTGTCCATAGTGAAGGGATGGAAGTCCTTTCACTAAGGACAGCTCATTTGATTAACTAAAGCCAAATTTAACAGAGGAGACCCTATTGGATAAGCAATGACAAAGCCCGAGCGATATATATTCGGTTCAATCATTCTGTCACTCAATCAGGATAACATATATTTAACTATTAGTAATCCAAGTTTACCTCATGGCCAATATCGGCAAGAATACACTGAGGTTATTTCGACAAAGTACGAAATATCTAATACTACTAGATAAAAGCTGCTAGATAAGTATCTAGTAGGTTTTAAAATTTTTGTTTTTACTAAATTAATTGCAAGAATATTTTACGATTAGAAAACATTATGCATGTTTCAACACAACAAAAATAATAAAAATAAAAGACTAAAACAACAAGGAACTAAAAAGGATGATAAAACTAACAAAATTAACGTTAAAACAATAAAAAGCAAAAGAGCGTAGTAAGTTTTTAGTTGAGACGAATTTACTTTACACTTTATTACAATTTTAGAGTTAGTTTATTTCCCATTATAGCAACTGACTTATGCAGCAGTTAAGAATACCGATGATACGGTAGAAACGATAACGAAATTTTCCAATTATAGGTATCAAGTAGACAGAGCCGGCTTCAGAAATTTTATATAAGGTTTTTTGTGTTTCCTTGACGGTATTGATTTTAGTCGAATATCCTTTAGTCCTGACCTACCCCAGGAGGAAGTCTAGTGGCTATCGTGATGTCGTGTATTGTCCGTATCCAAAAATCTCTGTTTTAACTCATTTTCTTAACTCGTGCATAGGTCCTTTGCATATTACTGTAATTTGGACGATCGATCTTGATGGACATTTTCCTCGTGATCTTTTGCCTTTTACCTTTTTGGGCTATTAAGTCTTTCCATGTTTTCAGTGTCTGCGATATTATTATGTCCAAAGCACTTTAATGGTTAGAGAGAGTGGAGAGCGATTTTTGACTTTCAGCTCATTTAAAATTGACTAATTTGTCCTGTGATTGGTCCACGGACTTCGTAACATTCTTCTTACACAAAATATTTGAGTGGCGTCTATCTTTCTTCTTCTTGCCACTAGTCGTAGGGCTCAAGATTCACATACGTATGTTAGTATTGGGAATATTAAGCAGTTGATCAACTTCATTTTCAGAGTTCGTGAAATTTAAGTGTCTTTCCATAATTTGCTCATTTTACCTACCAAAACTTTTGCTAGATCACATCTACATTTTATTTATTCCTGTAACGACTCTATATTTGTGATCAATGATCCCAAATATAAGATTAAACCCGCAACCTCAAACCGATCAATCGTGGTTATGCGTGGATGATTGTTATGAAATACAATAAATATTTTTCCATGATAACCACCTGGTGATCGTACACTTCTGCTGTTGTCATCCTGCCACGACATAATTTTATTTTCTCCAGAAAACATCCAAGTTTCTAAAAATCTCTAAGTCGTCTAAAAATACAACTTCTCGTGGATATGCACTATTTCTGTTTTCCATGTATTTATGTAAGAAACAAGCTCGTTGTGCTGTGATATGAGTTCTTTCAATTAAAGCTCTTCGATGATCATCTTCAAGTTAAAAGTCAAATCTTTTATTATCCTACTCAAGGATGTTTTACTTTAGAAACAATGTCTTTAGCTTGCAGCTCATTGATCAACGCTTATAGGTTACATGTTTCTCTAAAAATTTATTTATTTTAATCATCATCATAATTGGCTGTACAACCCTGGATGGGTCTTGGCCTGTTCAAGAATTAATCTCCATTCCCCCCTATCTTTCGTCCTGGCTTTCCAATTTCTGACCCCTAGATTCCTCAAGTCATCTTTGACTTGAGTTTTGAATCTAGATCTTGGCATGCCTCTCTTCCTGGTTCCTACTGGCTCTTGATAGAATATCTGTCTTTGGGGGTCTCCAGTGTCCATTCTTTCAAGGTGTCATATCCTGCTTTTTTGTACCCCTCCGTATGTGTCTAAGTATTCGTCTTTCAAAGCGGCCTAACAGTTCTTCGTCGCTTTTTACCATAGTCCATGTCTCTGACGCGTATGTCAGGACAGGTTTAATAAGAGTTTCATATATTAGTATCTTGGTTTTTCTGCTAATTATGTGTGATGTTAAGAACTGCTTTAGTCCAAAGTAAGCTCTGTTTATTTATTTTAATATATTCGTTAAATATGTCCGACTCGTAATTCCTAACAAGGAGTTGGATTACTTGCTATCCTGGTATATATTATATTTCGGATTGCCATTTCATTAACTTATTTACTGAAAACTACTGATTTACCTGAGGCCATTGCCCTCAGATAAATCAGTAGTTTTCATTTTTAAACAAGGTCTGCTTTTTCCCAAAGAAGATTAAAAAGGAGATTTTTCTTTTTCGTATATTGTATACTGTTTACTCGCCAATTTATGTACAGATGTTACCCTCTAAAACAAAGTTAAAATATTATTTAATACGTTACTAATATTTTTAATTAAAATTGACAAAATCCAAAAATAAAAACATCCTAATTATAAATATTGTGTTACGTAGAAAAGTTAGCAAATAAATAATATTAATAATATGTATACTTGTCATCATTAAAGCTTTATAATGGTGCACATTTGAAAATTGTACTTTCTGTACTTCTTGAACAGATGAAAGCGATTGCATTGGTCCTCCATTCCTTCCTTCTAATTCAAAGTACTCGATTAAATTTAAAACGAGTTCTTGTGATTGCGAGGTAAGAGTTTTTTAGGAATAATCTAAAAAATTTAATAAAATATTTTCTTTTTCTACTTACTTAAAAACTTAAAAACCATTACATAACTATGTGAATGAACTTTGTATGTAAATTAATGTCAAAATAAAATACACTTACGATAAAATTTCAAACACTATACTATAACAAAACACTATAAAATTAGTTATAAAAAAAACTGTTTGTAAAATATTAATATCTTCCAAATGCAAAAACAGGTCAAAAAAGCAGCAAAAAACAAAGTGACAGCCACACATAACAAAACCACAAACATCACAAATTGTACTTAAAATTTGAAAACGTTTCCAAGTGTCTTTTTTGTACCCATCTCTTTTAGATGTACTGGGTCTAAAGCGTTCATAAAAATAACATGTATCTTTAGTTATTACCAGGCGGAGCCGGTTTGTCTTTAATTTCATGCGTGGAAAACAATGGTGCTAGATAAAAAGTATGTGTTTTATCTCGCCAGGTATTATTGACACATGGTTAAAGAACCATGAACTGAACTGTATCATCATCACCATCCATCCTTTATTATCACGTCCACTGCTCGACATAGGCCTCCCTTAAACTCCTCCATTCTTTAATATTTTGTGCTCTTTGTTGCCAAATTTTGTCAGCCCAACGTGTAGGTGGTCTTCCACTATTACGTTTGTCTGCTCTTGGCCTTTAATTTATAATTTTGCTCGTCCATCGTAAGTCGTTCTCGCTGCATGACCTGCCCACCATGGACCAATAAATTCGTCACTGTGCCACCCCAATTTTGAAGCTGTAGTCTTGGTTAGATCCATAGTCTACGCCCCATAGATCATGACCCTTAATAAAAATTGATCAAATACTTTTATTTTGAGGGTAAATTTCGCATGTTTGGTTATCCCAGCTGATTCTTATTTCATGACATAAATACGCATATTTCCCCACCAGTTCTACTACTTTGTCTTAAATATTTAAATGGTTATTGGGGTTCATATTTGTCATAAACTTAGTTTTGGTCAAGTAAATTCTCAGGCTCACGTTCGAACATGCAAAGTTTCACCTAAATTATCTGTGACAAGGACAATGTCACCTGCTAAACGGAGATGCTTATTCCATATTATATTATTCCGTATTATATTGTTATTCCTCTGTGATCCCGATTGACCATCGTAAATGCACACTCTAATGCAGATATGAATAATTTCGGAGACAATGTATCTCCTTACATTATCTCACGTTTTATTTTTATTGGTCGGGTTTTATCGTGTAATTTAACAGTCATATTGGCAAAAAAACTCAACAGTATATCATTTCTAAAATATGTGAAAATACTTTTTGATCTAATGTTATCAGAATGTCAAAATAAAGGTGTCATAAAAAAGTTTGAAATTACTCATAAATTATTTAAAGCTTTTATAAAGTTTGTCTATTTTATTATTATAATTGACCAGTCACTTTTCTTATTTATTATTTAGTATTGATTACAAAAAGCTTTTCGCTATATTCAAGTAATAGTTTAAACGCTCCATAAAATAATTAACATTGTAATTGCCACACTAGCAGTATGATAATGGGGCTATAATTTATTTAAATTGACCTATCACGTTTCCAATCAAGATAAAAACAGAAATCAATATTAATTATTTCGGGCGGGTGAATTCGTAATTAAATATTTGGGTGAAAACATCATGTTTGACAAATATATTGCTTTTTGAACAATGCTTAATATTCAAAAATTGTTACATATAATTTGAAAATTATTTGCTCTCTGCAAAATTTTAGGTCCTGTTGCTAGCCTGTACAAAACTTTTAAATATACATGACAAGATTAAATATATTAATTTTGGTTTTCCTGTTTTTTACTTCAATATTATGTCTGTAAAATTAGGTATCCTTTTTATCAGACCGAATTCAGACCAACACTATAATTGATTGCTTTTTCTTTCAGGTTTTAGCCTTGTTTAGGCTATGTTACCTCTTTAACGATGGGTTTTGTGATTGGGAAACGCCAGTCTGTTTATATTGCGGGCTATGAGGTGGCTACAACGCAGTAATGCCAGAAGGATTTTCTGCCTTTATGGATGCAGGTTGGACCAAGCTGGCTACTAAGTATAAAGCATAAAAGTTCCATTAGAAAAACGGTTCTCTTCAGATTGTTGGCCTTTTGTTTGGTTCAGTAAATGCGTGGAGGATAGCAGTGGATATGTCCTCACCTAAGATCTGGTATTGTTGTGCAATGAGATTGGAAAATTACAAAAACCAACCTTCCCCTGTCCTTTGATTTGAATTGCGACCTTTAGGGAGTATACGGGGTACTTACTGTTTTGTGTTTGGTGAATGTGGGTATTATATAGTTACTGGTTGTGTGTTGCTGGTGTGTTCCTTGTTTTAGTGTTTGTTGGTTTGTGAGCTTGTATGGATAGTAAAGTGTTTGTGTGGGTTAATAACAAGTGTATGTGTGAATGAATGAGGGTGTTGTGTTTATGTGCGTAGTTAAGTGAAGGTTTGGTTTACGGAATTGTTGTAACAAGGACATATGGCATACCCATGCAGGGAATCGGATATTTGGTTTAAATAGCAGATTGTGTCACTTCCCTTTACTGGAAAGATATTAATAGGATCATGGATGTGAAGTGGATTAGGGATTTCATGTCCAAGGATAGTCGTCTAAGGGAATTTGCTTGGGAGTGTGTAAGGGTTGTGTTTGTTTTGTGTCTTTTGGTTGGATTTTTTTGTGTGGACATTTTTGTGAAAATGCCGGGTGGCCTTCATTACGGTTCAGATATTTGGTAACATCTATCGTCGAACATACAGTAGACCTGTCCATGGTATAAACAGATAATAGATATTTCGGGCTTTCGTTGCTTAAGTGTCCTCTTTTGCAGCAATTCGAAAAGTATTTTAGCTGGACCGGAACGGAATTGTTTGATCTTGGAATTACATCATTTAGTCGTTCCTTTCTATCTTAATATCATTAGTGAGTGTAATAGCAATATAGTTTTAGAGTTTGTGAAAACTCTAACGAAAGTGGTGGGTTGACTTGTAGAGCGGGCAATAATACGAACTATTTTTGTGAATGTAAATTTGTTTTCGAATAGATTATTCTCGATATCTTACTGCCAATTTATTGCGGAAAGAAAACATTTATTGCTGTAGCCGTTTCCGAGAAATAGTAGGTATGCTAACTTTACGGTAAATCGAGTATAGCCATAGCTATATCTCAGCAACAAAATAGGACTATAGAGCCGATCTTGGCGACATATTTATTGCTAATTAATTCTTTGATGATACATGTACATCCCCAAAACTACGCATATCCCCAAGAGCAAAACTACTTTCCTAAACCAGGAAAAATCGATGTATCGGCCAAAAACTGTAAAACCAAGGTGAATTTTGAAACTTTGAAAAGTGAACCGCAAGAAATGAATTGCTAATTCTTTTGCTGAAGTTTTACGCTGAGAAACAATTTATTGCTGCAACCGTTTTTAAGAAACAATGGTTATGATGGTAACGGTAAAGCTAGTATAGCCAAACATACATCTTGACAATGAAAAAGGCTACAGAGCCCATCATGGCGGCATATTTTATTGATAAATAATTGACGTTAATTTGTATATTGGACAATTCCCAAAAACCCATCTTCTTATACCGCAGATATCGTCAAATAACGATGAATCTGGAAAAGCGAACCTTTAGAAATTACTTACAAATTTATTGTTAAAGTTTTGTACCAAGAACAATCTAAATGCCTGTTTTTTTAACAAACAAGATTTAATTTCGAGCTGGTCAAGCAGGCTTTAGACCAGAATCCTTCTGCATAGACCACATTAATACTGTGGGGGTAATAATAGAACAATCAGTTGAATGAAACACACCAATATACATGGTTTTTGTTGACTTCGAGCATGCCTTTGACAGCTTATCTTATGCTGCTTTGTGGAGAATTTTAGAACTAAGAAATATCCCGCATAAAATAATTTCCCCTATATAGTCACTGTACACTGAGGCGAATTGCAGCGTAACACACAATGGAATCAACAGCGACGAATTTGACATACTTACTGGAGTCAGACAGGGATGCGTGCTTTCTCCGTTTCTTTTTAACACAGCAGTAGACTATGTTCTCTCCAAACTAGACTCCGACACAAGAGGGATACAATGGAGGTTAACCACACGCCTATGCGATCTGGAATACGCCGACGATATCTGCCTGTTAGGACAAAGGTTCTAAGATCTGGCTGATTAATTGTAAACAACTTCCACTGAAGCCAATAAAAAAGGTTTGAAAATCAATATTAGCAAAACCAAATCCATGAGAGTACATGCAAGAAACAACACGCTATTTGCTATCAAAAAGATGCAGATTGAAAATGTGGAAAATACTCTACGTATCTTGGAAGTGTCATAACAGAAAGCGAAGATATAGAGGACGATATTCGTACAAGGATACGAAAAGCTCAACAAGCATTCAGCATGCTCAACCCTGTTTGGAGATCTGGCTATAGTACAAGGACAAAGATCCGCATATTCCAGTCAAATGTCATGTCTGTTCTACTCTACGGATATGAAACCAGAAAAGTGATAAAAACCCTTACAGATAAACTGCAGTTCTTTATTAATATATGTATACGACGATTTGTTTGTATTTTTTGACCAAACATCATCAGAAACGAAGATCTACTACACCTGACCGAACAAAAAAGGGTAGAACATCAAGATAAATTCCAGAAAGTGGGATTGGATTGGTCACACACTCAGAAAAAAATAATTCCAGTATTGTAAAGATTGCCCTAGAGTGGAATCTGTATTAAAAATTAATTTTTTTCCGTAATAAACTTGCAATACATTAGCAATAAAACATAGTGTTAGTTTGAATTCGGCTTATAAATGGATACTAACTTACAGAAATTGTAATATTTTCTGATTTATTGGAAATGAAATTATTAAACAAAAGAAAGCAAGAAAATAATGTAGCGCTTTATTTTTCTAGCTCTTATAAATTTTGGTGAGCATTGTACTTACATTTCGTAAACTGTTTTTTTAAGTCTAAGTATGTAGTAGTTTATTTCCCATGCTACTAAATTCGTCTGGGTGCGAATATTTTAAAATAACGTAAACATTCATATATAAATAACCTCTATTCCCCAAGTACCAAATAAAAACGTCTATATTGCCACTCAAATTTTTAATTAGTATAAAGATTTGCAATAAAAGGTGAGTCTTCCATTAGAGCACATTCCCTAGTTTACTGTGCTGATGGCTGCTGACGCAAATTTACAAGTTTTTTGAGTTCTTCAGTAGAAAACCACGTAACGTACCTATGTAATAAATTTAATTTTTTTCAAATTTATTGAAACATATTATAAGTAAAGAAAGCTTTTTCTTTTATTCCCAGGGTTTTTCAATCCCCGACTAATTACTAAGCCGGCACTCCCAGATTGTTTCGTACCATTTTACATGTCCGTCCTTCTGCCGACGAGAAGAAAAAGACTTGAGAGTAATACACCCTCATTCTTTGTCGCCTTTTCTTTGAGAATACTACAAACAAGAATATTTAAGAAATGTGAAGAGATCACTTGCAGGAGTCAGTTTGGTTTCAAAAAGGGACTTGCACGATGGAGGTGATCTTTAGTATGCAAACATTAATACAGAATTGTTTAGATCAACAAAATATTGTTTTTCTCTATTTTGTCGATAAAGAGAAAGCATTTGATAACCTAGAATATGAAATGATAAAATATCTACAATAAGTAGGATTGGATATCAAGGATATAACAGTTAATTATCGCCAATCTCTTTTGGAACCAGACATCATTAGTCTGTGTACTAATGATTTTAGATGTCCCCAAAAATAAAAGTCTATAACATTGCATTTTGGAGTTCTGGGTGGCCACAGATTTCTACCGATCCAACGACGAGGATAAGTGATGTCGAGGAAATTTTTAGTATGTCTTGTAAAATGTGCTGGAGTCACGTCACGAAGAAACCACATTTCAGAGCGTATTTGTAACGGAACGTCTCCAAGAAGTATCGGTAGATATGCTGCAAAAAATTTAAATAGGTTTCTCCATTCAATCTTCTAGGAAGTTTGTACGGTCCAATTAGATAATTACCAATAATCCCAGTCCATACATTTATACTAAATTGTTTTTGAAAATTTTTCTACATATACCATACGGGTTTTCATCATTTCACACGTAACAATTGTGAAAATTAAAGACACCATTTCTCGTAAAACAAGCCTCATCTGAACACAACACTTTGCACGGAAATTCGGGTTCTCTGGCTATTGTGTCTTGAAACCATCTATAAAATCTTAATCTTCGAGGTAAATCGCCTTGGTGTAAATCTTGCACTCGTTGGTAATGGTAAGGATGTAACAGTTGTTCCGTAAATGTCTTGTGAATAATTTTTTTTTAAATGCAACACATTCTAGCCACAGATCGGGTACTTACTCTTGGATTATTACTGACTATATCCAAAATCACATCTTCTACATTTAGTCTACGGTTACTTCGTGTTCTATCGCTAGATTTTTTAGGTACCACACAACCCGTCTCTAATACCTTTGGGACACGTTCACAAAACTTCGCGCATTAGGATCAACATAAAGTCTAACATAAACGACCATACATAAAAAAGGCAGCTTCCATAAATGCGACAATTATAGAACTATCTCTCTTATTTCCCATGCCAGCAAGACAATGCTACGTATAATAAATGAGAGACTGAAAACATTCCTTCAAAGAGAAATTCCACAAGAGCAAACTGGATTTACCAAAGGTAGGGGCACTCGAGAACACCTGCTGAATATAAGACAGATCTAGACAGACAGAGAAAAATCTAGGGAATTCAACATCCCACTATACATCTGTTTTATAAATTACCATAAAGCGTTCGACAGGGTCAAGTGGAGACACTTATGGCAAATACTAAAAGAAGTAGGCGTACCACAACATCTAATTACGCTTATAACTGAACTATATGAACACACTACTGGATCAGTTAAAGTACTTGACACACTTTCGAACGAGTTTCATCCAGAACGGGGTATCAGACAAGGATGTATACTATCTCCACAATTATTCAACATATATGGAGAGTATATTATGCGAAGAGCACTTGAAGGATGGGAAAAGGGAATCTCAATAAATGGTCATAAGCTAAACAACCTACGTTTCGCAGATGACACAGCCCTTCTTGCAAATAGTCAAGCAGAGCTGATGGAACTTATACGACTGATCGAAAACGAAAGTCAAATATTTGGTCTGCAATTAAACATATTAAAGACAAAGATCATGACAGTGGATAGACTACAGAACAATCATCCACACATAACCACAATTGACCGGTTCGAGGTTGTGAGCTCATACTTATATCTGGGATCATTAATCACAAACACAGGGTCATTACAAGAAGAGATTAAACGTAGATGTGATCTAGCAAAAGTCGCCACAGCAAAAATGACCAAAATATGGAAGGAATGTCAAATTTCAAGAGCGATAAAGATGAGGTTGATCAACTGCTTAATATTACCAATACTGACCTACGGATGTGAATCTTAGACTCTGAGACAATCGGAGAGAAGAAAGATAGACGCCACTGAAATGTTCTATTGGAGACGAATGTTACGAATTCCTTGGACCGACCGCAGAACAAATAATTCAATTTTAAGAGAGCTAAAAGTTAGCCAACGACTCTCTAGTAAAGTCCATCTCCAACAATTAAAATATTTTGGGCATGTTATGAGAGCAATCACAGAAAACATGGAAAGACTCATAATACAAGGAAAGGTAGAAGGCCGAAGATCACGAGGAAGATCCCCAACAAGATGGATAGATCAAATTACAGGAATATGCCAAAGACCTATGCATGAATTAAAAGAAATGACCAGAGACAGAGATCTCTGGAGACGGACAATACACGACATCACGTCGACCACTACACTCCCCCTGGGGGGTCAGGATTGAAGAGAGAGAAAGTCTAACAGCCCTATTACCGTCACAGTGCAGTACTGTCACATAAACAATACTATTCTTTAGCTACGGGTAATTACGACTGTTTACAAATAATCTACCTTCTCTGTATCAGAATAAATTAAACTCTCGGGTTTCTAAGTGTAAGTTTTAGTAACAGAAATTTATTATTTTTTTGAGGCAACACATAATGTTAGAAAATAATTTATTTTATAAGAAAGTTTTCTTTTCAATGGTGTTTTCTACCCATACCTTCTTGGAGCGCAACGTTGCAGGATGTATTTGCTTTTCTGTTCACACTAATCAAATGGATTAAATTTTAATATATATATATATATATATATATATATATATATATATATATATATATATATCTATATATATATATATATATATATATATATATATATATATATATATATGTTATTTTTTTTTGAAAACAGTTGACTTTATAAAAACATGTAATAAGACTTTTTTGTTTTAAACGCTACACTCAGCCCATACCTCTAGGAACGCACTATTTTCCGGGATACCCTGTATATATAGAACCAGCTGTTAATGCTTTCTTTCCCTAATAGACAAAATACAAGTAAATGTGTTTCCGAAGTCTTACAATAATAATGCCTTTTTATCTTTGAGTTAACTGGCTATATTCGTTTTACAGCCAGTTTGAAAGGTTAGTGTTTATAATAGTATACTTTTAGTGAATCGACGTAAAAGCCAATAACGTATTAACTTTGCACTTAGAGCCGTTTTATTTGTTTATCTATATATCTTTAGAATTTCCGGGAGTTTTGTTGCTTTCGAATGACGGTTTACAGTATTTTTATTAAACTTTAAAAACTTAATTATAACAAGGTGCTTTGTATTGTTGTAATATATATTTATTTTGACATCGGTATATAAAAAAAATATAAAAAGAAAAATGTGGTTGTGCAAATAAGACAAAGCAAGGTAGAACAAATAGACTAAAATTATTATGATTAAAAAATTCATTAAACACCATAGGGGAGGCAATGAAGCATAAAACTCAGCTCAACTTTCAAAAATTTGCGCAGTAGGACGAACTGAGATGCAGTTTGGTGCATTCGATTCGTGAGAGCGTCAGGAAATTTTGTGAACTAATACCATCATGAAATTTTTTTTTAACATTTCTCTGAGTTCCAAATATAGAAAATTTTAACTTTGCAAATATTAAATTAGGTTTTGTCCAATTTGGCTATGTGTGGATTTTTGGGTTTCGCTGAACACGCGAATATCATGTCGGAGAAGATCTTTTACGTACCTGGTGCACTTGATGCACGCTACCTACCTTGTCTCCGGGAGTTTTCTGCAGATTCCATATAAAATCATTTTAAACTTGTTTCTCTGGGGTTAAATAAAACTAGCATAATCGTAACTTTATCTCAGCAATGAAAAGGTTTACAGGGCTTATATTGGCGATATATTTCATAGCTAATTAATGCTGATGAAAAGATAATTACCAGGATCTGGAGACTAGTTTTTTTTGTAATTATTGAAACCTCTCGATATATATTCGCAAGAAGGTCCTGAAATATTATGTGTGGTCAATCCTATTATATAGTTATGAGACTTGGACAATAAAAACCACAATGATCAACAAATTATTGATTTTGCACAAATCCAATCGAAATGAAAAATACCAGTTCCTCCAACTTATAATCGAGGGTAAAATTGAAGGCAAGAGAGGAATGGGACGCAAGAAAATGTCCTGGCTCCGAAACATAAGGCAATGGACAGGGATTAACGACATACAATCTCTGATACATATTGCAAGAAATAGAGAGTTAATGGAAAATGTGATCGCTAACATCCATTAGTGGATTTGCATCTGAAGAAGAAGAAGACAGTTCCAATGAATGTTTTTATAAAATGATGAATTTGCAATGCTGCTCACAAGCATTATAGAGACAAAAAACAGAATACTTTGGCCATATAATTAGAGGACCCAAACACCATCTAGAACACCTACAAGGTCTTATGAACAAAATCACGTATTATAGTCAATAATATGGACTTATTATAACCGTTAACCCGGCACTACATATGTGGGGTTTCACAAACCCCAGCTCCCAAATATCGCTCTTAAAATAAATCAAACGCAGACTTATGCGCACGTCCACCCCAATAGCTTCCCAAAATCGTCCCCACCATCGAATTCAGGCGTTACCTAAGTACATTGTAGGCAGTGAGTGAAGTTACACGCGCCTGAAACGCTCTGGGGTGTGTCAAACCCCACCTATGTACTCGCGTTTGCAATTTTGACATAAAAGCGTAAGCTTTTATTTTTGACTTATTTGAATCTGGATATTCAATTGTTTAATTTTTTAGCTAAAATATCATGTCATACGAAGCGGAACAGAAAAAGCTTGAAGCTCTATGGGCTGAAATTGATGACGATGCCATCGAATCGGGAAGCGATGACGATATTGACCATATCTCTGAAAGCGACCACAACACCGACTCGGAGCAGGATATCGCAATAGAAGATGTAGTTTCTGACGGAGATTCAGACATGGAGACATCAAAAACAGAACTTCAGAATGAGACGGAAAATAAAAGCACTGACGGACCTCCAAGAAACGAAGAAATGTATCTCGGAAAAGACGGAACACAATGGAACAAACTTGCTTCAAATAATAAACGGGTTCGAACAAGATCAGAGAACATTATTACTCATTTGCCGGTGTGAAGCATTATGCAAAATGTTGGGCTTTGAATTGATCCAGGACCACATATCTGAAAGAAAAAATAATCCAAGAATACCAAGGAGTATTCGTCAAAAGATTGCACATTTTGGCCAAGATGCCCCTGCAGTGCCACCTGCCAAGATTCCACAACTCATGGGAAGATGTTCAGTATGTCCAAGAAGCCGAGATCGGAAAACTAAATATTTCTGTTCAAACTGTGAATCATTACTGTGCCTGGAGCATGCTGTCATAAGTTGTCAAAATTGCATGAATTCAAATAGCGATTAAGTTTTTTCTTTCACTGTACAACCGGGCAGAGTTTTTCCTTGTATTATCTTACTATTAGATTTTCATTTGCTATTGTATTTTTGATCATATGGTGTTTATATTTTTTGGTAAGATTGTTCAGTTAAGTTGTGGTTTTTGCTTATGAAGAATTGCCTATCATTAGTTTATTTTTAATTTCTTTTGAATAAAGGTGTTCTGACTATTTCTTTTTTGCTTAAATAGTCCTTAGATGATCACTTCAGACCATGAAATTAAAAAACATGTAAAAAAACTGTCAGAAAAAATCCTGATTTTCTTAGAAATTGGGGTTTGTCACACCCCACATATGTACTAATGACAGAAAAATTCACGTATGTGACGCCGGGTTAAGAAGACAAAGCTTATGATAGTAAGCAAGAAAAGGATAACAGGAGGTCGACTCTACGTCAACCGATTCCCTGTAGAAAGAGTGACGCACTACAACTACATCAGTACCATAATAAATGAATAATGGACCAACAACCAGGAGATTAGAGCATGCATCGGAAAAGCTAGATAAACCATCAATCGGATGGGAGCCTTTTTCAAGAGTTACAACCTCTCTCTTGCTACAAAAGTAAGAATGATACGATGCTACGTCTTTTCTGTTCTTTTTTATGATGGTGTAAAATCGTGAACCTTGAACGAAGATATGTGTAGAAAACTAAAAACATTTGAGATCTGGCTATATTGGAGAATACTTAAGATTCCGTAGACTTGCCGAGTCAAAAATGAGGAGATGCTCAGAAGAACCGAGAGGTACTGAACACCATCAAATCCCGAAAGTTACAATTCTTCGGATATATAGTGCGAAATGAATCCAGATATGCTCTTCTTCAAGCCATCCTACAAGAAAACATATTTGGAAAAATAGATACAAAAGGAACAAGAAGAACATCTTGGTTAAACAACCTTAGAATTTGATTCAATGCAACATATGTGCAGCTTTTCAGTGCTGCTGCAGTATAAGACAAATATTGCCATGATGATCGCCAATATTCGTAACGTATGAGCACATCATGAATAAGAATGAGAAACACCATCTACTTTACCTTATAATACAAGGAATAGTAGAGTGAAAGAGATGGATTGGTTGAAATAATCTTTCATTGCTGCTTAATATTAGAAAATTGTGTGGTGGATAGAGAAAGATTTCAGGAAATTGTAAACATAATCACGGCCAACATCTGAGTATAGAGACAACACCTAAAGAAAACAAGGCAAATTGACCAATCCCCAAAAATTACCTCATTATCTCTCTAGCACACATCCCCACAAAAACCGAGATATTGGCCAAAAATTTCCTCTTATTCTATCGACCCCAAGTTATTGCGAAAAGTTAAATAGTGCACTTTTTATGCAATAGAATCCACTTTCTGCAAATTGATCATGTTGAAATTTGACAAATAACTTAGCAATGTGGGTACGGATTATAATAAATTTATAAATAACTCACCAGGCTGCATTGTTTTTAATATTTTCATCAATTTATCCCACCAATAACTACGATTTTCACGACAGCATATAACACAGCTAATCTATGTCTTGTCAAAATTTATGATGTTATATTAGGTTGCAGTCACAGACGCGGTAAACTCTGTTTTGGGTTTTGCTAGCGCCCAGCTTGTTTACGCGTCACCTTGCAAATCCTTAACATTTTCTGTGAGCCCTATAGCCTTTTTCATTGCCGAGATAAGGCTAGGGCTATGCTAGCTTTACCTCAAATTCAACATAACTATTGTATCTCGAAAAGTGCTATTGAACAATAAATTGTTTCTTGGCCTAAAATTTCATCAATTAATTAGCAATGTATTCCTAGCGGTTCACTTTTTTATTTTTTTTTTGTCCGCTTTTCCAATTTTCTTGTGTACAAAAGTGTACAAATATTGACATTTTTAGATGATGTAGATATCATAGTTAGAAGCGAAAGAGAGATGATAGAAGCATTTAATGCGATAGAAAGAGCGGCACAAAACAGTGGCCTAAACATTAACGAAATAAAAACCAAATACATGAAGGCCAGTAAATCGACAGGCCAAAGAAACCTACAGAATCTGACAATAGGAGACTATACCATCGAAAGCGTGAAAATTTTTACATATCTAGGTTCACTAGTTACCGCAGAAAACAATGTCAGTGAAGAAGTTAAGAGATGGATAGAGATCGTTAATAAAACATATAACATAAACATATAATGAAAAAGTAAGATGCATTTGCCCCCATAACAATATATATTGATGCGATTCACGAGTGTATAGTGGGACAAGTTCATTGAATAGTTTGACAATTGACAATTTACTGAAATAAACAAATCCACTACTATATAAACGCATTCACATTATAATAGTTTAGCTTACTTCATTTTAATTTATATGATATATATACTTCATAATATATTTTTAAAAACAAATAAACACAAGGAGACTTTCAACTTAAGTTAAAAAAAAAAAATAAATATAACGTTTACAGCACACAGCAATTCTATAAATAGAGAATGATGTGTAATGACGAGATCGTATGTTAAAATTTCTGATTGTTTTTAGTCTAATGAAAAAAATAAGTATTTTCCAAAGTTTTCTGTTTTTTGAAGTTCTGTATTAGGTACTCTCTAATAAGAATTAAATTTTACTTTATTTTGTTAGACAACTATAAGATACCTGTTAAAAGACAGATGATAATTTAATAATTATATCGGTCTTAGATTTAATTTTTAAGTAATTACTTATGTGTTTAAATTAATAATTAAATTTTTTTTGTACGCATCAGCAAAATTGATCAGTGGAATATGATTTCGTTGAAAAGTTATCGTTATAAGTACAATGTTGCCAATTAACCGCCTTCAATTAAAAATTGTTTTAGTATAAGATCTAACAACATCGCAAGAAAAACCAAATACAAAATATACAAAACCCTGATAAAACCGGTCCTTGCATATAGATCAGAGACATGGACACTGTCAAAAAGCGAGAGGCTATTAGGTACGTTTGAACGAAAAATCCTTAGACACATATATAGAGGAGGAAAGTAAATGACATATGGCGCAGAAGATATAATTTTGAACTGTGTACAGCATACAATGAACCCTAGGTCATAACATCCATAAAGATCGGACGTCTGGGTTAGATGGACCATGTTGAATGGATGTTATAGACTGAAACACCAAAACATATAATGAGGCAAACACCAGTAGGAAGAATGTCAAAGGGAAGATCCAAACTTACATACATGGAACAAGTGGAACAAGATCTGAAAACACTTAAGATTACCAACTGGAAAAACAAAGCAAGGTACAGAACAGAATGGCGGAAAATCCTAGAACAAGCCAGGACCAGAAAGGGTTGTCGAGCTACTGATGGTGATGATATGGGCTCTGTAGCCTTTTTCATTATTGTTTCTTGGCGTAAAAATTTGGCAACAAATTAGCAATTAATTATACATAATATATGCCTAGGTTAATTTAAGGAATCCTAAAATTACATAATATACAGGGTATTTTATTTGAAATAAGAAAGGTAGTATTAGCCACTGCTACATGAGACACTCTGAAAAGTTTTTATTGCAAAAAATGCGCAGTAAAAAATATCAATCGACAAGTCCGAGCGTTTTTTGAAGACCTTTTCATTTTTTAATTATCCAATTTATTCCATTTGGCTGTTTCACCCTGTATTGTTAATAGTAAAGCAAGTTCTTTTAATATAGTTAATTTGTTTGATTTTAATTTTTGGTAATAATTTTTCATTACCAACTATTTTTTTCCAGGTACATTATCTGATTGTATTATGGAAAATGTCAGCTTCCGTTTATGTTAAGGAGCAACCATCCCTCATTAATATTTCATCAAATATCAGGCAGTCACATAACTGTAGTGTTTTGTTTACTATGTCATTCAGCGCCACCATTATAAATTCTAATAACTGTGTTTATCGTTATATTCCGTCTATCACCTCATTCACTCTTAACAACATAACATCTTGACTTCCTAACCTGTCAAGTAATCAGAGAAGCTACTTCTGATCTAACGCATGCATGCTTGCATAAAGAAGGTTGGCCTCGAGCAAGACCCGAACAGGTACTTAAATAGTTTGGAGAACACTCGACACACAAGACATTCTTCGGTTTCCGAAATAATAGGCAACGAATTTCACGTGTGAATACAAGATAACGGCTTTCTAATAATGTAAGTAGTAAATTACACATTTTATTTTCATTTTAGATAAATATTAAGGAACTTGAACTTAAAATATATTTGCATTTTATGTCTAAAACCAGAAGTCATTATGATCCGTTATTTATATACTAAAGAGCTCATAGAGAAAATGAATTATCGGACTAAATAAAATACGTATTGTATTTAATGTATTTATTGTACTGTAAGAATTGACTGTCCCCAGTCAATTCTTTTTTAGACGTTAGCAATTACTTGTCATATTCCAGATCTTATTGTACTTTCGGTCATTCTTTCAATGATGAGTTAAAGGTACATCATTAGATTTAGAGGATACGGTGAAGCTATTTGTACAGTTAATGTAGTCTTGTTCAACTATCTTTTTTAGTTTACTTCTCATTAGTAAGGTGTTGGTGCCTTTTTTGGAGAACTCTGTTAACCTTTAAGCCCTACCCATATTTAAATTGCACTTTTGCTACCCTGTGGCTCTCCCACTAGAGACATAGCCCCTTTAAAAAATAAGTCAAAAGTATTGTTTCAATGAATTTATTAAAAACAATTTTTTAACAAAAATATAACTAAAAAATTTTATTGATTCTGTAAACAATATTGTTTTAAAGAACATTATGGACAATCTTTAATTTTATGTTCTCTATAGATGAATTTTTTGCACACATTGTACCTCGTTCATCTCTTACAGTCTTAAGATCGCACACAGAATCTGCATCTACCTGAATTTATATAAGTTTTTTCTAAACTTTTATCATGTCAATTTTTTTTAAATACCCTTGATAGCTTCACAAAGATATGTTGGTAAAGTTGGCCAAGCCAATATTTTTCTCATATAGTGCTGCATAAGTGATAAAGCTAAAGTTTTCAAGTACAGTCATCTGGGCGATACACTCTCCTTTTCTCTTGCTTTTGAACCCTTTAGCAGAACAAGCGTGTTAACTCTCACAATGTTAAGAAATCCGTAAAACATACACAGAGACCAAAGACGAGTTTGCGTTGATACGAATTATTTGCGACAAAGCTTGTCTATACTATCTACTCTAATTAAATAACTCGTTTTCAGACTCGCGTTTTTAAAAACAATTTATTTAAAATTAACTAAATACAATGGTTAAATAACGAATCAAAACAAGTATACAATAACAATAATAAATCAGGAATGAATGTTCACAGCCGTGGCTGCACTATATATAACGCACTAATGACTTGGACTATGATGTGTAGATATCTCTTTTATGTCTATATAATTCCTCCCTCCTTAAGCTCGGAAAACAAGGGAGTTGGATTTTCTGAGCCATGTGCCCCTCTTGGTCGACTTCTTGTGATGGAGTTGAGTTTGGATTTGAATACTTTGAAATAAGCTAAAACAGAGATTATTAGTGTAATAAGGATGATGAGAGATGTGTTGGTCCAATTGTGATACGTCGGGGCTTCTTTTAATTCTGGTAGTTCAATATTCTCTGCTACGGTCTGGATATGCTTGATTTTTGCGTCGTCTAATGTTTTTAGTTTTATTGTTGGAACTTGGGTTAAGTTACTTTGAAACTCGAATTTGGGTAAATCGAATACATACTCTTCGTGCATTGTTTCTTCTTGTTCGTAAATTTTGTTGTCGATGGTTATTTTACATTTGTCGATGGTTATGATGGAAGGTTTGTCTATTTCGTATATACCGTTCTTTTCACAATCTGCTTCTATTCTTATGGGATTGATGGGTACGATTACTAGCTGGTTTGAATTAATTGTGGTTATTTCAGTCTTCTTCAAATGGATACTCGTGCTTATACATTTATTCTTGCCAGTTCGGATGAGTTTGCTTAAACAAGGTTGTGTATTTTCTTGTAGGTACTTCTTTGGACAGTAATAGTAGTTTTCGATTTCGGGACATTGTTCAGATGTTGTCCAATTTTCTTCGTTACTGAGAAGCAGGAATGGTTGATCGGGTATAATTGTTAGGTTGTTTAAAGGAATAGGATATATTCGGAAATATTTTAAGGGATTACTAACTATTGGGGTATGAATCTTGAAAATTACCAAGTTCCCATGAATATTCACCTGAGTTGAGAAGAGACTGTAATAATTCATAAAATTTTGAAGTTTTGGTACATTTCGTACCGTATATATTTTGTTTAATTTTAGTATTATTGATTCTAATTGCAAAGGATTAATAATTGAGCTATGAAGAATATTTAGTTTTGCTAGTGATATAGCGGTTTCGATGTTATTGACCAAAATTTGTAGGTCGTGTAGTTGATTTATTAGGTTATCTATTATTATATTTATTGAGAAAGCTTTTTCTACATTTATTAATTCTTTAATTTCTTCTGAAATTATTGTCATTTGTTTGCTTATTATTATTTGATTTTCTTTAATTGTTTCAAATCCTTTTGAGTACGTTTTCGACATTTCTATTAACAAGGTGTGATGCTGAAATAAACTTGAATTTATCTTATTTTGATTGTCATTGAGAGTGGATAAGTAGTTGTTGTAATAATTTTCGTCATCAGTGTCTAAGGTGCCAAAAAGCCATTTGGATACCTTTCCTATTGCGTTAATTAATGCTCGTTTGGTTCTGGGGTTTTGTGGGTATGTTTCTAATTGATTATTTATAGCTTTACTTAGTTTTATGGCATGATCTATTTTGTTTATAATTAATATTGAAAAGTGATTGTTTACTTTAATAGAATTTCTTAAGTTTATTACTTCATTATATATTTGATTACTTATTTCTAATGGTTGGGATAAATTAATATGATAAAGAAATGTATGTTTTGATAGTATCCTTTTTGCTTGTCCAATTTGAACAGGTAGGATGGGATTATTAATTTCTTTTATTTCTAACGTTTGATATCCTTGTAGATAGAGGAGTATCGTCATCGCTAGTATTTTCATGTTGATTGTAGTTATCTGTAACAATACGTTGAGGTTTTATACTTCGCAAGTGATATACTTTATTGTTGGATAATATTTTATTATCTCCAATTAATTTGGGATTTATTAATTTTTGATAAGGTTGATTACATTTTGCTAATCTTTGTTCTGAACCTTTTAACTGATATATGGGACGATTCGTGTCTAATTTTATTTCTGATTGTTTAGATTTATTTGCACGTTCTAAGTTTTGTGTTTGGTTTTTATTTAGTTTATTAAGAATAATATTGTTAAGTAATTTTAGGTTTTTTGAGTGATCATGAATATATTGTGTTATTCTTTCATTCTCATCTCGTTCGAAGGGGTTTTTATAATCTAGTTTGCCTCGCATTATTTGAAAGGGAGTATAGCCTGTAGCACTATGAATACTATTGTTATAAGCTAATATTGCGTAACTCATTAACTGAGAAATAATGATATTTTCTTTTTCTTCTTTAAGTATTCTCAAACTTTCTATGATTGAAGAATGAAATCTTTCTATCGGACTGTTGCTATTTGGGTTGTAGGCGGTTACGTAATGGACATCTATATGATGTAAGAGACAGAGATCTTGAAATATTTTATTCCTAAATTCTGTGCCATTGTCACATGTGATTTTGTTGGGTATTCCGTAGTGACTTATAAAGAATGTTAATTTGTTAACAATTTCCATAGCGTTTATTGAATTTATGGGATAGGCTTGACCGAATTTAGAAAAGCTATCTATAATGGTAAGGAAATTTTGGTTACTAAACTTAAATGTATCGATATATATGTGTTCCATAGGGGAATTGCCAATTGGTGTTGGTTTGAGAATAAGTGAGGTGGGATGTCTTTCGTACTTTGATTTTTGACATAGGTCACAAGTATTGACGTAATTTGTGACATCTTTGTCCATGTCAGGCCAGTAGAAATGTTTTTTGAGTGCTGCAAGATTTTCATTAATGCCTCTGTGGTTTGTTTTCGTTTCGTGGTAAAATTTTAACTTTTCTTGTTTTTCCGCTTCTTCCGTTATATCCGTTAGAATTTTATTTGAAATGACTAAGGAAAATGCATTATTTTTAAATGAGTTTGTCATAAAACGAATAAAAGGTATTTCGAGGTCTTTGTTTTTAAATAGTAGGCAATAGGTCGTATTGGGTTTTATGATTTCTTTAATTAAACATAGAAACTGTGTTTCTTCAAAATCATTTTTTGGTATTTGCCAATGATATCTATTTTTGTCGAATATTTTTTCGTATGTATATTTTGGTTTCGATATATTTGCAGAAGTTATTATTATTTGATTTTTGTATATATTTATGGCCTTTTCTGTATACGGTATATTTAATATGGGATCTTCTTGACTAGTATGCACCGTTTCTAAATCGTCAGATTTCTCTTCTGTATTTGGTATTGCTATATTTTGAAGAATTTTTATTTTCTTATCTTTTTTGGTATTTTCTTCTATGGATTCTACAATATCTTCTTCTGGTACTGGTAGTTCTTTGTCGATTATTTCGTTAATAAATTCTTGTGTTATGTTTTGGTATGGATTAATATTTATAATATCTTGTATATCGTTGTGATCAAGAGCAGGTTTTAATATAATATCATTCGAATCTAAGTCTCTAAGTTTCGACATTTCGTTTGTTGATTCTTCAAGATCAATAAATTCGTTGTGGTCTAAGTTCATTATAATGGACAATTTGTCGTTATCTTCGGTATCTATGGGATGAATTTCTACTCTGGAGAGAGCATCTGCGTTTGTGTTTAATTTGCCTTTCTTATAAATAATCTGGTAGTCGTATTCCTCTAATTTAAGTTTCCATCTTATTAGTTTGGAATTAGGTTCTTTTAAGGAGAAAAGCCATTGTAAGGGTTTATGGTCACAAATAATGTTGAATTTTGTGCCGTACAAGTATGGTCTGAAATATTTAACAGCATATACTATAGCTAAGAGTTCTTTTTCTATGGTACTGTAGTGACATTCCGCTGGATTCAAAGTCCTAGATGCAAAAGCAACAGGTAAGTCGTTTCCTATTGGTCCTTGAGATAGTACTGCTCCGATTGCGAAATTTGAAGCATCTGTTGTTACATTAAAAGGTTTGCTAAAATCTGGGTATTGTAAGATAGGATCATTCATTAGGATGTTCTTACAAAGTTCAAAACTTTCTATAAATTCAGGAGTGTGTTTGATTTGCATTCCTTTTTTTAAGCATGATGTTAGCGGTTTAGTCAATTTGGCGAAATTTTTTATAAATCTTCGGTAATAGCCTATGAGTCCTAAAAATGATTTAATTTCTTTGGCAGTTTTTGGGATGGGAAATTTTTTTATTGCATTTACCTTTTTCGGATTAGGTTTAATGCCTTCTGGCGTAATGACGTGTCCTAAAAATTCTACATCTTTGCAAAAGAATTCTGATTTGTCTAATTGTATTTTTAAACCAGCTTCTCTCAATCTCTTAAAGACTTGTTTTATATTACTTATGTGTTCTTGAAGTGAAGTGGAGAATATTATTATGTCATCCATATATACAAAACAAATTTTATTTAAAATATCTTTGAGTATGTTATCCATTACTCGTTGAAACGTTGCAGGTGCATTTTTAAGGCCAAATGGCATACGAAGATATTCATAGTGGCCATTTTCGACATTGAAAGCTGTCTTAGGAATAGACTCTTTCTCCATTTCTATCTGTGTAAATCCAGAAGCTAAGTCAATTGTAGTAAAATATTGGCATCTGCCAAGTTTATCTAGTATATCCTGAATGGAAGGTAATGGGTAGCGATCGTCAACAGTTTTTTCATTTATTTTTCTATAGTCTACCACGATTCGCCATTTTTGTCTTCCTGAAGCGTCTAATTTCTTTGGAACAATCCAAATGGGAGAACTCCACGGACTCTGTGATGGTCTGATTATTCCATCTTCTAGCATTTTATTGATTTGTTTTCTTATCTCCTCCTTATGTATGTGGGGGTATCTGTATGATTTTGAATATACTGGAATTTCATCGGTGGTATTAATGCTGTGTTTTACTTGATTTGTGAAGGTCAATTTGTCTTCAGGGTTATGAAAAATATCTTGGTATTCTTCTACTAATAATTTCAGTGCATGTTTTTCTTCAAGATTCAAATGATCTTGTCTAAAATTTTCCAAAGTTATTTTCCGGTCCTTAGTGTTAATTGTATCGTTTATAGTAATGTTCATAATTTCTTCCATTGAAAAGCAATTAAAATTTCTTGTATCAAAATTTTCCGCAAAATTATTTAGAAAGTTGTTATCGATATTAATTAGTTGTGTGTGGAATGTTTTATTAACAAATTCAATTTTTACACGTCCGTTTTCAACATGAACTAAACTTGATGGGATTTTTATTGTTTTTGTTTCATTAACAATGTCGTTAAGAAAGATATCTCCATCTGGTAATGATGTCTGTATATTTTTTATTACAGACGAAAAAGGTGGAATTTCTATCTTTTGACTATTAAAATCTTTTCTATAATTAAGAGGGATCTCTGAGTTTTGATTAAAAAGGATTTGGCGATTTAAATCTAAATTTAAGTGTAATTTTCGAAGGTCTCGTATTCCTAATATACCGTCAAAATAATTATGGAAATCAAATAAGACAAAGTCGAGAGGTTCGGATATGTGAAATTCTTGCAAAAGGGGGATTTTGGCTTTGAATTGGGATTCTCGGGATCCTGCACACGTAATAATCGGAGTTGTGTGTCTTGTGATTTTTTCTGAAAAGTATTTTTCGGCAATGTAGGGTCTTAGGAGAGATGGGTGACAGCCTGTGTCAATTAGTAATTTAATGGGAGTTGGAAAGTTTAATTGAATGTATGGGAGAGAATTGGGAATTGTATTATTTAGATCAATGTGTTGGGTTAATCGTCGGGATTTTCGTGACGATCCTCTTGAAAATTTTCATTTATGTTTACAGAGTCTGTTTGGGGATTTGGAAGGTGATTATATGCATCACAATATTGGTTATCTTCATTTTCGTCTTCTACTTGATAAAGTTCCTCGAATTGGAAATTTGGAGGGCCTCTCTGAATAAAGGGAAATTTTTGTTTTCCGGAAGAGATTCTAGATGTCGTTGACATTGGTTCCGGTGAGAATGTATTTTTTGGGACATTCCTGGGATCAAATACATTTTTTGGTTTCCCAAAAACTTGTTCGTTTGTAAAATATTTAGTTTGAATAGGTCTAGATTGAATTTTTATCGGTTGGCTTGGAAAATTTTGTTTTGATGTACTTGGTTGATTGAAATGACGATTAGGATTAGATTGGTTGTAATTGGAAAAGGTTTGCCTTGATGTATTAGGCTGATTGAAATGATTATTTTGTTCATGGTGATTTGAATAATTAGAATTAGATGAATAACGTGTGTTATAGCGATGATTAAAGTTTGGATTAAGATTGCGGTGTTGTTGGTTATAACTTATTTGATTATTTGATTTTGAATTTTGAAATTGAGGTTTTCCTTTAAATTTATTTGAAAAGTTTATTGAATCGACTCTTTGGTCATTATAAAATTGTCTATTTAATATGTCGGATGCTTCTATAAACGATTTCGGTTCCTTTATTTCAAGAATCGTTCTAGCTTTCTCATCTACGTTTGCAAGTATAATGTCTATGGAATTTGCTTCATTTTGTTCCATTAATATCGTTTTCCGTTCAGCACTTAAATTCGTTTCTGAATTTATTTTAATTTCCAATCTTGATTTGAGTTGCGATATTCTTGCTAAAAAGTCTATAATATTTTCGTTTTTGTATTTTGTTGTTTGTAGGAATTCTTTATTCAATGTTTGCCTGTCGATTCTGTCGCCGAAGTTATTTCTCAATGTACTTCGAATCAATGGCCAGGTATTTAAATCTGGTCTACACATTACGAAGTTTAATACGTTGTCTTGTAACTTCGAACATAATACATTATATGTAAAATCGTTCAAGGTATTATCCGTTGTCTGTCCATAAGTGCGATAATACTGGTCGCATCTTTGGATAAAGCTTTCCAATTTTAACGGATCCCCATTAAATGTGGGTAAAAAGTCAGCGAGAGCTTTTGCCGCTTGAATTGTGGGTGTGTTATTTAATGCCATTTTGTTTAAGTTACAAATTAAATTATCAATATCACTTTGCATAAAAAATGTTTTTAAAATTACTCAAATGAAGAAGATTTATTACAATCTCTGACAAATGGTAAAAATAAAATAAAACTGGTAATAATTTTCAAAATATAAAGGAAAATAAGAAGTAAGGAAAATTCTCAGTAACTTACTTGTTTATTGTAGGTTCTCCGGATAAATGGTGGACACCAACGGTTGTGCTGCAATTAACTGGAATCTGCTGCAACCTTCAGGTATCCTACTGACTGCGCCAATTAAATAACTCGTTTTCAGACTCGCGTTTTTAAAAACAATTTATTTAAAATTAACTAAATACAATGGTTAAATAACGAATCAAAACAAGTATACAATAACAATAATAAATCAGGAATGAATGTTCACAGCCGTGGCTGCACTATATATAACGCACTAATGACTTGGACTATGATGTGTAGATATCTCTTTTATGTCTATATAATTCTCTCCCTTCTGTGTTATTGTAGAACTGTATTATCTCGGGAAATTGAACACTGGTATCTTTATCTGCTTTCTCATGCATAGTGAAGAGTGAACTTCCTCATGCATCAGCTTTAGTGACCAGTTTTTAGATTTGTGGGACAACAAGAAAGGAGAACTAGATATTTGCCTAATGCAAACATAACGATATTTTTACCTCTAGTCTGTTTGTTTATAAAGCCTGGTGGTATTTCAGTTCTATATACTTTCATAGTACCTATAATTGTTACCTGATGTTCTGTTAACAACTTTTATGTCATCGAAATAGAAGTGAACCAATTATCAAATGTACAGTTTCTTATTGTGCCGTTAAGAGACTTGGTCATTTCAACTGAATGCTGTCTGCAACAAGTATGCCTCTAGGGGTTAAATCTTTTTCATTGTAAACCTTGGCATTTATCATATAAAATATTTTTGCGTCACACGTTATTACAATTTTAATGCCATATTTATCATTTTTTGACGGAATGTATATCTTAAATGTACATTTTCCTTTTAATGCAAGTCGCTGCTCGTCTACAGTGCAATATTCGGATGGTACGTATAAATTCTGGCTTCTTTGAACTATATGATCAAACAGTTTTAATAGAGGCTAAGTGATCTAATTTATTTTTCCCTGGTATTACGATCATCAAATCTTAAGCAGTTAATCAAATACCCAAACAGGGCTTGGGGCATCATCATCATCATCATCATCATGGCTTATTCACTCCTGGCGGAGTGTTTGCCGCCCTTTTGGGCTCTCTGATTCATTTATTGCGGAGAATCAGTCCGCTGTTGTTTTTTTTTATTATTATAGCAGCGTGTGTGACTTGGCCCTGTCTACAATTTTCCTCCATTCTTTCCGATCCTTACAGCGCTCCTTCCAATTGTAGATTCTCAGCTTCTTTATGTCTCCTAAGACTTGATCTCTCCATCTTGTTTTGGGTCTCCCCTTTGGTCTCTTTGTTGTTGGTCTCCATCCAGTTATTCGCTTTAGCGTAGAGTCTGGGTTAGCTCTTTCTGTGTGCCCAGCCACCTGAGCCTTTGCGTCTTAACGAACTTGATTATGTCTTCACCCTCGATGACTTCTTTAATTTCTTCATTGGTTAATCTTCTAAATTCGCCTACACTTATCCTCACCGGCCCATTATTCGTCGAATTATCTTTCTCTCTAAGATTTCTAACCTCATTTCATCTTTTTGTGTTAGGCACATCGTCTCTGCACCATAGGTGATCACTGGCCTGATTGCAGTCTTGTAAATTTTTAATTTGGTTTTCTTACTAATGTGTTTTTCTTTCAAGAATTTTTGGTAGTTCCAGTAGGTTTTATTACCCAGTAGGATGCGTTCATTTATTTCATCTGTTCTATCATTTCTGTCATTTACCATCACTCCCAGGTATTTGAAACGGTGTACTCTTTCAAATGTATATGCACCAAGCTTAATTTCTTTCTCTATGTTCGTATTCTCTCTTGAACACTTGAGGTATTTCGTTTTGCTTTGGTTTATTACTAGCCCTCTCTTCTTTGCTTCTTTATCTAGTATTAATATTATGTTCTGCATGGTTTTTAAATCTCTAGTAACCAGTGCAATATCGTCTGCATACGCAATCAGTTGGGCTGAAGATTCGATAATCGTTCCCATAATTTTGGCTGCTCTTACTGCGCCCTCTATGGCAATGTTAAATAATGTTGTTGACAGGGAGTCTCCCTGTCTGACACCTACCTCCATTTGTACTTCATCTGACGGGCCTTCCTTTGTTAAGATTCGTGCCTTGGATTCCTTCATCGTCATTTTCGTGAGACTTATTAATTTTTCTTGGATGCCTAATTGATTCATATCCTTAATTAGCTCCTCCCTTATTACACTGTCAAAAGCTTGCTTGTAGTCAATAAACAGTATATGTAGATCTATTCCGTGCTCGTAACTTTTTTCGACTATTTACGTTACAATGTGTATTTCATCTATTGTTGACTTACCTTCTCTGAATCCATGTTGGTATTCACCTATTTTTGTTCTAGTTTCTTTTTCTATTCTTTGTCTGATAAAATTAGTTAATATTTTGTACATTGTATTTAATAACGTGATTCCCCTGTAGTTAGTGCATTTCGTCTTGTCGCCTTTTTTAGGGATTGGTGTTATCAGACCACAATTCCAGTCGTTCGGCATGCTTTCTTCTTCCCATATTCGTTCTATTAGGTTGTGGATTCTGTGGGCTAGTTCCTCTCCCCCATTCTTAAAGAACTCATTTATAATATCGTCTGGTCCTGCTGCTTTCCTTGTCTTTAATCTGTTTATAGTCGCCAATAGTTTGCTGTATGAGGGAGGCTCTGATTGTTCTCCATTCCTATTTTCTGTTTGTTCTTCATTTTCTGCACTTATAGTGTGTTTCCCATTCTATTTTTCCAATATTTGCTTGTATCTCTTCTTTTCTCTGCGATTTTATGTATTTGTATAGTCTGCATTGTCATTACTATTGGCTTCGAGTTCCTGCAGTAATTCTTCGATCCATTTCTTCTTTTTTCTTTTGCAGCATTTGTCTGACTCTTTCTTCTTCTCTTTATAGTGTAGGAGATCTTCTTGTTTCCCTGTGGCCACCCACCTGTGTCTTGCTTTGTCCTTGTCTTTACTAGCTTGCTCGCATTCTTCATCGTACCAATCCTTTCTTTTATTGTTTTGGGCTTGGGGTATAGTAGAGGAAAAATAGCTTACACTTAAATAACTATCAAAATAAGTATTTTACTATGACATGATTCATGTTCAGAACTCCTACCAATATGCAGAGTTCAAATAGTACCTTTAATTCAATTATGGTGGTATGTTTGGTAAAAGTGGGTCTAACGGCAGCATTTACAAACTCTGCTTGGTTTTCCACCCTCTCACGGTCACTTTTATACTGAGATCATTGTTTCTATATTCTTGTATCTGTTTCATGATGTCATCGGTAAAAAATAAACAGAATACTTCATGCCCTCACTTGACATATCAGGCTTCATTTTTATTCCCCAGTATATGAACTACAATATTTTTTGTAGCGCATCGAGTACGATTGATGGGTATCACTCCACTCCATTTAAATTTGTTTTTACCGTAAAGTTTTAAATGTACACTAACAATGTTTAGCATGTCGCAAGAATCTCTTACTCGAATTTCATTTTGACCATCATTTTCCGCTTTATCATGTCATTCCTTTCTTAACTATTTTCGTTCTGAATACCTTTGTTTTCATCTATATGAAAAGGTTCTATTACTTCATCTTCTTCACTTTTTGAATTATCTTCTGGCTCTTGGTTATTTTTTTTTGACAAATTTCCTTATTATTTCTTCAAATTCATGTTGTCAATGCCACTTCTGTCCTTGGCCCCTACTAGTACTGGGCTCTCAAGCATCCATAATTTTATTCTATAACAATATGACTTATCAAATAATATAAATTATCGGAAATACTTATTTAACCGTCCAAATAATAATTACGATTTGTTACAGTTTCACTACACAGGGGTGCTACTGTACCCCAAGACGTCTATGTAGCATAGCGTATCGGGAGCAATTGAACAAAATAAACACTGTGCCGAGCATAATAGCAATAAAAGTATCACGGAGTCGGATGTTGAAACATATATGAAAAAGCATGTGAAAGTGTCAGAAGTGTCCGCCTATACTGCAATGATGGTTCTTCAGTTTTCAAATATAAGCTTTCTATGGATGATGTGTAAAAAGCTCCGAGAACGATTCGAAGTGCGCCATTGTGGATTGTGTCTAGCAGTTTTATTATTCTTTGGTAGTCTTGATTAAGGAAGTCATACAATGTTATATCTCTGATTTTTTATAATATGAAATAAATACATAGTTTTTCTTTCTTTAACTAAAATATTTTTTTTTTCCAATTTTTTTTTCCAATTTTTTTTTTTTTTTTTAACAATTTAGAGGACTCAATAGACTTTTTTTGCATGACCGTTCACTGATATTTAGAGCATTCTTTAACAAGACCACAATTCAAATGCTTTTACTTTTTTTCTAACGTTTAATGTAGTAATAAGAACCAGGAGACCCGAACTATAGTGTATAGCGGTATTTTGAATTTTGTAGAACATAAATCTTGCTGGCCCGATCCGCGTTTTTACGTCCACTAAGCTGTCCTAAGATTCATGCAGATTTCAACCAAGTTCTTCTTCTTATTAAGGTGCCGTGCATTTCTGCGTAGGCGTCCACCGTACATCGTCTTGTCAGGTGAGATGTTAAATATTCTGGTTTAAATAATTCTGTTTTTAGCAGCATTGCGAAGCATTTCATAGCTGTGGATTCCTGTCCATGGTCGAATATTGCGCAGCCATGACATTTTTTTACGTCCGAGACCTCTCCTACCCTCTATTTTCCCTTCGAGTATCAGTTGCTGAAAAGTGTATCGTTCTCCTCGTATAATGTGCCCCAAGTATGCAGTCTTCTTACTTTTTACATAATTAAAAAGTTCCCTATCCTGTAAGCCCGCTCTTCTGAGTACTTCCTCATTTCTGACCCTGTCCGTCCATGATATTCTGAGCATTCGACGCAGGCACCACATTTCAAACACTTCAAGTTTGTTAATGGAACTGGCCTTTAACTTCCATGCTTCCATTCCGTACAGGAGAACAGGCCACACGTAACACTTAAGCATCTTGTATCGGAGGTTGAAGTCCAATTTGCGATCAGTCAGAAACTTACGAAGCCTCAAAAAAGCGTTTCTGGCTTGTTCAACTCTGCTCTTTATTTCATTCTCGGGGTCCCAACCCTCATTCAGCAAACATCCCAAGTATTTGAATTGCCTGACTTGTTCGATTTCTTCTCCAGAGACATATTTTTTTGCGTTGGGGTAATCATTTCTACTTATAATCATTGATTTTGTCTTCTTGATATTTATTTTCAAACCCCGAGCTTCACTTGCAAGAGTTAGATCATTTAAAAGGCATTGAAGATCTTCGATGTTATCTGCCACTATGGCTGTATCATCCGCATACCTGATGTTATTAATAAATATGCCGTTAACTTTAATACCCTTATTAGAGTCTTCCACTGCTTCTGCGAAGGCTTTTTCTACGTATAAATTGAACAGCATTGGGGACAGTATACAACCTTGTCTTACTCATTTTTTAATGGAGAAATCTTCTGTTTCGTTGAAATTTTGAAGACGTACTGTTGCTGTCTGATTCCAATACAGATTGGCGATGATTCTTATATCCTTTGCATCCAATCCCAACTCTTGTAGGTATTTTATCATCAATTCATGTTTTACATTATCGAATGCTTTCTCGTAATCGATGAAACAGATAAAAACATCATTTCTTTGATCTAAACAATTCTGTATCAATGTTTGCATACTAAAGATCGCTTCTCTCGTGCCAAGTCCCTTTTTGAAACCAAACTGACTCCATCCACTGACCTCTTCACACCAAGTTCTTAAGTTACCATTTGTGTTTTTTCTTGTATTTAGTTTTATTCTGTATTCTTCACAAATTCTTTTTGTTATATATTGTAATACCATCATCATCACCATTGATAATACACTCTGTAGGAGTACCTCGATTAACCCAAGTCCAGTCAAGTCAGTCATATCCAATTACAAAATTTAATAACCGAATCTCTTTGTTTTTTTTTTATAAACTGGATTTTTCCTTCTTAGAGTTTTTTTGATAAAATGAACAATGTTTGAGATATTCATAAAAAATTTAATAAAAAACATGTTTTGCTTACGAAATTCAACCCTAAGTAAGTCCAAATATATAAATTTAAAAAAATCACATATAAAACATTATTTGCTTAAAATGTGTCCCTCTATTTATTTGTGAATTTACTTTTAATATAAACATTTTCACCCCGAGCCTATGAACTATCTAGGGAAAAAGCACACATCAGTATAGGGTTTATTTTACTTGTTGAGATATTCCCTAGCCACTGTTAAAATTTTAAGGATATCGATGCGTCTTCAAGGAAATCGGAGGTGAAAACCTTGATAAACTGGACTACTTTGCCTAGTGATAAAATCAAATAATTGAATAATATTAGGAGGCACGCGAGCGGATCTCCCTACCGCACTACGGCAGCGTTTTAAATCCTTGTGTTTGTTTACCCTGTATTTCTACTTTACCGCTTTGTAGCCTCCTAGTTTTATGCTTTATTGCACATTTTATACCATATTGTGCTATATTCTTCATTGCCTTATTGAATACTTTTTGGGTAAGAATAGGAAAAAACGCAATTGTGCCGTACTCCTCCCACAATACAAATTGTACCAGGAGATTTTAAATATAAAAATAATAAATTCTCATTATTAACTTACTTTTATAGAACTGAAACTTTAAAAATAACATTTTAGCTATGCGATCATTATGAATATGATTGTTTGTAGAAGAATATATTAGACTATCAGCTAATATGAGAAATAGTTAATAAATAATAAAGATAGCGAGACGTAGAGATGTTTATTGTTTATAATATAAGTTTTTAATTTTCTAAACGTTCCGTGTTACGCTGTTTCAGTTCGTGCATTTTTTATATTAAGGATGGCGTGCAATACGGGTATTTGTATCTGCTTTGTTTGAAATATATAAATTTGGACCATTTTAGTAGTCCTAACTAGTTAACTCTCTACATGTCGTTGGAATTGTTCTGAAACTTTTTTAACGACATCGTATAACACATACATATTTAACTTTTTCTGACGAATATGGAAATATTATTAAAATGTCATAGAACTAAACTACATAAACTTAAAGTAAAAACTAGATATTAAGACCTTTTCATGAATTTTATATATATATATATATATATATATATATATATATATATATATATATATATATAAAAATATATATATATATATATATATATATATATATATATATATATATATAAAATGGTGGTATTCTTGACTGTTGATTTAAATATAAATTATGATTTTTGAGGATGCAGTCAGTTTATTTGGCCCACAAGACAAAGAAAACTCTTTGACTTACTGTCAAGCTTTCGAATTTTATTTAATTTTTTTTCAAGACATCTATGAAAAGAAATATAAATTAACTAGTTAAAATTGTTAATTGTCATACTCACTAGTCGTGAGATTACAGTTGTTAATACTATTGTACTCCACAAAACAAACCATTATAAATATATTAAAATTTTTTTTTATTAAAAATAACTATATTGTCACTATATAGGTCATTGTCATGGTTTGATTAATGGACATATATGAATGAAAATACAGTTATCTTATGTGGAAAGCAAAACCAGTAACAATAGTTTTTATTATAATTTATTTAATTGTCTATAAAAAATATAAATTAATCCAGTCAGCAGTTTGGCTTAAGCACATATGAATTTTTAATGTTAGGATGTCAATAGAAAATGAGATCTTGACGGTATTTATTGATATGTTAATATGTAACAATAAATGTTACTTAATTTGTCAATATCTGATCTTCTATTTACACATTTTTTATTTTTTTGTATAGGTGTCATTTCTAAAAATAACCGTTTCTGTTCATGTTTCTGCCTCTCTAGAATTGAAGCTTGTGAAAAATTAAATGTGTGATTTAGATTGATGGAGTGTTCAGCTAATGCACAAGCTTGTGATTTCTTAGTTTTTATATCACTTTTATGAGAAATAATTCTGCTGTGTAATGTTCGAGAAGTTCCTCCTATATAAACTTTATCACAGTCTGAGCAAGGTATTTGATACACTACTTTGGAATTAAAATACTCAATTATTTAAAGGATTAGAAAACATAAAAATTGCCACCAGAAATATTAAAACCATAGCACATTTATACACTAAAACTAAAGATCCTTTAACAACTGATGAAAGTTCTAGAGTAGTGTATCAAATACCTTGCTCAGACTGTGATAAAGTTTATATAGGAGAAACTTCTCGAACATTACACAGCAGAATTATTTCTCATAAAAGTAATTTAAAAACTAAGAAATCACAAGCTTGTGCATTAGTTGAACACTCTATCAATCTATATCACACATTTAATTTTTCACAAGCTTCAATTCTAGAGAGGCAGGAACATGAACAGAAACGGTTATTTTTAGAAATGACACATATACAAAAAAATGTGTAAATAGAAGATCAGATATTGACAAATTAAGTAACGTTTATTGTTACATATTAACATATCAATAAATACCGTCAAGATCTTATTTTCTATTGACATCCTAACATTAAAAATTCATATGTGCTTAAGCCAAACTGCTGACTGGATTAATTTATATTTTTTATAGACAATTAAATAAATTATAATAAAAACTATTGTTACTGGTTTTGCTTTCCACATAAAGTAACTGTATTTTCATTCATATATGTCCATTAATCAAACCATGACATATATAGTGACAATATAGTTATTTTTAATAAAAAAAAAAATTTTAATATATTTATAATGGTTTGTTTTGTGGAGTACAATAGTATTAACAACTGTAATCTCACGACTAGTAAGTAAGACAATTAACAATTTCACTAGTTAATTTATATTTCTTTTTATAGATGTCTTGAAAAAGAATTAAATAAAATTCGAAAGCTTGACAGTAAGTCAAAGAGTTTTCTTTGTCTTGTGTGCCAAGTAAAATGACTGCATCCTCAAAAATCATAATTTATATAAATATATATATATATATATATATATATATATATATATATATATATATATATATACATATATATATATATATATATATATATATATATATATATATATATATATATATATATATAATTCTTTGGTAGGTAACTTTCGGGAAAGCGTCAAATCAAGAATCAGCTAGAAATGGTATAAGCCAGTTTGGTGTAGAACTTTATTCTAAATGTGAAATTTTCGGTGATATGCTGTCACCTTCATCAGCACCTAAATGGAAAACCTATTTAGTACAAGTGGAGGAAATCAACATTTAAAAACCTACATTGAAAATGTTCAGTTGGTCCTCGTGGTGAAGAACACTGCCACAAACATGTTAAAAATATTAAAAAATACATTTAACATTTTAAATAAAAACATTACAAAACAAAAGGGTATTTTTTCAAATACAAACACAACAAAAAAATCTAAAATTTAAAAACCCACAAAAACGCAACTTCATGTTAAAGGTAGAAAAGAAGAATTATTCTTCTTTTTTGATGACAATATTTCTGATTTCTGTCAATATCCCGGTGTCTGATGTAACGAGGTAAATTTTCACATTTGCACCTCATGGAAGCTAGAAGGAATCCAAGAAACCAAAATCTAATCTACTAAATGTGAAAAAAGCCTTAATATCCTTAAGGCCGTTAATCGATACGATTGGGGAGCAGACCCGAAAATTAACTTATTATTTTACAGAGCATATACCAGATCAATTTTGGACTACGGAAGCTTTTTCTATGGATCAGCGACAAAATCTCGTTTGATTAAATTGGATCGAACACACTACAAAGCTTTACAAGGTTAGTCCTAGGAGCTCTGAAATCTACTCCTACGAGAGCCCGTTTGGCAGAATGTAACTAGCCACCTTTACATTTAAGACGTCTATTTTTAGCAGAAAAATTTATTCTTAAATGCCAGTTTAATAATCAAAACAGTTTATTACAAAAAATACTTTGTCTCTCTGTCAAAAACTTAACAAAACAAATGGTGGGCAAATAAAAACTCTCCAACTCTAGCTGTTGCTTTTCCTAATTTATCCCAATATTCATTTAATGGAGGAGGGATTTCATTCTTTGGCTCCAATTATGACTTACTATATGAATATAAACCTACTGTAGTAATTCGGTCATATATTTCAATTGTTCACGAAGATTTAGTAGTACAGAACAAGCTGGACGACTCTAACTATTCTTGTAGAATTTATACCGATGGTTCAAAATAGCCTGCTGGTGTTGACTGTGCCATTTAACTAGACAATAATCAAGATTATTTTCAGTACAAATTAAAATCAGATTGCTTAATATTCACAGCTGAATTGGTAGCCATTGTCAAGGCGTTGGATTGGATAATTAATAGCACATTCTATTTCGAACGATATATAATTTTATCTGACTCACAGTCCGTCCTACTCGCATTAAGACACTTTTCTAAACACATATATACCAAGAGACTAATTGTGGAGGCGCTTGGAAAGCTAAGAATCTTCTTAGCTTTCTCTAAAAAGAATTGTAAACTTTGTGTGGGTTAAAGGACACTCTTATATTCCAGACAATGAAAAATTAGACCATTTGGCTAAAGACGCTACTCTAGTGGGTATAGAGTACAACGAGTTGCCCAAATGGGATATAGTTTCAGCTAGGAAGAAATATGTTAGACTTAATTGGGAAATGTAGTGGCAATCCTTTACTAACAGTAGCAAAAATACATACTGCAGCAGTATATATATAATTCTTCCATCTACTCCTCCAAGTGACAGAAGTCCCATCTCTCGGAAAATTTATACTATGTACGTTAGATGCCTTTTTGGACATGCTACAGTAAATGCTTACTTATATAAAATAAAACTTTCCAAAACTGATATATGTGAATGTAATGGCAGTTATGACAATCTTAACCACTGGATGTTCCAATGTCGGTATAATCAGGAAGCCTTAAAATTTTTATTTCAAGCCATATCCCAAGAAAAAATCATTCTGCCGCAGAACGTTGCTTCTACTCTCTATTTAGGTAGTCGAAATTCAACTATAAGATCAATTTTATATGAATTTTTCAAACGTACCAAACGGAAAATCTAAACTGCCCTTTTCAGTGTTGTTGTGTGAATCCGAAATGGTAGGACGTTAGTTGTTGTATTTCCCATTGTCTTTCCTTTTATGTCATTTATCTTTAACCGTTGCCAGTATTGTTTGTGTTAAAAAAAGTGGCTATGAAGGGCACCTTAGCGTGAAGCGCGTGTTCCTGTTCAATCCTTTTTGTGTAGTTACACAATAGTGTTTTCAATGGGAAGGTTAGGCAATTGAGCGAATGTGGTGAGAATGAAAGAACGGTTAGGAAATTGACATGAATTTGAAGAAAGTGTAGGAGATTGTTTTTATGTATTCAACCTATATTGTCTGGCTAAATAGGTCTTGTACCTAAGGCCAAAAAAAATCTACAAGTAGAATAGAAAGTAGATTTCCCATTGCTAAACCTGGTTGTCTATAAATTTTATTGTTAAAGATAAAGAAGTCTTGGGAAAGGCAGAATTAGTGTAAAGAAATAATTTGTGAACATTTATTGGGGTCGATGATTTTTGCGCGTAAGAGGTTGTTAACAACACCAAAAAATGCCAACTTCTAGTGTTGGCGAAACGTCGTGAACCAATCTCAGAAGATAACGGCCCAACAGCCCGAATAAACAGTTTAACAGGTTGTTGATGATTAGCAAGGTATCTAGTCTGGGAACATTGGTGAAATTATTTGTTGCATCGAAAGAGATCATACTAAAATTATTTGAAAGAGTAGTTAAAGAAATTTTGGAAGTTAAATCTAATATGTCGGCGATAGTATATTATTATTTAAAAGTGTAATTAATTAGATCATGGAGAAGAGTGTTGATAAATTTTGCTAGTGGAGCCAGTGCAGTATTGACAAAAGCAACCAGAAGTCTTATGAGATGAATTTTTGGAAGACCATATAGTCTTGGCATCAAGAAATTGCTGGCAATTAAAGTTTCGGTTTTAATTTTAAGTTGTTAAGAAACGATAAATTTTAGGTCATTTACATGTTTGTTTATTGGTTTTTGTTAAGTGAAAAAAATTAGTGGTTGGATAGAAAATATTCTACTTTATTAACATAATCTGTATTGTACACGATAAAAATATATCTTCCTTTATCAATTTTTGTTATTATAAGTTTTTTAATTTTTTTTAGAAATATATTGTACAAGTTTTAATTGTGAATAAAAAGTTGACATAACCTTATTGTAGAAGTTGTATTTTTGATAAGACTGGTTTATTGAAAGAAGACATTTTTATGTTGGTTTTTACAGTGTTGGTGATATTCAAACTATCTATGATTTGTCAATTTCTACATACAGTTACTGAACGTTATATAAATCAGGTTTAGGTTTAATACAAAATTTGAGACCCTTACTCAAAAAATCAAGTTTTGTTTTTGTAAAATTTCAATTAGAAATTTTTTTTCGTAAAATACATAATAAGAATATCCTACTTCATATGATATATCCTACTATACTTCATATGATTCCTACTGTTATTATCACTTTTATGGTTGTTAAGTATTACCTGATCTGATTTTAGTTTATTTAAACTTTTTGTTAAGGTTTTTATAGTTACGATGTTTACTCAATGCTATATATACAGGGTGTTTCAAAAAGGGATCTCATAAATTAGATCACGCATTCCGTAGACAAAAATAAATTAATCGAATCCAACTTACCATCGTACAAAAGTGTATACAAAAAAACTTACAGCCCTTTGAAATTACAAAACGAAAATTATTTTTTTGCATTATCTCCTAAACTTTCAGTTTTTATTGAGTTACGGCCCTTTTCATTAACCTTTAAAAAATTATGTGCAACTGAATAAATGACTTAAATGAATTATATATATATATATATATATATATATATATATATATATATAAGCGAGGTTCCTACAGCCTCTGCCGCTTCTCGAATTTCGACTGCCATCGTTCTCTGTCCATCCATTCGTCTTCTTTAATGGCTCTATCTCATTAGGTGTCGCACATTTTCTTCCCAGGCAACTGATGTACTTCCCCTTCTTCTTTTTTGTTGTGGTATGTAATTTAAAGCTTTCTTTGGCAATATATCTTCATTCATTTGCTTCACATGACCATACCACACTAGTTGTCTCGTTTCAATTCTGTCTACACTGGTATATATAGTATTTGTCCTCCTTCTAATATCTTCATTCCTGATATGATCTTTTTTGAATACACCACACGCTCTTCTTAGAAAATCCATTACTATTACTTCTATTCTTTTTCTATCTTTTTTCGTGATCTGCAAAATTTCTGCCCCATAAGTCATAATAGCCTCTACCAAGGTTCGATAGATTGTCAATTTTGTTTCTTGTCTAATATCTTTAGACCATAGTAGAGAGTTCAGAATGTTAACCGCTTTTTTCCCTGCTGCGTCCTGTTTTCGATGTCTCGTTAAGTAGTGCCTTCCTTAGATATTATAGATCCGAGATATTTATATTCGTTGCATGTTTTTATGTTTCTAATTTCTAACTCTGGATCTTCTTCGTCATCTCCAATTTTAAGATACTCTGTCTTTGACATATTCATATTGAGGCCACATTTTTCATATTCTTTCTTTAGTTTTCTAAACATGTAGTCCATGTCTTCCTCATCATTCGCTATGACTACCTGATCATCTGCGAAAAATAAAGTTGTTAGACATTTACCATGGCCTATGTCTATTTCCATTCCGGATGCTTGTTGCCTTCAGTGCTTTAGCGATGATTGAATATATATTTTAAATAAGGGGAGAGATAGACAACATCCTTATTTAAGCCCTTTTGTTATTGGAAATGATTCAGATATAAAGTTTCCTTCTTTAACGACACTTCTTGCATTTTTGTATATATTTGCTATAGCATTCACATACTCTCTACTGAGACTTACTTTCGTCAATGTTTGAAACAGTTTTTTCAAAGGTACCATATCGTATGCTTTCTCTAAATCTACAAACAGTAGGTGGGTAGATAGATTCCTTGCCTTCCGTTTTTCGATTACCTGCTGCAGAACGAATATACCATCAGTGCACGATCTTCCTGCATGAAATCCATTTTGTTCATCCACTGCGCCGGTAACAGTTTTTCCCCTATAATTAGAGCATTTGCCATTATCCCCTTTCTTGAATATTGAGCTGATGTATCCAATCTTTCAATCGGCAGGGATATTTTGTCCTTTTAAGCATTTGTTAAATAGTTGAACCAACATCTCATGTAATATTTTTGGTCCATGCTTTACCAACTCAATTGGAATGTCTCCAGGTCCAGCTGCTTTACCATTTTTCGATCTTTTGAAGGCATCGTTTAACTCTCCGGTAGTTATTTCAATTATTTGTGTGTATTCGGATATTTCTTCCATTTCGATCTCTTGAAATTTACATCTATTCTCTGTCAGTAAGACCTCATAATGGTGTTTCCACTGTTTCAGGTCTATTAACTGTTAGATTTTTCCTTTCCTTCTCTCCGGGAGAGACTTTATCACCTTCCAAGCTTGCTCAACTCTTGTTCTACCCATATACCTATCCACCTCTGCACATCTTCGATCCCACATCTCATTTTTACTTTTCACTACTTCTCTTTTTACATCTCGATTTAATTTTTGATATATCTTGTAATCTTCCTTATTTCTCGTTGACATCCATTTCTGATAAGCAGTTTTCTTCTTGTTGACTAACGTTTGCATATTCTCCGACCACCACTCTTGATTTTTAAGATTTTTTCGAATGGCAATAGAGACTCCTCCCTTAGCTCTGTTATCTTTACTTACTCCACTGTAGGTATGTATATATTCTACTATCTCTTCATTTTATTTTCCCTTTTTCTTGGTCTCAGTGAGAATACATATATCTATTTTTCTTTCCGCTAATTCTTGGAACACCTCTGCTTGTTTTGATCTTAGGCCTTGTACTTTCCATGTAGCCAATATCATTTTCCTTTTCCGTTGCATTAGTCGTCTTTGTTTTGATCCATCCTTTGTATTTCGAGGCTTTTGGTCGAAATCTTTAGCATTTATTTGTTTTGACAAGGGATGAGTTGCCAGCCCATCGCCTCAAACCTCCTCCTTTATCCGGGCTTGGGACCGGCACCGGCATTTACTGAGCTACTCAATTCACCCAGCACTTACCAGAGGCGGAGTTTGAATTCACTTAAATGAATTAACAAGTACAAAAAATGTCTATAACTTCTATAAATATGATATTACAATAAAATAATGTTTAAAATGACCCCCATACAGACACGTAGATTTCTTGTGGAAACTAAATCTTACTTAAACGTTTCGGCAAATTTGCCATTTTTAATAAGCACTTTATTAAACTTCAGACATATCATTTTACAATTAAATTTCATGTTTACACTTTAAATTACATGTTTACATTAAAAAGTTTAATTTAAACTACTTAACGTTAAACGTTTTAAAAAAGTGTAAACATGAAATTCAATTGTAAATTGTAATGTTTAAAGTTTAATAAACTGCTTACTGAAAATTGCAAATTTGCCGAAACGTTGAAGCAAAACAAAAAAGTTATGTCATTTAAAAAATTTTCCTTGTGAATTATCATCAAAATATGCCGTTATTGGTTTTTATCGCCAATATTTCAATGAAACATATTACTTTTTGTTATTTATTTTGTATCCAAAGCCCAAAGCTACAATTTCTAATATTAACATATTCAATAATTAGTTTGGGTTATCTGATCTCTTTCTTGATTAATGTAGTGCATGCGGTTAGTTTTCTACTAGAATTATCTAACTTAAAGTAATCATGCGAAAGATAAAACAATTATTTTTAAATTATTTTACTATATTATCTTTTCTGTGTTTCGTATGAAATAACTTTTTGTTTTCATGTCAACGAATGTAGACGAGTTAAAAACATTTAAAGATGTGTTTTCCATTTCCTAAAACTAAACGGTGTGAAAGTTTCAGTTTAATTCTCTTTATATATTTAAAATACCACAGTGTGATTCGAAGTATCACTAACAGGTGACCTAACAAGATGAATAACTTGTTTTAAGGATGAACTATAGTTTATTACGTTATAAAAGTGAACAGTTAGAGATGAAGCGATTACATATTTTTTTCAGGAACGGAGATCTCATATATCATCGATTCGTTTCAGCAAGTGCGTGTGATAAATGATCGACATGACTTCGTTATTAAGAAAGCTTTTACTCTAACACAGAGACCGCCCAGATTGTTAATATACGATTGCTGCTAATTTTATGGCATTAAATAAACGTTGTTCGACGATTATGCCTTTTTTAAGGTAGTTTCTAAAATAAAATAAAAAAGTATGGTTCACGTCAGTTTAATGTAATTAAAATATTTATTAAATTAAAAAAAAAAAAAATTAACTATTATTTCCAAGTCAGTTCTTATGGCTAAAAAATCTCGTTTAATGGCCTGTCCAGTTCCATTTCAGTTCCACTATGCCTTATTAAAAACTACTAAAAAAATGTTTGCCTCTTATCACTTTTTTCAAAAAACAGTTTTTATTGAGTTACGGTTTTTTTCATTAACCTATAAAAGATTACGTGCAACTAAATAAATCGCTTTAATGAATTAACAAGTACAAAAAAGTCTATAACCTCTATAAATATGATATTACAATAAATGTTTAAAATGACCCCCATTTTCCTCAATACACATTCGGTATCGTTTTCAAGGGAAACCGAACGCGCTGAAAAATCTTATTTTTCTGTCAATTTTCTAAAATTAATTTGTAGTTTCTGTATTCTAACCCTTAATTGTTCTTCGTCCTCTATTGTTACAGAATACACTTTCTCGTTCATAAACCCCTAAAAGCAAAAGTCCATGGGGTTGAGACCTGGACTTCTGGGTGACCAAGAAATAGGTACGTCACGACCACTTCCAATCCACTGACCAGGACACTGCCTGCAAAGGTATTCCCAAACTTCATTACTGTAATGCGGTGGAGCGCTATCTTGTAAAAACCACATATTTGGTCTTATTGCAATATTCACTTCTTCCAAATACTCTTGTAAATCGTTTGCCAAGAACTGCCAATAATTATCACCATTTAAATTGTTAGAAAGAAATACTGGGCTTATTAGATTGCTATTCGCAATTCCTGCCCAAACATTTAGTTTGAAAGTCCTTTGGCAATGAGTCTTTTTTTGGCGTGTTTTTTGGTGTGAGGATTTTCGTCGGCCCAAATGTGCTCGTTACGATGGTTTGTTACTCCATTTTAATGGAAGGTAGCCTCATTGGTAAACAAAATATTTCTAATAAAATTAACAACCAATCTCAAAATCCAATCCTTTTAGGATAATCTTCAACCAATAACTCTTAAACCGTTGTTAAGTGATAGGGTTTAAGCAGCTGATCCTTCAAACCCCTTAAAACCCTTACTTAAGAAACATTGAATAACTTACGTTTTGCAGACGATACAGTAATAATTACGGATAACAACAATGATTTACAGAACGTAATGCAACGCCTTAATGAACGCTGTCATAAGTACGGACTGAAGATAAATTTAAAGAAAACTAAATGCATGATCATGACTAAATCTGCACATGCAAATATCCAATTGACTATTGAAGATACTGCAATTGAGAGTGTTAATAACTATAAATACTTAGGAACATGGATAACATCAGATGTAGACCAAACCAATGAAATTAAGACACGTATTGAAATAGCACGTACATCATTTATTAAACTTAAAAAGTTTCTTTGTTGTCGGGATATAAGGTTAGAACTACGCCTGAGAATGCTTCGATGTTACGTGTTCTCTACTCTTCTTTATGGTCTGGAAGCTTGGACACTAAAACAAGTTCATCTGAATAAGTTGGCCGCCTTTGAATTTTGGTGTTACAGAAGAATCCTACGAATATCATGGACTCAAAGAATGTAAAACATGGAAGTAACTAGAAGGATAGGAAATAAGGCGGAAATAATATTAACTATTAAAAGACGAAAACTTGAGTACTTGGGACATGTGATGAGAGGGCAAAAATACGCATTATTACAACTTATTATGCAGGGCAAAATCCGAGGAAAGCGAAATGTGGGAAGACGAAGAGTATCCTGGCTTATGAACTTGAGGGAATGGTTTGAATGCAGTAGTGCAGAACTTTTTAGAGCGGCAGTCAACAGAGTCCGCATAGCCATGATGATTTCCAACCTTCGATAGAAGATGGAACATAAAGAAGAAGAAGAAACATTTAGTTGAGCAGCTATTAACCTTGTACTTGTTCCAGGGACTTCTTTAATGATTTCTAAAAGGTCTTTATCAGTTGCATCCATTATTGGACGACCACTATTACCAGCAACTTGCGGTTGGAATGTACCCATTTCTCGTAAACGACGATATTCTTCTTGTTGTTCTGGTTCCTATCCGTTTCGAATGTAGGAAATCATATTGGCAATCGCTGCGGCTCGAAACAGTTCCATTGAGGTTTTCTTAAACCATGTTCTCTAATTCCGCAGCCATGATATTCTTCTTCTACCGGGTCCTCACTTTAACGACTATCAGTGGTCAGAAATAATCGTCTATCGGATGTATTTCGATTGGGGTATTTTACTGCATAGCGCCTTGCAGCTGCTGCACTATTTCCTTGACATTCACCTACGATATTCTCGATAGTTTATTGAAATCATAATTTAATCTGATCCAACTTACCCAAAGTTACATGCATATCTGTCATTTCCTAAAATATTTAGGCCATTGTAATATCAAAAAAAATGTGTTAAACTAATGATGCCGGAAAATTCATTTGATTTAAACGTACTCAAAAGTTTAGGGAGATTTAGGGCTGCACACCCCCCTAAAAATTTTTCTGTGCGCTTAGATTTTGTTTCTTTAGTATGAAAAATGCTTTCAGGATAAAAATGTAACGTGTCCATTTTTTAAGCTGTAAAATTTTTGTGTACACTTTTGTACTAAGGTAAGTTTAATTCAATCAATTTATTTTTGTCCCTGGTATGTCTGATTTAATTTATAACATACCTCTTTAAAACAATCTGGATTTTAGGCTACCACGGCTTTCTTCGGGAAATATCTATTGTTATGTATTTTAAACATATTGACGTGAGATATCAATATTTATGAATTTAAACTCCAAAAATTGATTATTTGATTGATTTTATACTTCTATATACAATACTAGTTGTAATAATAATAAATCTCCAGGAAGTGATGGTATACACGCGAAACTTATTAAATGTGGAGGTGCTACTCCGACTAACCATATATATATATATATATATATATATATATATATATATATATATATATATATATATATATATATATAAAATCTACTGAGAGCCTGGAATGAGAAACAAATCCCGGAAGAGTGGTGTATTGGGATCGTTTGCCCGGTATACAAAAAGGGTGATCAATTGGAATGTAGAAACTATAGGGGAATAACCCTCCTTAATACAACATACAAAATATTTTCGGGTATTTTATATAGTCGCCTGAGTGCATATTCAGAGGAGCTTCTTGACGAATATCAGCGGAGTGGTTTTAGGCCTGGTCGATCAACAACAAACCAGATCTTTGTGCTAAGGCAAATACTGAAAAAACCAATGAATTTAATATCGACACATACCATATTTTTGTAGATTTTAAATCGGCCTATGATAGTGTCATAAGAAATAAATTGTATGAAGCCATGGATGAATTTCACATCCCCGATAAACTGATAAAGCTACAATGCGTAAAGTTGTTTGCAAAGTCGAAATACAGGGCGAACAATCACAGGCATTTAAAACGCATGTTGGGCTGCGACAGGGAGATTCGCTGGCGTGTCTCCTTTCAACATAGCTATGGAAGAGGCGGTCAGGGATGTCCAAATAGACAACAGAGGAAACATTTTTAATAAATCATTCCAAATTGTGGCATATGCAGATGATGTTGACCTAGTTGCCCGCACAACACGCAAACTAGAAGAAATGTATACCACCTTGTCAAATGACTTAAAAAATATGGGCATGCAAGTAAATGAGGATAAAACTAAGATAATGACATCAACACCCAATAATAGAGCCAGAAATATTGGCCACCAATTCTCTGTTGATAACTCTACCTTTGAAGTTGTAGACAAATTAACGTACTTAGGCTCCCTGACCACCAAGGAGAACGTCATGATGGAAGAAATCAAGCGAAGAATAATCCTAGCAAACAAATGCTTTTTGGATTGAGTAGACATATAAGAAGCAGAAACTTAAGCCAAAAAACAAAAATAATCATATACAAAACCCTTATATAACCAGTGTTGACATATGGATCGGAGACATGGACCATTTCCAAATCAGAAAAAAACCTCCTGCTTATATTTGAACGAAGGATCCTGAGAAGAATATTCGGTGGCATCTGTGAAAATGGTGTTTGGAGAAGGAGGTACAACCATGAGATATATCACAGATATAAATATATATTTGGTGGTAAAGACGTAGTATCTCTCATAAAAATAGGAAGACTAAGATGGGCAGGACATCTAGCAAGATCACCGCAGAACAAGCCCCTAGAAAAATCCTTATGTCACAACCTGTATTAAGTAGAAGTAGGGGTAGGCCAAAACTCAGATAAAGGGATGCTGTAGATGAGGATGGTAGAAAATGGGCGCAGCAAACTGGCAACGGTTGGCAATGGATAGAACTTACTGGCGTAATAGACTTGGGAAGGTCGAGGCTATTTTATAGAGCCGTAGAACCAATAATGATGATGATACAATACTAGTGTTCTTGCAATTTTGTTATGTTACGTCACATTACGATAAGGGCACTAACTTAAACCAAGAAAAAACTAATAAAACTGTCACTGGTAAAAAGTAATTTTTAGAATACGAATAAACTAGTTTTGACGTTTTGACAATTTAATTGAGTACTTTAAAATCTAAAAATAACTCTTTTTATGTTGAAATGGATTTGACACAATGTTACCATTTTAATTGTTTATTTACAATACTATTGCAATTTTCTTAAACCGTGGTAGAATACATTATAAAGTCTGTGTGTTTTTTAACCAAAAAGCATTATAAGTGTGAGAACGGCAATACCAAAATAAACTTACGTTCAATATATATGGATGCACTAATTAATTCTAAGAACATGCACAATAAGACTGGCATTAAAACATAACATAGATTACAACGAATACTCCATAAATTTCTATAATTACCCAAACTTTCCTTTATAGAAAACAAACCGTTTACAAAAACCCCACAAAAGTTGGCAGATGGAATATACTACGGAGCCCGACAAACAAACATTTGAAAGGTTCACATGGGTAAAAGAAATTTTCATGTAAACAATGCAACGAGTGATATGTCTCAGTCCTTCGAGCCACTGAATTCCCTCTTCGCCACGACTTAAGAAAAACGTTGGTACGGGTTAAGAAAAACAAATTTGATCAAGATGTTTTTAAAAGTACCATTTGATAGATATTTATGGGACGAAGGTCGTTGACGAAAATATTGCTGCGAGCATACCGTACTTATTTGTTTTCTACACAGAAAATCTTGTTATTTCACAAAATGGTTTTGTTTGTTGAGGTTTGGAGTAAAAGTTTATTTTCAGATGTTTCAGTAGCTACAGTCAGATATATATATATATATATATATATATATATATATATATATATATATATATATATATATATATATATATATATATATATATATATATATATAATGAGGAGTGAAATTATGAAATAAACTCTTTTTCCGAAAACGACAATTTCGTAGACAAATTCCGAAAGAAATTGATTTTTATTTTTAAATTATGGTTTTTTTGGCCTATATTATCATGCTTATGACGTTATCTATGAGGGCTTGATTACTTAATCGATGCATTTTTTAAATAAGAAATGGGAAAAACTATTTAAGTCACTATTTTGTGAAAATATTTGACAAATAAATATTGCTTTTCACTTAACAACACGCGCGCGGACTGAGAGTCTGCGTTTGATTGAAATATAGAATATCTCGCATAACCCTCACTACTTTCTGTATGTCTTGTATACGCTTTGAAATCCTTTGATCCACTTGGCTGCGTTATGTCTTTTTGACGAACATTGTCAATGCCACCCTCAGACTTTGTAGTTTCCAATCACCATGGAAAATAGGCAACAAAATTTTGCTCTTAAAAAGGGCAAACCCCAGACCGATCTAAACTCTTATCAGCCAATTTCTCTTCTATCTTGCCCTGAGTCTTTGGGAGGATCCTTAAAGAAATGCTCATAGACTTTGCCACAGAAAAAAATATCATGCCAACATTTCAATTCGGATTTAGAGAATGTCACTCCACCAACACGGCGTTGGGAGAAATCGTCACACACATCTCACAAAGTATAAATGATAACAAATTATCATTAGCTGATGAAGAAACTAATCAACGTCTGCCTGCCGTTTCCATTTGTCAGACTTATGCATTCATATGTCACTCAGTGCAAAATCACGGTAAAGATCAAAAGTCATTTATCTACCTCCTTCACTCCTACAGCAGGCGTACCACAAGGTTACGTGTTGGCACCAATACTGTAGATAATATACAAAAGTGACTTTTCTAACTAATTTAACACAGGTACACTCACTTTTCTTTACGCAGACGACACTGCTCTCCTAACAACATCCCAAGATACAGATGTCATCTGTAGGTTTACTTAAAATCACCTAGACCATGTCGACAGGTGATGTAGGAGATGAAGAGTAACATATATCCCAAACAAAACACAAACGATCATCTTCAGATATCCTAATCATAGCAGGCACATCAAAAACAATGTTGCCGTTGGAATTGACCTTAGACACTGAAAGATCGACTCTGTGACCAGATCGAGTCTTTTATTTTTTTTATATTCTTTTATTTAAGACTAGGATGTAAACAAAATCATATTTTAGTTCGTTGTACATCATCCATAATAGATAAGTCACTTTTTGGAGAATATCCGAACTTTTGTGTCTTTATAAAAATGGAACTACGTACATAAACCGGGACAATTCTAGTTTGGCATTTCATTTGTTAGGAATGCTCCAGTGTTTTATTATATTTTTTACCGATCAGCAAATTTGCAGCCAATATTTTAGGACCACCTAACCTTCAAAAGAGTTGAAAATTAAATGTTTAAAATAATAAAATTCTTACATGAAAGAGCTAGTCTTTTCACCTTAAGATAAATATTTTCATATCTGACAGATAGTTTTCTGGAGGATATACATTTATTTATAGAATAAAATGTATTCGCGTTTTCATGTCAAGTTATGTTGAAGTTACTTATCAGTAGTAATATCCTTAGGACATTGATAACAGACGAGATAATTTCATGACAGTCGAAAGCTCGTTCCTTGGTAACAGCACGAAGCCGAAGGCTGAGTGCTGTTACCAAGCAACGAGCTTGAGAAATTTGTCATGAAATTATGAGGCATTCATCAATGTCCGAGGGATATTCGGCGGATAATTTTTCGAAAAAAAAAATCATAACTCAACTAACGAAACATTTATTTATTAAAAGTACAGTTAGTGAAAGTACAATTATTATTAAAATTTAAGTTAAACGAGAATTTTGAAATTTATTTGGATGAAGTTGTCAAACTCGATCGTGTTGTCATAGGGATTGAAAATTGCACTGAATGCAATTATCAGTCTAATGTTGACATGATTTTGTGAAATTGTTCCACATGACACAAAATGACGAGATTTGAATGGTTGTTAGAACAGTCGAAAAATTATCTGTAAAATAAACGTAAAATTTATTTCGGTAAACACTCCAATATTTAATTAGTTGTCAAAGAAATCACACTAATGATTTAACATCTCTTTTGTTTATACAATTTGTGGTGGCTAGAAAAAATTGAACTATCTAAACAACAATCTAATAACGAGTAAAAAATGATACTTCTTCTTCTTCTTTTTCTTCTTCTTTTTATATAGACATGACTGTTTGTTTTTCAATGTTCCTCCACTAAGTTGTCATTCCATCGTTTTAGTGGTCTTCCTACTGATCGTCTTCCTATTGGGGAACAGTCTCTTGCCGCCTTTACTACTCTATTTGTTTATTTGACTTATACGATCGTTCCATTCTACTCTTTATTTTCTTACCCAGTTTTTGATGTTCTCCACCTTGCATCTATGTTGTATATCTGTACTTCTAGCTCTGTCCCATAGTGTCTTACCATCAAGTGTTTTCATCTCTGCTATTTCTAACATCCTTTTTGTCCTCTTGGTGTCTGGTCTTGTTTTTGCCACATATGTCATTATTGGTTTGATGACTGTTTTGTAAATTCTGCCTTTCGTTTCTTTCCTGATATTTTTATTTTATTATATTGTTTCATTTGGGCAGCCTGTGGCTCTGTTTGCTCTATTCACTTGATCTTCCACTTTGGTTTCGAGCTTTCCGTAGTTAGATAATGTGATGCCTAGATATTTAAACTCCATCACTTGTTCTATTATATGACCTTTCAGCTCCAATTAACGTCTTAGTAAATTTGCTGTTAAAACCATGCATTTTGTCTTTGTTGGAGAAATTAACATTAACATAGTTCTTACTTTTTTCAATTAATGTCTGAATTCAATAATGTCTAATTGTATGCCATCATCTATTTTATTGAGACAATTTTGCCTCTTTTTTATTTTCTATGCCTTCTCGGATATTTCTTGGTTAATAAACGTTTAGAGAGCTTTGAGGTGTGGGTATTTCGTCGTATGCTGAAAATTCCATGGACCAACCAAGTTAGAAATGAAGAAGTTTTAAGGCGTATGAATAGAGAACGTAAACTCACAGAAATTATCAAGAAACGTAAAACATCTTATCTTGGACACATATTTAGACACGACAGGTATAACTTTCTTCAGCTTATTATATAAGAGAAAATAGAAGGCAGACGCGGCTCGGGTAGACGACAAATGACCTGGCCTATATAGGGAAGACTTTGCAGAGGACATCGACAACCTTCACTAAGAAGACGGCACCCAAAGAAGAAGAAGAATAGAAGTGGATGAGGGCTATACTTCTGGAGTTTTCAAAATCAATTTTTTTACCTGTATACAGATGATGGTGACCTAGAGCTGAACTTAATTGCAAACAGAAATGGAATGTTTATAAATCCTATTTTGGATTTGGTTACGAGAGCATTGCATCTACCGTAAAGTGAAGTAATAGTACCTGTGTTAAATTGGTTAAAGGAGTTACTTTTGTATATTACTTAGAGTATTAGTGCCAACATGGAACCTTGTGGCACTCCTGCTGTAGGAGTGAAGGGGGTAGATAAATTACTTTTGACCTTTATTGTCATTTTGCGCTGAGTGACATATTTTGCCCTTTTTTAAGAGCAAAATTGTATTGCCTACTTTTCATGGTGATGAGAAGTAGCAGAGTCTAAGGGAGGCATAGACAATATTCGTCAGAAAAACATAAACAGGCGAGTGGATAAAGATATACAAAGTGGCTACAAAAAATAGTGGAAGGTATGGGAGAAATTCTATATTTCATTCAAACGCAACACTCAACCTGCGCGCGTGTAGTGTAAGTTAAAGCGAAAAGCAATTCTTATTTGTTAAATTTATATCACTACATGGAGAATTAAATAGTTATCCCCCTTCTTATTTAAATAAAGAAACAAAGCTAGATGTTACTATACCATATACAGTGCTTTTCAAATAAAACTATCCACCTTAAATAACTTTTGAACTTCTAAATTTTAGGAAAAACTCAAAAACACGTCAATTAATATTTGAAGGGGGAGACATTATATCATATTTAAGGTTGCTGGGAAATGCACCCTTTCACCCCTCGTATCATCCCTTTATTTTTTTAAAATTACTTCCCCCTTTTTTTATTTGATATTTGGATTCTCCTCTTTGTCCTGATTTTAGAAATGTATAATAGATGATGCTTGAAGTGATCAGTGTATGAGAAAAATAAATACAAAAGCAAGAAAATTGGATTGAAAAAAATTATTTTTTAACAATTTATTACACACATTTAGAATGGACATTTCACTACTAAAATTTTTTTACAATAATTGATCAAAATGAATGACCTTCACTTCCATACAATAGTATAATCTATTTTGAAATTTTTCTCTGACATTGCTTAACACGTCTGCATGTAATTGTCGACATTTATCCTCTATTCTTTGTCGTATATCATCTAGAGATTCTGGTTGAATAGCATACATTTTTGTTTTTAAATACCCTTTAAAGGGTTTAAGCATAAGGCTTGATACATGGGATGAAAGGGTGCATTTCCCAGCAACCTTAAATATGATAATAATGTCTCCCCCTTCAAATATTAACTGACGTGTTTTTGAGTTTTTCCAAAAAATTAGAGGTTCCAAAATTATTTAAGGTAGATAGTTTTATCTGAAAAGCACTGTATAGCGGAAACGTTGCATTTTGTTATTACAAAACAGCATCAGTATAAATCTTCAAGAGTAATACTATTTTAGAAGAATTAATAAAGCTTTTTAAATTAATAGGGAAGGCCAATTAGTGACCTCTTATATTGATAGAAAGAAGAATAATAATGAAAATATTACTTACATGACATGTAATACAATATCGATGGTAATTAGAGCTAGCAGTGGAACAATATATATTTCTTTCTTTCTTTCTCCCCTTCCTTTTACCCTATTAGGGTGTCGAATTTGGGCTAGCTATTTTAATTCCCATTTATCCACCTCTTCCATTCTTTTCTGTTTCCTGCCATTATTTTCAGTTCCTCGAGTGATTTTTGTTTAAGTTTACCCGCCTCTACTACTTGCTGTATCCATTTTTTTCTGGGTCTGCCTCTTTTTATTTTTCCGATGTTCTTTGCTTCATAAACTTTTCTTGTTATTCTATTGGATTGCGTCCTCATCAGAAGCCCATACCAGCTCATTTGTCTCTTTGCTATTTTGTTCATTATCGGTTCCTGGTTGGCCATTCTCCCAATAGTCTCGTTGCTTAATCTATCCCATTTTGTCTTTCCAACTATCTTTGTTAGATGTCTCATCTCCATTGCGTTTATCCTGCTCTTATGTTTTTCCAGAATTGTCCAGTTTTCACTTGCATAGAGCAGAGTCGGTATCACTATTGTGTTATATATTTTTATTCTTGTCTCTCGTGTAAGTTCTCTTTTTCCCATTATTGGGGCTAACGCATAGTATAACTTGTTTGATTTCTTTGCTCTATTTGTTATTTCCCAGTCTATTTTTCCGTCATTAGTTATTATACTTCCTAGTTATTCGTAAGTTGTTACTATTTCCAATTCTGAGTTTTTACATTTTATCTTTATTTGATTATCTTCCTGATCTCCTTTGCCACTGATTATCATTATCTTACTTTTTTCCTCGTTTATCTCCATTTTTAGTTCGTTTATTTGTTCTACCCATATATACATTAGTTTCTGTATTTTATTCTCGGAATCTGCTATTATTACTATGTCGTCTGCATACATGAAGGACTCTGTTGTTACTGGTTGTAATCTGTGGTAACCTATTATTGTCTGTAGTTGATTGGTTCTGACTCTAGTGTTTCTTATCAATTCGTTCATTACTATTATGTATTGCAAAGGGCTAAGACTATCTCCTTGTTTAATACCTCTCTTCCAATTAAATGCTTCCGATCTTTCCCCTGTTATTTGTACCCTTCCTTTTGTTGTTGTAAGATGTGTGAGTGTGTATTATATACAGCAATTCAAATTTAACTGCCATGTTTTTTCATTCCTCGATTAAAAGAGCGGTTTTATTTTCTGTTGGTCGTCTGCCGTCCATAAATTTCAAATTAATTTTCTATGTTTAATATATTCGTCTGTTAATTATTCTCCAGCATAGTTTGATGGTGTTGTTTATCTTATGTGCCTCGTATATACACTTTATTAATTAATGTTATAGTTAACCAGTTAATATTAGGAAGACTGTTAAAAAATTATTTTTTATCTATGTTTACATAAAACGTCAATGTTTTACCTAAGACACTACTTATCGTAATTGCATACAAGGTATATAATTAACTTTACTACTGCGGTTTGTAATCTTACCATCTAAGAGCAGTTAAGAGCAAATAACGAAATAAACAATTACGTGTCAATATTCTCAATTGCCTGTAAGAATTTTCTAAAATATAATTGTCAGCCATAATCTTAACTTTCAGTGCTCAATCCACGAAAAGCAAACAACTATAAAAGGCGAAACCACAAAATGAAGGACACATTCTTCGAAACATTAAGTGTGTACCGTTCCATACATTTCCTTAAGTCAATATCCATATAGATTTCATGTGTAAGTAGTATGGAGCAGAATATATTAAAGGCAGCAAGATACATAAAATTGTTTCAGCGTTCTTTAAAATTTGTGTAAATATACAATGAAGGCGAACAATTTGGTTCTCAAGTTAAGTAAATTATGTTTAAAAATAATGTGTATTTTGACGGTATTTTATTTTAGTATTAAGCAATTCTTAAAGATTTTCCACAGATAATACTTATCAATCAAAGGAGCAACAATGTCTACTGTATATGAGACCCCTAGAAGTCAAGGGGTCTAAGTAACAAAATCAACATTTTAAGAAAACTCAAGTCAAAGTCGGAAGATAATTGTAAGAGGGAAATTTAAAATTGCATTTTTTGGACTATGTAAGAAGGATAATAAGGTTTTTGGGTTGTTCTTGCCAATAGCAGAAAGTATTACAATATTCTGTTATTGTTATGTGTATAAAAAATAATTGATGGTGCGCACATGGATCCCTTTACTTCTCATTAATTTTGTGAGAATCAAAATGCTCAATGTGCACAAAAATGCATGTGATTTTATTATTATTTAAACAATTATTTTGTATTTGTACATGAGAGTATTAAATCAGAAAATATGAGATGTTGGCACTTGAAAACTATTTAATTGCTGTCATCTGTGTCATAAACGTTGTTACCAAAGTGATTATCATCATTTTCATTGCCTACAAAAGTACCTGTAGCTAAAGGCTTTCCAGTTTTTGTTTCGTGAGGTAGGCTTAGATAAAATTCATTGTATATCGGTGGTAAGAATTGCACCAATTGCAATCGGTCATAAGAGTTTCATGAGATCTTCATACTTTTTGTATTTAAGCTTGGGCTTCTTAATTGCCGGTTGAAATATGGGAAGCTGATAAGGAATTATACCTGCTCGTTGTTTCTTCATTTGCAATTTTTCGTAAATAATAATACCCTCTGCTGATGTTGTCTTCTAAAAAAGAGTATCTGGGTTTGCCTTTTCATAATGCAGTATCTGCATTCCTCGTATTCCTGGCACATTTTTCCGGAAGTACTGATTTAGTAATTGAAGATTTAAAGGCTTCCATTAACTTCGTCACATTAAATTTTCTACTTGCTGATGCAGCCAGATTTATCCAATCTTCTGGTACATAAATATGACGTTGGTTCTTCTTTTTTTTTTTAATTTCTATGATTTCAAAAGCTTGATTACATTGATTGTAAGAATGTCCAGCGACTAGAAAGTGGTGATCAACAGTTTCAATTTGAGTATTCTTAACAATATAAAGCCAAAATTTGACAGTTAGGTGACTTTTGTTTTGCCTTCCACAGTTGTCACTGAACGCAGAGATGTGTTTCAGAGTCGGAGGAAGACTGAACAAATTTTAACAAGCAAGTAGATATCTCCTGGCCGCTCCTACCTACCTGTCCTTCGTGTCACAGGTACATGTGGGCAGTTTCACTTGTTATGTTGTGAATATTCAAGATGTACGTCCAGAGTTGACGCAAAAAATAGACCTTTGAATTTGTCATATAAATTGTCGGCGTCATCTTTTGCAAATAAAAGCATATCGCAACTTGACTGTCAGTCTTTAATAATTTGCATGCTTTCTTTTAGCTTCTTTAGCTGACTCTGCCTTCCTTAAATAAAGTGCTTTTTCAATTTCAGCTGTTTGCTTCTCACCAGGCGTGCCATGGCTAATTTTCATTTTTAACTTGTCACAAGCGACACAGGTGTCGGTGTGAGATATGTGGAAGCTTAAATGAATTTTTTTTAATCCAAATTTGTAAAAGCTTTCTTTTTCAGGTTTTTCTTTTTTTTTTTCTTCTCTACAAAACAAAAGAGCAACAATGTCTACTGTATATCTAGTCTATAGGTTAAACTCAGGCTTAATTTCGTTATACAGAAGGTGCTTTTAAATTAACAGTCGAGAGAAGATTGTTTTAAAACGAGGAAAAATTTCGAGAATATTTTAGACTTTCCACGGTTTTTCCTAGACCAGTGATTCTCAAACTGTTGGGCGCAGCCTCCTAGGGGGGCGTAGTATTATTAATGAGGGGCGTGAGCCAATTCGAAAAAAAAAAACATCAACAACATTGACGTATTTACTAAAATCAAAGCAAAACAAAATTCTTACAAAATAAAAAATAAAATACACATGAACACGGATATAACAGGTATAATTATAAAGAGTATTGAACACCAAATTATGAACAAGTTTAATAAAAGATCAGTGACTTTCTTGAGCTTGTTTTGTACAGCAAAGGTTATCAAAACGGGGTGTAATGTTAGAAATAAACTTTCTCAGTTATTTTTCTACATTTCGCTGCGATCTATATTTGGTCTTTAAAGCAGCTCCCGCAGAAAATCCTGTTTCGCAAAGGTGGGAAGTTAAAAATGGCAATAGTATACGGAACGCTCTGGTTTTCAGTGCAGAAAACTCATCAGTTACTCCTGTTCAAAATTCAAAGAGGGATTTATTATTAAACTGTTTCTTGATTTCATCATTTGTCGTGAAGTCAATGAAGGTTTCTTCTTCGGTAGTAGGGAGCCCTTCCGGTGTAATTTGAAACGGATTCCTAACCCACTCGTAACCACGTATTAATTTGTCGTCACCCTTTTTCCTTTCACGATTCTTTGTTCTATCTCTTTTTCGGTACGCCCGCTCTTGTTGTTTGTTGTTCCCAAATATATGACACTAATGACATCCAGTCGTTAAAAGCATAACCATTTCTAAGGGCATTAGACACGGCTGCCTTCTTTTCCCACTGCTTTTTAACGTATACACGAAACACATATTTCTAGAGGCGCTGGAAGAGTACAATTAAGGCATCAAGATTAGTGGCGCATCAACAAATAATTTTCGACATGCAGGTGATACTGCTTTACAGGCCGATCATTAAGACAATAATTAAGACTTAAGATCAACAGAAAAAAAAACCAAATATATATGGTGATTAGTAAAAAGAACATTCAAAATACCGATATGCAAATTATAAAATCGAACATTAAAAAAAGAATTCACCCACTCAAATATCTGGGACAAACGAAAAATGATAATTAGGTCCCTGATGTAAAAATTAAGATCCGAATTGAAATAGTAATATCTAGTTTCATAAAGAAGTGATATTTCTACTTATATTTTATTTTTGATCTGTATACCAATTTTTACCCAATTTATATAGAATTCGAATCCGTTTAAAAAATATTCGGCGATTCCAGTTGTAATTTTATTTCAATTTGAGATCCATCCAATAAATTGAGTAATCGGGTTATTTTCTCATGATGGTCCTGTGTATATTCCTGCAACTTCGCGGATAAACTTTATTCTCTCTAGAGGTTTATACCTATTATATCTCCACCTGCTTTAACCAGTAGGATTGCGTAGTATTTTTTGGATTTGGTAATATTTGTAAAAATATTGCTAAAATGTCTTAGAGTAGAGTTGTTAATATTGACAATGCCTTTTCAGCTGCCTCCTTCCTTATGAATATATCACATTTTTCATCTAAAATTAATAATATTAACACATTCATTTCTTGTACGGAAAATATGTCACACTTTTCTGTTAAGTTTGGCGATCAATATGGCAAATTTCTCTTAGTTCTGGGCTTGATGAATTAGTTCAAGTCATCTTGTGTGGGTCCAATCTCTGATGTTTCGGAGCCAAAATTTTTTCTTTCGTCCTATATACCTTTTATCTTCAATCTTGCCTTCTAATATTACCTGGTGCTGCTCAAATTCCCTATGGCGCATTATGTGTACTAGATATGACGTCTTTCTAATTTTGATAGTATTGACTATATCACTATATCACAGCCATATAGAGATCACACATAACACTTTAGTGTTCTTAATCTTATTGAGACTGATAGCTTAAGGTTACAGAGCATTTACGCATATTCATGAAACCAGATCTTGCTCTTTCTACTTTTGAATGGTCTAGTTGACTATTTAGATCTCTGCCCAGGTATATAAAGCTTTGGGAACTTTGTAGGGTGATACCATTTATTTTTATTTTAGGTGTAACTTGCTCATGGAGTTTTTTGTGCAATACTAGAATTTTGGTTTTGGAAAAGTGAATGTCCAAGCCCAATCTGTGACTTTCTTCTAGTAATATGTTTATTAATATTTTTAGTTGGTCTTCTGTTTCTGCTAATACTATGGTGTCATTGGCATATTTTATATTGTTAATGATGATTCCATTGACCCTGATAACTTCAGGGCAATCTTCAAGAGAAGATTTAATTATATGTTCGGCATATACATTAAATATTAGGGGGAAAAACGCACAACTGATGCACTCCTCGTTCTATGTTGATGTACTTGTTGTTTCCTTTCTCTGTTTAAATGCATCCTGTGTGATTCCAGTATGTATTACTTATGATAGCTATGTCGTGTCCGTCCAACCCTACTTCTTTTAGCACCTGAATCAATGTTCCGTGTTTGATGCGGTCGAAGGCCTTTCTATAATCGACAAAGCACACATACAGCCGTTTTTAAACCCCAAGATACCTTTCTGTCATCAGCGTCAATCCCATATCTGCTTTTCTAGTGCCTGTACCCATTCTAAAACCATATTGAGAATGAGTCAGGTATTCTTCACACTTATTTTGCATTCGGTTATAAATTATTATTCGCATAAAAATCTTAGCGGCATGACTCATTGGGGATACAGTTCGATGGTCTTCAAATTTCCTTGTTTTTGGTTTTAAAGAAGAGCTATATATGTGGATGTTAGCCAGTCATGCGGTATAATGCCATGTTCATATATAATGTTGCAGTTTGAAATAATCAAATACAGTGAAACTATAAAAGCGTACTGGGCTTAACGGGGATCTCTGTATCTTTCCAATAGTCTAATATATCGAAAGTGGGAAAGTCTCGATGGAGTACGTATAGTTCAACAAGTGGTACTGCCTAAATCACACATTAAAAGTGTGTTGCAAAAACTTTATAGCAGCCTTTCTGGAGGACATTTTGGAGTCAAAACAACACTGGCCAGAGTTCGAGACAGATTTTAGTGGATCAATTGTCGCCGAGATGTAGAAGATTGGTGTAGGAAATGCGATTAATGTAATGGTAAAAAAGGCCCTAGAATAGGAAGTCGTGGTAAAATGGCACAATATCTTTCCAGAGAGCCTTTTAGACGACATGCAGTGGATATTCATGGTGATGACTGACACTTTCGATGACAGAGAGAGGGAACAAGTACTTAATGGTCGGAATGGAATATTTTTGAAAATGGACTGAAATTGTACCCCTTCCTAATCAAGAAGTGACAGAGTAGCAGAAGCATTTATAACATACGTCGTATCAAGAGTTACATTCTGATCAAGGACGAATTTTGAATCAGAATTATGGCAAGAATTAATGAAAATCTTGGGTATTAAGAAAACTCGCACTACGCCTCTTCATCTTATAAAGAGATAGATAGATAGATAAAGAGATAATAGAACTGTTTGTCAATGTTTATATCTTATAATCAAGAAGATCGGGATAGTTTAATTCCTCTATTTCTGTTAGCCTATAGAAGTTCCGAACATGAAGCAACTGGTTATTCTCCATTAATGATCATCACCGGAAGAGAAATGAAGCTTCCTCAAGATCTGATTTTCGGAAGATTGCCTCCCTGTGAAGAAGAACGTTAATCCCCGACCTACATTGAAAGTTTGAAAGCAAAAATAGAACAAGTCTACGAATTTGCTCGTAAAAGTTTGAAGCTTCAAAGTGATAAAGTCAAGACCAGGCTCGACATGCATGTTACCGTTACAACTTTTGGTTATACAATTCCACGCGTAAGAAAGGACTTTGTCCGAAACTTCAATGTAACTGGGAAGGCCCGTATACCATCCAAGAAAATAAATGATCTAATCTATCGCATCCAGTTTTCTGGTAAAAGTGAACCCAAGGTAGTTCATATCGGCAGACTAGCCCCATACCATGGAACTGATCCACCCCGTTGGCTTCAATCGATCCTCCATAGTCCATTTTATTCGAGACAAATAACTATAAAGGAGGAATCAGTGTTACGAAAGATTTATCCCACATAGGAAAAGTCCATTGTAAAAAAAAAGAAGTAGTTCGAGAACATTCAAGAGTGTTACGAAAGATTTATCCCACATAGGAAAAGTCCATGGACGAAAAAAAAAAAAAACAAGTAGTTCGAGAATATTTAAGATTACATCGAAAATTCGTGAATGTTCTCGAACTACTTCTTTTTTTTTCGTCAATGGACTTTTCCTATGTGGGATAAATCTTTCGTAACAGTATTTTAGTTTTAGGTATTCAGTATTAGTAGTATAAAAAGTTCTGCCGACGTTCAAATATTATAAAACCTGTGTTTAATAAGTTATTGTTATATACTACTAATATTCTAAATATGTTCTTGCGACCTCAAAAAGTTAACAAATGTTCCAACTCTTAAAAACTACATAGTCGACCGCCTATGCTTCTCCCTAAATAGTCAATCTGTATTATTTAATCAATTTAGAATACACGTCTAGCAAGAATGTTTTCTATTTATAACGTACTTTTGGAATATATCCTTACTTTTTGATTAATCTTCACTTACTGTTGTGTTGACAGACTCTATAAGCGATTGAAAAGATAAACGCCTTAGTAATATAAGACAAATTGTTTTGAATTTAACTTTAGTAAATTATTACATAGTTACAAAAGAAGAGATATATATGGAGTGATTAAATTATCTTTTGTAAGTTGTAGATTTTAGAGATACCAATTAATTGTGCAATAATTGGAATTCTGGCAATATGTTGATAAATTGTTACTGCATTGTATATGCACTTTACTTAGAAGTTATCTTTCTAAACAAACTTTTTAAAACGTGTGTTTTTTGCATTTTGGCATATGCAATAATCATTAACTATGATACAGTAACTGGATGCATATCTAATAATGTTTAAACTGTTTAATAATCAAGGGAAAAGATAAGAGGGTTCCCAATAGTTAAGCCTCAAGTCTTGATCAGTTTTACTTTCTTAGAAATTTATTATAAATAAACCATTGATTTTTTAATACTAACTTAAAATTTTATAAGAGAAATATTTAGTAATAATAGCATGAAGCATAAAATTAAAAAAAAGCACAAATAGGTGGAATTTTCTAAAAAATGCAAAATGTGCAAAAAAAAAACACCTAGAATAGGCAAAAGATGCATTTTGCCTATAATCAGAAGTTTAGTCGTATTGGTCTAAAGATTAAATCTCAGATTCTTATTAACCATTAATGCTCAAATTATTATTTTTTAATTCCAAAATTTTACTTATGTACAATTAACAGTTACTAAAAATTATATTCTAGTGATTTTGCTCATCACGCGATGCGACGGGGGATCAAATCAATCCATTGCCATCTACAGTCACTCTTCTTAATTTTGCTTTCTTCCTCTTATTTAACCCTTTCAGTACCGCTGTTTTTTCATATATATATATATATATATATATATATATATATATATATATATATATATATATATAGTTGCCTCTTCTAAGTCTCTTGCCGCCATTGCTTCATCAATATCGTTGCGAAAACTTCTCCGTGATCGTCTTCTCTTTCTTCTTTTAGGAGGGATCCATTCCAGTACTCTTCTAAGCCATTTGTACTTTGGCATTCTTTTAACATGTCCGAACCAGATTAATTGGTTTTTTAAATGTCATCAATGATATTTCGCTGCATTTTCATTTTGTTTCTTAGTTGTTCGTTTCTAACTCTCCAGTTTCTCCAGATAATCCATTTCTGTCGTCATAAGTTTGTTTCTATTAGCTTTGGTGGCGTCCCATACTTTTAAACCGTAAAGTGTAATACTTTGGACTACACTACCGTAGTATAGATTAGAATATCTCATATATAAATTAGAATATCTGGGACATATTACACGTGGAAAGAAATACACCTTGCTCCAACTGATTATGCAGGAAAGAATCCAAGGAGAGAGAAGCATAGGGAGGCGTAGAATGTCATGGCTGCGCAACCTGAGAGAGTGGTACGGATGTACATTAAATGAACTTTTCAGAGCAGCCGTATCAAAAGTACGAATAGCTATGATGATTGCCGACCTCCGCCGCGGAGATGGCACTTGAAGAAGAAGAAGAAGAAGAAGACACTACCGTAAATGTGTTTTTTGGTTTCTTGTCGAATTGTCTTTTGCTAGAGAAGGGAGTTTAAGGCACGGGTCGTTGCTCTGCCCTTGTTTATTCTTTCTCTGATTTCATCTGCGCTATTTTCCTTCTTGTTGAAAATGACCCCCAAATATTTGCACGATTGCACGCCTTTGATTTTGTCGTCTTCCAAGACTAGGTCACATATTTCATCTGTTCTCACTGAGAGATCTTCACATTTTGTCATAAGCATGTTTAGACCTGCCATCTCATATTCTTCTTGTAGTTGTCTTACCATATAGTTAAGATCGTAGTTGTCTTCGGCAATTACTACCTGGTGATCCGCAAAGAAAAGTGTATATAGCGTGTTTTCTTCTACCGTTATTCCCGTGTTTCTACATGGAGAATAGATTTTAAATAAGGTGGGTGACAGACAGCAGCCTTGTCTTAGTCCCTTTGTTGTTTTAAAAGGAGAGGTGATTTCTGGTCCCATTTCAATTCTTGCAAAGTTTTCTTCGTAGTATTTTTGAGTGGCGTTATTAAGAATTGAGTTTATTACGTTGCCCATATCTATCCATAGTTGGGAGATCGGTACACTGTCATATGCTTTTTCTAAATATAATAAAGCTATATGGGTTTCTTTATTTCTCTGCAGTAGTTTTTCCATTGCAATTTTTAATGTGAAAATGTTATCCATAGTGGCGTGTCCGGTCCTAAATCCCACTTGTTCTTTCAGTTGCTTGTCTTTAGTATCATTTTCTATCAGGTTTCGTAGTACTTTTGAGTATAGTCGGGCTATAGCAGCAATCACTGCGATCCCTCTATAGTTTTTAGGATCCATCTTTGTGACTTTCTTGTGTATTGGAGAGATATACGATTGTCTTCATTCTTCTGAAACTTTTTCTCCGTTTAAGCATCTTTCGAATAATTTTCGGATCATTCCAAAAAATTTTCATGATCCATACCTAATCAACTCTGGATGTATTCCACCTGGGCCTGGAGATTTTCTTAATTTCATTCCCTTAACTGCTTCTTTTACTTGTTTTATTGATATTTCTATTCTTGCTTCTACTCCCACTTGTTTATTTTCTGTTAATAAGTCCCACTTTCTCTCTGTTAATAAGTTCTCAAAATGCTCTACCCATGTGTTTTTTGGTATTCTATTTATTATGACTTGGTTTTTGTTCGTGGTTCTCATCGTTTTTAAAGTTCTCCAGGCTTTAGATCTCTTTGTCTTTTCTATATGGTTTTCTAGGTATTGGCATTTTTGTTCCCATGCACTATTTTTCTTTTTAACCACTTCCCGTTTGACTTCCATATTCAAGTTTTTGTATTGTTGTTTTGTTTGTTCGTCTTCCTGTTATAATAACTTTTGATATACTTCTTCTTTCTTTTTATCATTTCTTTCACTTTTTTATTCCACCAATATGGTTTATACTCTAACCAAGAGTTGTTTAGGGTCATGTTAATTGCCTGTAAGGTTAGTCGAACAGGAAGGAGACTCCCAAACTGGCATTGCTGGCCCTGAGACGAAGTCTCTATGAAGACCTGTAAGTAGAAACTGTATAATTTAGTTTACTACAAGTATTACAATAATAGGTCCAAAATATATATGACAATGTTTTTTTTAACAAATTTTATGGGTTGAAAAGAAATTATGGGTTGTATTGTAACTAACCTGTAGGTAACCAATGTAAACCATGTAAACATGAATGTAAATTTTACCTGTGTCAATGACTATTAGCTGTCAAGACACATATATTTGAAATAAAAAAAACTTCACAAAAACGTCACAAAAAAATAATTTCAGAAAGACTTTATTTATATTTAAACCAAGAAAAAAGAAACGCTCTAGCAAGTCCCTGAAATTGACTCTTAATCCACGAACTTTAATTTTGCTTTATCGCAATGAATAATTAGAAGTCTTCTTTATTTGGTTAAAATTACCAAAATTAATTAACGAAAATTTCCCTCTTCGTATATAACTAATTAATAAAGTCGCCTAAGTATTACTAAAGCTTTATCCGTGTACAATGATAAAAAATTTACATTATGGTCTGTGAAATATTCAACATATTGCAAAAGTGACATCCTTTATTCCCTTCCAAAAAAGGTCAGTTATCTGTTCTATATAAATCCTTTAATACACTCATCGACATTTTTCAGACCGAAAATGGCAAAAATAAACAATGACAGCCAAAAAAAGACCATTTACCTGCAGCGCGTTTCCATTGTAATAATAAAATCGTGATTTCCCATGGAGTTCATGAAAAGTTTCAGCATGTCAGGCCGTGTGTTGCTATTAATCATGGCGTAGATGTCACTGACAATCAATTGATTGGAACATTGGAATTTAGGTCAGATATCCCTATCTTTAAAAAATGTATTTTTTAAATTTTCTCAAAGTGGTTGCATTCTGCTCTTGGTTAGTAAACATTTAGTTGCCTTTCGGTAATGTATATTTAACGACCTTCCTTCAATTGTTGCCTTGTTATAATTGCAAAGAAAATATACGAATACATAATTTGCTGTACTCGTTAACTCTAAAGAGTGCAGAAATACGAACGCAAATATTTTACCTCGGTTGTTACATTACAAAAAGCTGGTGTTTAATCAATATTTGTTTTTTTCTAAACCTAATTATCGCACTAAGACAATTAATAATTGAAGGGCTCAGTGGATGAAGGAGGTATGTAACATTTTTACAAAAATCGAGTTATTCTCGTAGATGAAGGAGGTATGTGTTAATATGTTTTGTGAAACTAGTCCACTCTAAGAGCCGTATTAAGAGAAATACTAATGTCATGAAGGAGGTATGTATCAACAACTACTTATATGTGTAGTGGATGAAGGAGGTGTAAAACATAAATAGCACATACCTCCTTCTTCCACTAGTGTACTGACACAGTTCTGTAACATTCCGCCTTTATGCACGTAATAGCTATCTGTGAATGAGCTGTTCACCATTTGACAAAAACAACTGTTGTGATTAACACGTGTTTTGTGAATTTAGTTCGCAAGAGCTACAGGCAAGAATGAATTTCGCCAAGAAGAATGTATAATGTAAATATTTTTTTATAAAATATTAAATTCATGTAGGAATATTTTGTTATATTCAATGGTTTTTTATATTGTTATAGGCAAAGTGTCATATACTTTCACAATGTGTTCAAGTGTTAACTTGGAGGTAAACAGTTCTGCTTCGACTTTAAATGTATAGTTTAATATTTTTTGTTGTTTTTTAATCAAACAGATATTCGAAATTACAAGTAATACTACAGTTTTCCTTATGTAAAAACTGGCATTAATTAAAATTAAAAAATCTAATAAAATATTTCCATCTATTATTATTATGAATATTGAAATTAACAAATTTTACAAAAGTTTGTAGCTTATATAATTCAGCATATTTCAAGTTTCACCTCAGAATTATCTCATTATTCAAGAAACTGCAATATCCATAAGAAATATCTGTCTTCGCTTTTATCGCTTCCTATTATGCATAAACTTTATATTGATAAATGTAATGCAGACAACGTCCAAAATCGATTCAAAGTTAAAGAATGCACGTACCCCAATATTTTTAATAATGAATTCACCTTATCGTTTGGACACCCAAAAAGTGACACTTGCAGCAATTTCGATACTGGTGCTGCAAATGAGAAACATATTAAAAACTATAAAGCAGCGTTTGCAGCTCAGAATATCGACAGGTGACTAGCCAAAAATACAAACGATGTTACATATATGACATTGGCCTCCAACAAACGATGCCATTGCCTAGATTCGGTACTTCTAAACAGTGGCGGCTCGTGACATCTGCTATAGGGTGTGCTGCATGAACCACGGTCAATATAAAATAATAGAAATAGAATAACATACGAAAACAAAAACAATAAAATTAGCTTTAATACTAATTAATAGTAACTAATAACGACATGCTATAAAAATCTGATTAACTTACATTTATTGCATTTTTCTAAATTGGAAATTAATACGCTGGTCCTTTTTTGTCGCAAACTTTTCGATTACTTTATCGTTAAAGTTCGGTATTGAAGCGATGAACTTTTTTTCTATCGAGAGTGTGGAAAGGGCTGTTAATCTGTCTTCGCACATTGAATTTCATAAAAATGTTTTGATCCGTTTTAAAGTTGAAAAACTACGTTCAGCTTCTGCTGTGGTCATTGGCGTAGTCACCAGAATTTGTATCAACTTTTTGGTTTCTGTTAATGTGTCCTCTAAATTATTAGAAATTATAAATTTTAGTAAAGGCACTGCACCTTTTAGATTCAATTGATGGGCGTAACAGTGCACAAAATGAGCAGTTTCATATTTTCTCTTAATTATTGTTTGCACTCCGCCATGTATCCCACTCATAACAGCTGCTCCGTCATAACTTTGTGCAATGAGCTTATTTTTGTTATTCTTTAATATTGGGTCTAAAACATTCAAAATTGTGTTAGCTAAGGTTTCAGCATCATGTTTTTCTGGAAGCAAAAAAGTCCAAAACCTTTCAACTGGAGCACCGTTTTTTACATAACGAAAAACAATGACCATTTGAAATTTCATAGAAACATCCGTTGTCTCATCAGCTATCACTGCTAAAAATGGGGCTTCATTGATTTCGTTTAAAATCTCCTCAGCGTATACTTCTAGCATGCAATCCAAAATATCATTTTGTATTGTTTTTGAGGTACCTTTGAAAATTGTCGCATTTGTAAGGTGTTCACTAAGTGTTTTATCAAGTTCAGCAGAAAAATTCACTAAACCACGAAAAATTCCAGGGTTATCTGATGTTTCAGATTCATCGTGTCCTCGTAAGGCGAGCTCAAAAGCCCCACAGAATTTTATACAGTCAATTATTTATTATTTATTAATTATTAATAAAAACCAGAGAATTACGAACACACATTAAATTTATTGTCTCCGAAGGCTCAGGTCAAAAAATCAACACAGATGTTGGCCTACTGGTGTGAAAGCGCTCGCAGACAACAATACGAATATAGTATTTTTAGGAAATAAAAATATATAGAGGGTTTTATACACGAGAATATTTGATTTAAACGAAACAAAGAAATTCCTAAAATGCTCAAACTAAAAATTGTTGGAGACATAATTAGATCGAAAATTGGGAAAATCTTAAAATTATAACAGAACAAGACTTCAAAATAAAAACATGATTGCAAATAAACAAACTTACATTAACATAACTTCAAATATTTGCTGTCTTTTTCACCAAACAAACTTACATTAAATTATGAAAAAACTAAATGCTCATCTACTTTTTGCTATATACAAAAGTTGTCTGTCAATGTTTAATTCGTTACATATAAATAACAAAGATCAAATATATGGATCGGAGTACACAACATATTTAGGGAATAAATATTTAAATGGGAATTACAAATAAAAAATATTAAAACTTTATTTATTGTATATCTCAATATTTAGTGACAATTTTGTGACTTAATCAGGAGAAAACTGTAAATTTATTAAGATGAGATATTGACAAAAGTTAAATACTTCATTATTTACAATACACTTCGAATATACTAATACTCTTATAGTTGTAAGTAATGAAGTATTATTTATAAATACAAATATATTTCATGTGCAATATTTCATATTTATTGAAAGTCAACATAAATGCTAAATTTTATTTAAGAATTTATATTGTGTAATATGCCCACTGACTATTAAAAAATAAGGTGCTTTCCTGTCATTTTCACTCGTTGGCGGCTTGCCCACGCAAGATGAAAGGAGTGTCGCTTCTCTGCGTTCGTAGTTCTCTGGCACAGATGCAACGGTCACGAATAACTGTCGTGAATTGCAGCTCGCAAACACATTTCCGAGGCCGTTAATCAGCCGATTGCCGAAGCACATCGGCTAAGATCGCCGTTTGCCTAATAAATGCATTTAACCGCTGCCAGTGTTTCGGTTGTTATCGACGCGGCTTCACTGGAGCAGCAAATACGTAAAAAGATTGCTTCACTGGAGCACCAAATACGTAAAAAAATTATACGGTTTCACTAGAGGAGTAAATACGTAAAAAAAATAATATTAATCATCGTTGTTGGTGAATTATTATTAACAGTTTATGTTTAATATGATAATATGGCAGATTTGAAATAAAACTATATTAATTATTCTTTAATAATTAAGATTTGCTATGGTTGTTTGGTAGTTCTGCAGCTCAGCAGCACATAAAGAAAAGCCGCCACTGCTTCTAAAGCATTTTACCTCCGCCAAATGTGGTTCTATAATTTAGGCATACATATTATAACTAAAGAAGTTGATAAAACATTTTTCTGTACATGGACTAAAGACCAAGCATGAAAGGGTAGTAGTAAGATCGCTAGTTATCTTTTAAGAAACATTAAAGTTGAGCAGGCACTTAAACAAAAAAATCACTTAATTATTTGGACAGATTCGTGAGCAGGGCAAAATAAAAATTTCCTAATGGTGTGTGTTTATTAGTATCTTATACGAATATTCCAAATAATCTACCAGAAGCTTCCTAAAGTAGGTCATTCCTACTTGGATTCAGACCGGCAGAAATTATTAAGGAAACATCAAACTATTTGTACTCCATAACAATACCTTGAAATTATTGCCTCTGATAATCAAAAGAATAATATGGTTATTGATATGCAACATAATTTCAAAGACACCGAGAACCTTCTAAATAAAATGCAACTAATCAATAGAAAAAAAGATACGAAGAAGGTTGCGATTCGATTTAATTTGAGTTACTTACCAGTCCCTGACACGTGTTTCTGGGTCTACCCGTCATCAGAAGGAGTTTGTAAGAAGACTAAAACCGAATTAAAATGCACCGATTACTCTGGCAATTACATGAAAATAACTACCAGAGTATGCAACTAGAGACCTCTAGTGAGGAAAAATGAAGATAGGTCGATAGCAATTAAAGTAAACTGTATACCCAAGCTTAATCAAGCCATTCAGAGCAGTGCTGGGAATAATATTCCACTATACACCAACAATTTACCCATATCAATTACCATCATGCTTGTACTCATTGCGTCGAGTAATAACGATAAATATACGAAGAAGGTTTCGTTTAGAAGGAATAAAAGAAACGGATGGTAAAAAAAGAAAAATCAAAGAAGCGGCTCTAATTTTGCTAAATGAGGCCAATTGTGTCGCAAATTCCTCGGCAGAATGTAATAGGATCAGGTTACCAATATTGAAAGAGGAAGTTATTAATAAGAAAATACTAGTATAAGTAAGTCAGTAACATATAGAGGATACATCATTTATGTTTTTTAAATAATGTAACATATAAAATCAGAATTTTGATGTTTGTTGAAGGTAAACTAAATTCACGAACAAACACTTACAATGTCGGGATAGTATTATGAGGTTTTTTTCCTGGTTTTTCCTCATAATTTACTATGGAATCACTAACAGGAGAATTTTACTGTCATCATGTCATGTGTTTGTCTTTTTAAAGACGAATTACATGCTATGATTTTTTTCTGACGGATATTCTCAAGTTAAAGTTGATTTCATGTAATCGAATGAACTATCTTATAAATAAAGTCGTCCCAGGAGCGCAACTCAACAATATTGGCAATATCATTTTAAAGTCGTCTACTTTAAAATGCATAATGTATGTCTGAATTGTCAATATAAATGAGTCAGATAAAATTAAATTATTAGAAGGATTTTTCACTATGTAACAAAAAACAAAATTTGTTTAATTTACTGTTTGTATTTTGAGAACGATTTCCGAAGTGGAAATTGAAACGTCAATAAACGTATTTTTATCTTTAATTGTGGCTTATTCCCAGTTTAATAGTAATTAAATTAAGCTTGTTCGTATGATTTTTAGTTGTCAAATATCTCACGACTGGACTATTCCTTAACACTCTCGTGTCTTACAGTTGGCCGAAAGTGGACAAACATTATATTAATATAAACAAATATACCACTAAAAACATAAGGCCCTCTACAAATATGTGGTCAATATTTTTTTATAAAATATTTAAAGACACATTCACTATCTAATAGTTAGACTAAAAATAAAATGGACAACAATAGCACAATATCGATAATTAAGAATTTGTTTCAATAAAATGTTAAATTTTCTCATTATCTTAATGCTCACATTAAATTATAAAAATAAATAATTTATAAAAATTAATTAAAATATATTATTTTTAAAATTGCTTTTCGATTATCATAACCTGTGACTTTAAAAATCGAATCGTTTCTTTTTTGTCATTTTTATTCATTAGAGAATCATGTTTTCATGTGTATATATTCTGGCTTCACCTTTTTCATAGTCACCACATAGATTTTTCCTTCACTGTTATTGTTATAAAACCAAATATATACTGATTTATGCAAATAAGTAAATACCTAACAACTGAGGTATCGATAGAGCGTGAAATACGGCAATGCTGCGTACTTTTTCAAACGTGTTTATAGTATACCGCCTGGGGGATTAGTCTTGGAATAAATACAGTTACACAGAATGCATGTACAGAGTCCGTAGAATTTTGTTTTCTCTGCTTAAAAATACCCACGGAAAATTAAAATGATTTTGATTGAGATAATATTTGGTTTAAATTTAGATTTAAATTATTTAATATGAATATAAAAAGATACATCAAAATAACTGTCTGTTATTGTAAGTTTTTAGCGATAATAGGAGTCGTAAATAAATGGAATCATGTAAAATAATAAAATATTAGAACAATGGTAATAAAAAGAAGAATAAGGATTATAGATACGGCTAACATCATCTTGTAGCTACGACTTGTTTGATGTAAACAATCAGTCGAAATTAATTCTGATTATGCATTAGGTTTATATTTTCGCTTAATTAAAAACTTTGATAAATATCGTCTCGGATTATTTGTCTGATAGACTACAAGCCCAGGAAAGATTTTTAATATTTCATTCGACCCAACGTATTTAACAATACTGTACAAAAAGGGTGTACATATGAGGGAAATTATGAGTATAATTTCAGTGTATGTGGGCTGTATTATATAGGGCTGGTTCAAATAAATTAGGATATGTAGTAAAGGGTATACAGACAATAGCAAATTAAGTTTATATAAAGTCTTATCAATATTCTGCTCCACACTCTCGCGGTTTTTCCGGCTTTCACTCGTGGTTATTCTTCATTCGCGAAAACTGTCCGAGCACCGGTTCCTGAACACGTGTTTCGTACTAAGATCACGATATAAATCACACTTTGCGTCTGTACACGATTTAAAATGGTATATGCGGTATTTTTCGCGTAAATAAAGCGGGAGAGAGATAATTAGCGATAGAAAACAGCCAAGAGAGATACTGTTCTTAATAAGCGAAGAGAAAGAGAAAAGAGAGAGAGAGAGAGAGAGAGAGAGAGAGAGAGAGAGACTGTCCCTAGCGGTAGCCGACAATCAAGAGGGCGCAACTGGCCCTAGCGGTAGTCAAATCAAGAGGGAGTCTTTCTTCTTTGCTATCTTAAAACTGTCTGTATTTGTAATGGAGTGGGGTTAAAATGTGAGTAGGAAGGGTTATCAAGGGTTGGACTAAGATAATAAATATGAAATTGTGATAGATGGATAGTTAATAATATAGCGAAAAAGTGACATGATTTTTCGCATGTGAAAAAATTGATCAAAAACCATACGCAATAACAACTTTAACCTTCGTCTTCCCACGTAAAATTACGTGGAGTCCCATATGGGTTCCATTTGTACCCCAGAGAAAAAAAAATGCGTATATTAAATTTTTATTATAAGAAAATGAAATAAAATCTTAAATTAACACATTTTTATTACACCAAAGGGTAATTCGAACAAAAAAATAATTTTTATCATTTAATTAAATTAACTGTGGGAATAAAAAATAAACCTTAGGACCGAAAACTAGTCTGAAGTTTCTTGGCATAGGGTGCACTTCCTTGATATGGTGTTCTGCACATATAAAATTTTTACACTGCTTACAAAATTGCCTTGATTTACCATCTTTATTTCGACTACATAAGTAGCAACGTTTACTTGAAGATCGTTCACAGGCTGCTTCCATTTGCATCTTCACCAGAGCCAACTCTGGAACGACATCTTGAATGTACTGCTTCGAGTCTTACTCAATCGTACTCCCTCATTATATCACCTGGTAATATTTTCTTTTACTAAAGCTTTTCCTAGATTTAGTAAAAAATTACGTCTATCATCTTTTTCTCTAGATGAATCCGGGGATATTTTTTGGGGCTCTTTTGTAGCTTGAAGTGCTCCATGAATAAGCAGAAGCCCCAAATAAGCGCGAATCTCTATATGATCAGTTAGCTGCTAAGTACGTGCTATTTTATTTGGATTTGTTTCGTTCCATTTGTTTATTATCTAAAAAAATACCGATGACATTACAATCCGTTTATATTCCATTATTTATTAACAATAAGAATAAAATAACTGAAACATATTACAAAAAATTCGAATCTGATGATTTGTAAGATACAAACTAATAAATAGTTATTATCAAAGAATGATATTTACCTGTTCGGATTTATTATTTGTTTGAAGTGCTATGCTCCCTAAAAGATCCTTATTTTATTTTTTTTGTTAGGCGTATTTACCAAATATAGCACAATTTCAGTTCTATACATCTTTTATAATATAATATTATTCGCACAAAGCATCGATTTTCTTTGCTCTATATATGAGATCACCCTACGTCTAAATAAACCACCACGTCACTATTGTCTGAAATTAACAATGTTGTGGTAATGATATACTCCAGCCAACTTCACACAATGAATGATTTATTTATTTTTATTTCTTGAACATCCGTGTATTATAGCCTATACTAATGATAACCTACATTAAACGGTATAATAGAAATGTGGTTTATACATGGTAATATATAACATTATACCGGATGATTCTTTGTGAGTTCCAATAAGACGTTTTAGAGAAACTTGACCTAAGTTATATCTGAAAATTTAGGATTAGTGGTTTTTTAGAATAGTCCAATTATTCTAAGATATATAGAGCCTACTATCACTACCGGTTATACCGACAGTGACTAAAACTTCCTTCCATTCTTCTTCTTTAAGTTCCATTTCCGCGACAAAGGTCGACAATCATCATAGCTATTCGGAGTTTTGAAACGGCTGCTTTGAAAAGTTTATTTGATGTACCTCCATACCACTCTCTCAGATTGTGCAGCCATGACATTCTACGCCTCCCTATGCTTCTCTTTCCTTGGATCTTTCCCTGTATAATCAGTTGGAGCAAGGTGTAATTCTCTCCACGTGTAATATGTCCGAGATATTCTAATTTTCTTGTTTTAATTGTATTTAAACTTTCTATCTCCTTATTCATCCTTCTCAGAACTTCTTTGTTTGTGACGTGTTCTGTTCACGATAATTTAAAAATTCTTCTATATATCCACATCTGGAATGATTTCAGTTTTTTCATTGATGTAGCATTTAAGGTCCAAGGTTCCATTCCTTAAAACACAGTCGAAAAAACATAGTACCTCGGCAACCTAACTCTTAGTTCCAATTTTAAATCCCTTGTACATAGCACTCTGCTCACTTTGTTAAAATTTGCTCTAGCCTTTTCTATTTTGATTTTAATCTGAATGTACTCATTTGTGGAGTTAATCATTGTTCCTGGATATGCATATTTGTCCACTTGTTAAACGTTGGTTCCATTTATTAGAAGATTCTCGTTATTTCTTTGAGTTTTCGATATTCTTATAAATTTCGTCTTCTTGACATTCATTGTTAGACCGTACTCTTTTCCATATTTCAATATTCTGGTCACCAGTCTCTAAAGATCTTCAATATTTTCGGCTAAGATCACAGTGTTATCCGCATATCTAATATTGTTAATGGGAACTCCATTTACCTTTACTCTAGCTGTTTTACCGCCAAGAGCGTTTTTTAGGATCTCTTCGGAGTAGGCATTAAAAATAATTAACGACAATACGCATGCTTTATTATAGTCAATAAAACATGCGTATATATCTTGATTGATGTCCAGGTACCTTTGTATCAGTATAAGTGAAACAGTAAGTGAAAAAAGAGCTTCACGCGTTCCTAGGCCTTTGCGAAAGCCAAATTGTGTATCATTAACGTCTATGTCCAGTTTGTGATATGTTCGGTTATGGATGACTTTTAATAGTAACTTTAGCACATGAGACATTAAGCTAATGGTGCCGTTATCGCTGCAATCTCTTGTGTTTTTCTTTTTAAGATGACAAATAAAAATCGACGTTAACCACTATTTGGGTATAACAAGCGATCTATAATTTGGTTCAAGAGTGTAAAGGCCTATTCTCACTATAGTGCCTGGCATGTGCACGGCTTGTGCCCTGCTCGAGACCTGCAAAATTACTTTAACGTTATTTAAATGGGTTTAGCGACGGTCCGTTCTCACTACAAGCGCTCGGAGTGGGAACGGTCCGTACCCGGCATCGGACAATATTTTCAAACAATATTTTCCTAGCCCATGCCTGGCACATTCCTTGCACAGTCCTACATAGTGTGAATACTTCAGACGAGTTTCGACAGGCAAAATGGTGCGAAAAAATTATTTTCACATGATACTGATGAATTTTTAATAGAATTAGTTCGTGAGAGAAGTGAATTATACGATTTTATGAATCGACTGTATGCAGATGCAGCACATAAGTCTCAGGTATAGTGGGATATTGTAGAAAAAAATTTAAAAAGGTAACATACTATAATTTTATCTAGGTAATAGACCACTGCCGATAATATTTCAAACAAAAAAAGTAGTAGTAGGATAAAACTCGTTGGAAAAGAAAGATGATATGACAGAAATAAAACGAAAAATAATTTACGGACGACCTGAGTTCGGAAAATGGAGCGAGTGAGTTTTTTAAGGGCAAAAATGGTTTATCGTGATTTTCTAGAGCAAGTCGAACTACATATCTACTAAAGCATGTAGAACTACAGAAAAAATCTTTTTGTAAATAAAGTAGCTGGAACCACTATTGATTGGTGCAATAATTTCGATGTGCTTTCCACCTAGTTCTCCTAATGCGTTGGTAAAATTCCACGACAAACAAAATTTTTTGGCAATTTGTTCAAAATTGCATTCTGCTGGTTATTCTGCTGAAATTCGGCAATTGACATTCTACAATATATATAAAATTTTTACGCATCATCCATGAGTTCTTTATACAAGGTATAGTATTCTCCTTTTATTCTCCTTTTCTTAATCATTGGATGTATCCAAAACCTCTTCTTCTTCGGCATCCAAAGTAAAAAATGCAATGTTTACTAAAGTTGCAGTGGAAAACATTACAACTGCACAACTACCCACCCACACGTCTAACCGACTGCCTATGCAAAATACCGCTGAAAGCATGCTACGAGCGCGCATAGTGTGAATATTTACCAAAAGCATGGCATGTGCCGGTCAGGTGACGAGCACGGGCCTGGCACGTCTAATGAGAATAGACCTTTACTAAAACATCAATGTGCTTTTTATCTAGAATTTTTAGGATTTCTATAGGAACAAATGTACAAATAAACACTTAAAATTTATTGATTTTTAATTTTACTGCTTTCAAAAATAAACATCGACATGTTTATATCAAGCGGTTTGCTAAAACATTTCTCTGAAAACACTTCAACTCCGACTACTCGTTTTAATTCCTTTCGTACCGCTTTCTCAAATTCGCTAGGAAGCTCGACTTACAAACTGACATCTCGACGCACTCTAACAAATCCTTAAAAACGTTCTGAAACTATTTTCTTTTGGCATGTTTAACGTAGATAATATTTTATATGGGATTAAACCACATTGATACTAATGAGAATTTTTCTGAAATAAAAATTAGTCAACCCACAGGTTCACACGAGCATTCATAATGTTTATTTAAGATGTTATTTGAAAATGATCGGACTGGAAATCTAAATGTCGAAGCAAATGTCAAACATAGCAAACTCTTGTTATGTATGGGATGTTTCTAAAAATGTTGATGTATTATTGATTATTGTTGATGTATTGTTGATGATTATTAGTCAATTCTTCTTCTTATGGTGCCTATCCATTACGGATGTTGGACACTAACCTGGCTATTCTGACTTTGTTAACTGCTGCCCTGAAAAGTGGGGTAGTGGTTAAGGTAAACCATTTTCGCAGGTTATGCAGCCAGGATATTCTTCTTCGTCCTCAATCTTTTTTCCCATGCACTTTACCTTGAAGTATGGTCCGAAGTAGGTCATATCGTTGTTCATTGCGCATTATATGGCCCAGGTATTCCAGTTTGCGAAGTTTTATGGTTACGACTAGTTTTCCCTCCTTAATGTTGTTTATAGCAGCTTCTACTTTCGCTTCGAGAATAGGTGGTCCGGTATCGTCATTTTTATTTTGTGTGATGGTGACATTCCTATCGTCTTTAAATGTTGTTGTCACATAGTTCATCCATGTTGTTTTTGTTTCTTCAATATTCACTACTGGATTTCCTTGAGCGTCTGTTAAGTGTCCTGGCCTTTTTGATTTACAAATGCCTGCTGCTTCTTTGATCGTTTTGTGGAGGTTGAAGGAATCGTGTTTACTTTTCAATATCTCGATTTCTTTACACTGTTCTTCCAGATTTCTATTTTTAGCTTCTCTATCAGCTTTTGATTTCTTTGTCTAGAAATTAATATGCAACGTAGTCTTTTCGCTTGGATTCTGTTCTTCTGTCCATCATTTGTAATATACCGTCGGACATCCATGGTTTTTTCTTCTCTGTGTTTTTCGGTCGCAGTTATTGGTCTAATATTTTCTTCCAAATGTTTTCTAAGTGGTTTATTTCTGTGTCAATATCATTAGATAACTATTTCTGATTTAGATATGTTGTTCTTCAGATATTCTCGTACTTTTTGCTTTATCTCATCATCTCGTATTTGTTTGAGTTAGTATCTTATAGGATTAGGTTTGTGGATTTTTTTAAATTTCAGACAAAAGACATTAGTCCATAATACTTGCTAATCATTCTGGCCCACATAAGTCCTTTTACAAGAGCTATGCATAGTTCTAACGATGTTTTACAAGTTCACTGTCACATATTTATCAGACACGGGATTCGTCATTAACCCAATACGCCTCCATTTTTTAGTTTTTGTTGAATATCACTAGCATGTTAGTCATAGACATTAATCCTCAATCTAAATTTTCTCTTAGTTAATTCGGAACGGTAAATTAGTTATTGCGGGCCTTTTGAACAGCAACTAGAATAGTATCGTTAGCGTATCAGGAGTAATACATGAACATTTCATCTAACATGAGTTCGTCTTCAGTGAGTTTCGTCGTTTTTCTAAATGGATATTTCAACTAAATATTACATAATGAAAGCGACGTAATTAATTTATTGCTATCGATCATTTTTCTGGGGGTTGAATTTTTCAGAATATTGTTATCCAACATTATTAGCAATAATTTTTTTATAGATACGAATTTGTTATGATCCACAGATTATTATCTTGTGTGCCTTTTGTTCTGAGAATATCGATAATTTGGTTGTGACTTGTTTTGTTGTAGACTTTTACATAATTCAGAAAACAGATACAGATAAAATAACACCTTAATACTGATGTTACAAGTATTGGGCGTGAAGGGCATCTCTACCTTCTATTTTCGTTTAGTTTTAATGTGGGTTTTGAAGCCAGATTCTATCTAGTCTTTTTGAGGCTGAACGATTGTTGAATAATTCCTTTACTAACTTACTTTCATAGTAAATGGTACGTTTATTTTGTGACTCCATGGCTCGTTGGATTTCTTCTTTGATAAAAGGAATCTTGACGTCGTAGTGAAGTGTTTAATTTCTTATGTACCGTAATCTATCTACTATCGATCTTTGTAAGTACTTTAGACTAAAATCTATGGATGGTATTCAATGACGTTGGCTTTGAACAGCTCTATAGGTGTAGTCCGTAGAACCAGATAGGTTTGATTATGACTTTGTATAGAAGAATTTTGTTTTTGATGTTTATTTTGATTTACGTCCAAGGAGCCAATTCATTTGCCAAAATTTTAAGTCGATCTGTCTTCTTTTGATCTGGATATGTTTTTTCCAAATAAAACGTTGGTCAAGATGAAGGCCAAGGTATCTATCGTATGTTACTGTTGATGATCTTGCATTTTCCATTCTTACAGGTGAACATATGTTGGTTGGCGGTTGGTAAATGTTCTTTAAGTTGATTCTATTATGTTTACTTTTGTTCTCCATTTTGTATTATACCAGTCACTAAGTATATTCAAATAATGATACAGATTTTGTGAGACTTGTATGGGATCTTCATATGCAGCTAGTATTGCTACGGCGTCAGCAAAGGAAGCAATTGTAGTATTATTAGTCTTTCGTATATCGGCTTTGTAGAGTGCGGTAAGCAGTGGCCCTAGAACTCTATCCTGCGGGACTCTGGAGTTAATAGAACAGAGGTTAGATTGTTGGTTTCCAAATTGTAAAGAGAAAAATCTGTTTGATATATAGGATTTAAGTAAAAGAAAAAAGTTACTGGATAGTACTATTTTTACTTTGTAAAGCAGTTCTCTATGCCAAGATTTATTAAACGCTTATGAGTTGTGTAGAAATATAGCGTTGCTATACAGTATTTCGTTTCTTCAAGACTTTTTGTTGTTTCATTTATTCTTTGATGGTCTTGTTGGGTAGTCGAGTGATTTTCACAAAAACCAAACTAATCTTTTGGTAGTCATGTTAGGAATTCATGATCTGCGCATACCCTTTGTAGCAGTAATGTTTCAAAATTTTTACTTACGGTTGAAAGTGGGCTGATGGGTTGATAAGATGTTAGTTTATTGGGATGTTTTCCTGGCTTGGGGATCATAATGCTTTATTAAATTCTATAGGAGTAAAACTGCTAATTGGAAGGGACATTTAATATACTGCGCTAATTAGTTCGTTCACTCTTCTTTGTTAAGGTCTGCTGCATTTGTTTGAAATACGTTTATAAAATTTTCAAAGCAAAGAGGTCCGCTTTTTCTTTCTTGGAATAGGACCAGTCGCCATTTGGTTAGGAGGAATAGATATGTATGGTTTCTTAAGTTCCTTAGTCGGCTTCCATAACGCCAAACGCCTTCATTTGCTGTCTGTTTGTTATGTAATGTTCAAAGGTTTCATTGTTTGCGGCTTTGATGGCTACTCCAAGTTGCCTACGTAGTTTATTAAATATATGTAGATCTATGTTGTTTTTAGATCATTACCAGGTTCTCCTCGCACGACGTTTTTCAGAAATGAGTTGGCGAATGTGCAAGGGAATATTTGTGGTATGTGCTGGTTTACGTTCACTTCGTGGTGTAGATTACCATGCCGCTTTTTGCACAAGTGTGGTGAAGTATTGAGCTGCTGTATCTATTTTGTGTGTAGATTTGATCTGCAGACTAGGATTGTTGTTTTCTTATAGGTTGGATTAAAAATCTGTCTAGTTGGTGGACTCGAAGAGGTGGTAGGTTGTTTATAACTGTGTGGTACTTAGGCTCATAATAACGGGTGTGTGATCCAATGAGAGTTCATAGCTGTATTTTATTAGACAGTTGTTTCTGGACACTCCGTTTCTTATGTAGTAGTTCAGTAGATCTTAAGGTTCTCTGGAGTAACTTGGCCAGTACGTAGGAATTTCGTTGGTTGTTTTTGGTCATTGCTTTTAGAAGATTACGAACTTTTGTTGTTGTGAGTGTTGAGCCCATTGCGTATGTTTCGCATTCCAGTCTCTCCTGGCTACAAATTTACTGCTAAGTAAATAAAAGAAGGTTTTGTCTTTATCTGTGGAGATTGAGTGACGAGTTAGGCTATAACATATAGGCATCAATTTGAATGAGTGCTGCTTGTATTTTTCTCTTGCATATTTCACAATTCATATTGTGATAACGCCTGAGTCACTATGAGCTGTACAATCGAGATGAAGTGTAGTGTATGTGTTATAGAGCGGAATAATAAACGTGGTTAGATCGGTAAAGTGGGTTTCTGAAATAAGCAAAACATTATTTTTATTTAGGTTTGAGACAGTAATTCCTGCTTATGGTTTAGCATCCTATTAGCGTTTAACGTGACAACTGTAAGTATGTTTAAAAATTTCTTTGGTTAATGATTTGTGTATGTAAATTTATTATTTTGACTTATGAAATGCAACAACATATTTTGAGCTCGTTCAGGAATGTTAATAGTTGTTGTTTTATATAAGTTTTAGATTCTGATTCGTGGTTGGTTTGATGTGCTGTCACGATTGCATATATTCTTTGATGGTTTTGTAAAGTAATATTTGGCTGATTTGTTTCAGTATATACATGTCGGCTGTTGAATGTTGGCCGAGGTTGTTGGTTTACTCTTTTCAGCATATGTATGTTTTGTACTAGTTCTGTGTAGACTACCCAGCCCTTATAGTTACCAGGATAATCTTGTTTGCATAATGTAGACTTATATGGAGTGTTTCTACGTTATTTCCAATCTTTTAAATCTTGCTGTCGTCATAGGGCATCATAGGTTAAATGTGTCTCTGCTGTTACTGTTGGGTTCAAGGTCTATGAGCTATAGATATAAGAGTTTCTTTGTTTGTCTATGTTCTTATTTTGGGAGTCTTGATCGACGTCTTCACTTGTCTCTATATCCGAGTTTTTGAATGTGTAATTAAAAGTTTTAGCTTTGTGTGTAAGATCTGCCTCATAGTAAAGGGGGTTGCTTGTGTTGTAGTGAATTGGTTGGGGTTGTGCTGGAAATTGTTCTAGTTTTGGTAGAAGAGCAAATTGATGTTGTGGAGTATTTTGTGTAAGAGTATTTGTCGGTTGCCAGTATAGGTGATTTGGTGCATGTTAGGATGTATATTCTAGTGGCGACTATTGTTGGGGCTGATACTATAATAGGCAGTGTATGTTTGTGTTCCGTGTATTTTAATTATTTTTTGAAGAAAACAATTTGGTACGAGCAAAAAAATTTAGGCGCAAAAAACAAAAAATGTCGATTTTTTTCAAATTTTGTTGAATAAAAAATTAAGCCTAAGGTTTGTAACGGGCGTATATCGAAATTATGGACGTAAGGTACATCTTAAAATCATTTAAGCAAAAAATAGACTTCTATTGAAAATGTCCAATTCAAAACAGATCCCGCCTGGACAACAAGTCTCTCTGACGAAGAGTAATTCTCGTGTCAGCGAGATTTATATTCAACACCCATTTTGTATTTGTTCGTTACCCAAGTAATTTTCTTTAGAAATTTAAAGGTATTATATATTTGATCTCTATTTAATTTGTTTTGCTAAGTAAATTAAATTTCTTTTAGGACTAAAAGTTACTTGCATATTTCTTTTATTATGCATTATTATTTTTAAATAAAATTTATCTTACGGTTAAGCGGGGAGTACATTAAGCATTTTTAAGAATTAATTTTCAGTAATGAGTTGTTCATGTGTGACTACATTCTAATTAGTAGTAAATATTTATCTGAAATAAATTAACCAAACAAAAATCTAATTAGATTTACTGATCCGTATTCGACAAACATGAAATAGGGTGTTTTTGTTAAAAATCCAAATTACACTGCAAAAGCGTAGGTATGTTTGCAAAATTTGTTTCCGAAAAGGCAGTGTTTGCTTTTGCGTCATTTGCGTATTTTGTGCTAAAACATTTTTGTTATAAAATGGACAATTAGAGGTGATGTTCTGTTATGTGTAAATTAAAAAGATATTACAGTCTGTAACATTCAACACTGAAAATATCTACCAGTGAGATACGGTATGCATATTTACCTAAATTATATTATATATATTTCGAAAACCATAATAAGTTACTATTATTTCTTTTAGTTATGTCGTTTTTTTTTATCCTAATATATTAAGTTTAGCGTCATGGTATTTTACTCGCAATCCAAACTTACAAGACATTGTGCATATGCAATTCCTGTTTTTATTTGAAAAATATTGCGTAAAACATAAAAAAAGTTTTCTCAGGAAATAGTGTATTTACCAAAAATTCTATTCAAATATTCCATACTTTCCAGAACCTTTAAATGTACTCAAAACTGTAGTAGTACGCTATATCAGAGTATAGACAAGCAAATTAGTTCTGCAAAATAATATTCTGTAGTAATAACTGCAATCCAAGTAGCTGTTTTAGAGCAAGTTGAGCAATCACAGTCACTGTCAACAATAAGCAGAGCAATCAGTGTTTCATCTTCTACAGTCTTCCGAGTTCTCCATAAATTTAAGTTTTATCCATATAAAATTAAATTGGTACAAGAGTTAAACGAAGAAGATTTTAATCGCCGCGCCGTCTTGTTAAACAATATTTGCTTCTTGGATGAATGGTCATTCTCATTAAACGGTTTGGTGAACAGACATTATTGCCGATACTGGGCTGAGAGTGATCCACACATTGTACGTGAATTTCACACAGAGCATCCTCAAGGGTTAAACGTATGGTGCGGTATCCTAGGTGATCACATTATCGGAGCCTTCTTTATCACAGAAAACTTAAATGGTGCATCCTATCTTGAATTACTTAGGCAAGTACTGGATCGTATTAGAACAATAGTAGAAAATGATGATAACATTTCCGAAGACTTGGTTGCATTTCAACATGATGGAACTTCTCCACACTTCTCTTTACCTGTGCGACAATTTTTAAACGAAACGTTTCCCGGTCGTTGGATAGGTAAAAGAGGACAGATGATAGATTGGCCACCTAGGTTACCGGATTTAACACCCATAAACTTCTTCTTATGGGGGTATTTAAAAACAAATATATGTTACTCAACCATAATCTCTAGATGATTTACAACAGTGGAAAGAAAAGAGGTCGATGAGAGAAGAGGCACAAACCTTACTGTGGCCGAGAGTAGACAGGAAAGGGAAAGGTCAATTGAAAGATAGCAAAAAGAATGGAACAACACGGAGGATGCGGCACAGTGGACGAAATAAGAGATTGGGTAGACTGAAACAGAATACAGAGAGAGATAGGTGTGAATTTTGTTACAGTAAGAGAAATGATTAGGAGAATGATTGAAAATAAATCATGTTGGATTAATATACACAGTTATACCCGAGCAGTGATCAAGAAAAAGGAAGAGGAAGAAAGACAGCTGGACCAACTGGCAAAGGTAAGAGTGAAAAATGCTGAAAGTTTAAGCTAGAAAAGTGGGTAAGACTGTATGAGTTAGAATGCGTGATTCAGACTATGGGGAAGGAGGAAATGCCCGGAAATGATGCCGAACTAGGAGCGATGAGGGTCTTCTACGCCCTACATGGAACGAGACAGAGAGCCTCTTTGCTGATGAATAGAGTGTGGTTGTGTATGAATGGAAAATGAATGAATAAAGTTAGTGCTTCGGAAGTGATGCCGGCCTTACAGCGGCCATTCCGCTTCCAAATCGCTGGATGACAGAGGAGGGTCTGGTTTAGCAGGTAGGCTTTCGGCGTAGACTCGGCGATGAGAGGGCATTTTAAAGTACCTCAGGAAGTATCGCCGGCAGTGCGAAGAACGAATCCTGCACTAAGGTTATTTAGAAGTCGTCCTAGACTGAGATGTCTTTTGAAGATTCCAGACCCTTCCCTCTATAAACACGAAAAAAAATATAATTACCGAGTAATAATAAAGGAAGAATGTCGACAATTAAATGCAGCCGTGTTAAGCAACGTCAGAGAAGAATTTCAAAATAGATTTTACTATTGTATGGAAATGAATGGCGGTCATTTTGAACAATTATTGTAAGAATTTTTGGTAGTACAATGTTCATTCTAAATGTTTGTAATAAAATTGTTAAGAAATTTTTTTTAATCCAGTTTTTTTAGCTTCTGTATTTATTTTCTCATAAACTACTTCAAGCATCATGTGTTAAACGTTTCTAACCTCAGTACAAGGAGGAGAATCCAAATATCAAGTAAAAAAGTAAGAAAGTAATTAAAAAAAAATGAAGGGATGATACATTTGGGTGTATATTGGATGATATATTTGGGTCATAATGAGGGTGAGTGGGTACATTTCACAGAAACCTTAAATATGATGTAATGTCTCCCCCTTCAAATATTAAGTAACGTATTTTTGCGTTTTTCCTTAAAACTAGAGGTTTAAAAGACATTTAAAGTGCATAGTTTTCTCTGAAAAGCACTATATATATATATATATATATATATATATATATATATATATATATATATATATATATATATACATAAATATACATAAATATATATATATATAGATATATTATATATATATATATACCTATATACATATATATATATATATATATATATATATATATATATACCGAGTAAAGCCGTAAACTATAGCCAAAAAAAATAAAGTGGATCAATATTTTCGTTACGTTTATGTTATCGAGAAATAAATCTCCTAAAAATCCCGGTCATTTCGGATGGTACACAAAATCTACAAAGACCTTTACATAAAAATATTCATATTATATACGGTTTAAAGAGACATTTTCCCGAGGGCATATGGGAATGGATTACTCGTGTTCGAATATTTTGGGTCAATTATTAGAGAAAAAGAGCACGTGTAACAAGCCGAAAGAGTAATATGAGTTAAATGTTTAGTAATGACATACAGCATTTTATTTTACTTATTATGTGAAAATTGTCTAAACAATTTTAAAGCAACGCTTTTATATTGGCGTTGTGTTTTCTTTTTATGTCTAGTAAAATGCTGGGGCGAACGTCGCGAAACTAGCGACACAAGATATAGTCGCCACGAGTAGCGTCATGGAATTGCGGATATTCACGTCGATTCACTGCCCTCGACCAATTTGTTTCTACCTATCATATATTTAGGTACTATAAGCAGGTTTAAATTAAAAACTACATGAAAAATAACTAACAAAATACAAACAAAATGGAAAGTAAAAAATTAATAGTATATCTGTCAAAAAAAGATAGTAAAAGAAACAGAAAAATTAGAGATTGATACCTACTGAGATTAAATTTGTAACGATTCTTAAACGTCAAGGTTCATCATAAATGTCAAAAATCAGGAGAGCCGGAGTGTGACGTCACGGCGGCCATATTGATATTATCACTTTCCAAACAAAGGATAAAAAACGCTAGGGTTTGCTCAATCTCTAGACTTTTTAATTTCTATAAAGTTTTTTACGATAATGGCATCATCATTTGGTATGATATGCCTATTTAATATAGTTTTTTAAAAATATTAATCAAGCAGAGACTAGTAACTTTAGTGAACCATTGTATTTTGTATAATACATATGCTTTGCCCTGATTGTAAGCACTATTGCAAAAGAGGGACATGGCAATTCTTTGTGTTGCCAAAGGATCCGGCTGACACGAAAAGGAGGATTTCATTACTAAGGTAAGAAAATATAGTAAAAAAAATATTTGGTTTGCTCTTTCTATTTTGTAAATTCTGGCCTACAAAATAGCTCAAAAATTTTCGACCACAGCAAAGCCAAACAGTTTGTTGACGGACAATCAACCTTTATATCTAAACCAAAAAGAGCAAAGTAGGTAGTTTTACTTTTATTAAGATATAATTTCAATATATCGTAATTTGGCTGCAACCAAATTTAAAATGTGGAAACTAAAACATTATACAGTACTTTTTAATAGCCTTTACTAGGACTCAATACCACTCGTTTAAGTCCACCTCATCATCATCACAGTCATTAACATCTTAGTAGATGTGTTGTGGTTCATAATTGGGCTTCAGCAGCTCGAACAGTTTGATTGATAATATTTCTCCACTGGTCGCGGTCATCAGTTATATGTATTGCCTCAGTATACTGTTTATTGAAAAGCTTTTTAGTAATGTCCGCCCATCGCTGTGGAGATCTTCCGCGTTAGCGTTGAGTCTGAGGCCTTCCTTGGACCACCAACCGCTCCATTTTGTGATCACTTCGATGGATATGGCCAAAGAACTTTAAAATTCTAGAGTAAACGGTACTGGAGAGAAATTCGAAGCAGGCGTCTCCATGTCCACATTTCAAAGGCGTCTATGCGTCGTCGATCTGACTCTTTGACTGTCCATGCCTCGCATGCATAGTAAAATATGGAAAAGACCAGAGTTGAAACGAGTCTCTTTTTGTTTGTCATAGTAATGTGACGATCACGCCAGACCCCGTTTAGTTCACTCATTGCTGCTCTTGCTAGTTAAATGCGTCTTCTAATAGCTCCAAGATATATCATAGATGAGACTACCTCGCATCCCGCAATAGTTTGGGTTTCAGGAAACTGTTGTTGGCGATCAATAACCATGATTTTGGTTTTGTTGTAGTTAACCATGAGTCCAAATTTAGCACTTTCTACCTCGAGTTTTTTTAATAATTTAGTAATTTCTTCTGGGGTAGAGGCTAGAAGTGTAGTGTCGTCTGCGAAACGCAAGTTAGATATCTTAACACCACCTAGGTTTACTCCTCCCTCCCAACCATCCAAAACTCTGCGCAATATGAACTCCGAATAGATGTTAAATAATAAGGGAGATAAAACGCATCCTTGGCGTACTCCCTTCTCCAAAGTGCATTTGTCAGACAGATATCCGTCCATTCGAATATATGCCAGGTTATCTTGATACATTTTGCTAATAAGGTGAGTCAAGTGTTTAGGTACACCCATTGTCGTCAATATGTTCCATAGTCCACCTACTTCCCCAGTAAGAAATAAAGATTAAAGTAAACCCAGTAATGCCATAAAATCTACAACAAATCTACTTTTGAACAAAGAACTTCAAGAAGCAGTGATGACAAATTTTGCTTTTTACTGGTTTGCCAAGCAAATATGTATTTTATGTTTATATGAGTTAATGGACTCATATGAATAAAATTATTATCAAGTTCCGGCTGTTGTTGATATGCCTAAAATTAATCGGTTACTAATAATACATTCATGAAATTAAAATCAAATCTCGTGAATCGAGATATTTATGAAAATATTTAAAAGGTCTTATTAGAGTAGCCTCCAATAGATTACTGTTGGTATTTTATCCAAGGGTTGGGAAACTAGTCCTAAAGGCGGATAAATCGAAAAATAGATCAACGGCGTAAGGATACAGAGGGCAACGGAGAACCACTGCATTAAAGACTCATATAGAGTACCCCTAGTAAAATCATGAATGAGAAATGACAAGTACAGTAAACGAACTTATTGTTTATGGAGAACGGAATCCAAGATACGGCAGGAGAGGAATAACTGTAGATCACAGGGCCTCCCAGGTCGTAAACCAGATAAATCCTTGTGCACTTAAGACATTGAAAATAGCAACCTTAAATGTCATAAGTCTATACGCAAGCGGTAAATTAGCGAACGTACTGCTTCAAATGGAAAATCTCCAAATTGATATTTTAGGTACAAGTGAGGTACAGTATCCAGGTTCAGGCAAACAAATTACAAATAATGGAACCTTGTATTATCGCTATGGTATCGCTATCTTAATTTCAAAAAAGGTAAATTACTCTGTGAGATGTGTTACTCCTTATTCTGATAGGATCTTATCAATACAACTTCAGTCTAAAATAGGTATAGTAAATGTTATTCAAATTTTTGCACCTACGGCAGATAAAAATGACGACGATATCGAACTATTTTATCATGATTTGTAATAAGTCTTAAAATCAATGAAGAAACATCACGCTACAATAGTAATGGGCGACTTCAATGCCAAAGTTGGCCAGGGAAGAGTGAATGGATATGTGGCGGAATATGGTCTAGGAAATAGAAATGAACGTGGTGACCGTTTGATGCAATTTTGCCAGACGGAAGAATTTGTAATAGTAAAATACACGTTTTAAGCTACCAAAAAGAAGATTGTATACATGGAAATCTCCCGTTGATACAACGAATAGAATAATCCGAAATCAAATTTACTTTGTCATCATTAGAAAAAGATTTCGTAATTCTATACTGTCTGCCAAAGCTTACCCTGGAGCAGACATCGGTTCAGACCATAACCCCATAGTGGCCACATTACGAACCAAATTAAAACTGGTTAAAAAACCCACATAAAGTAGAACTGATATTAATAGATTAAGGGAACCACAAACAAAGGAATAAACTGTAAATACTCTTACTGAAAATCTAAGTAATGCCCAAGAAATGAATAAAAGTATAACAAATAACATTGATCAGAAATGGGAAAATATAAAATTAGCAATAATGAAAACAGCAAATGAAAACTTAAACCCAAAGAAAAGAAAACATAAGACTGGATGACTGAAAAAATACTACTATTAATGAATGAAAGAAAATCAGTCAAAACAAAAAATCCAATTAAATAAAATGAAACTGATCGATTAATTCAAAATAGAATCAAAGAAGCTAAGGAGAGAATGTTACATGGGCAGTGCCAAGAACTAGACGAAATTGAGAAAAAATGTAGCTTTTTAACATGCATAAAAGAATTAGAGAATTAACAGGAATGAGAAAAACACTTCAAGCTAGGCAACTAAGAGACGGAAAAGGTGCACTTATAACAGATATAAACCAAAAAAGGAGAGGTGGACACTATATATAGCACAACCTTTTGAAGACAAAGAGAGAAAAGAAGCACCAAAAGAATTTAAGGATGATACTGGGCCTGACATTATACGAGAAGAAATTAACTATGCAATCAAAGAAGTTATATGTGGTAAATCTCCTGTGCCTAATAAAGTTCCTATCGAATTACTCAAGATTGTCAACACTCACTTTACTGATCTTCTTTGGATCTATTCAATACCATATATAGAAGAGACATAAGGCCTAAAGAATGGCTCCAATCAACATTCATACTGCTTCCCAAAAAAGCCAATGCAAAGGAGTGCAATGAACATCGCACCATAGCCTTAACGAGTCATGTCTTGAGATTGTTTTTAAAAGTAATTCACAATAGAATACATAAGAAATTAGATGAGGGCATAAGTAATAAACAAATGGGATTTAGGAAAGGACTGGGAACACGAGATGTGCACGAGATAGAACTTAAAACAAAATTTGTTTAATTTATTAATGTTTTGTGTTTTGAGAACAATCTCCGAAGTGGAAATTGAAACGTCAATAAACTTATTTTGAAGTTAAATTGTGGCTAATTCCCAAAATAATAAGAATAAGATAATAGGAAATAGGATAAAAAATTATAAAATTATGAATTTATCAATTAAATATAATCACATAATTATAAAAAATATTAAATGATGAAAATAAAATATTTACTTATGGCACTAAACAACTTTTTCAAACACCCTGTATATCAAAACATATATAATATGTAGATAATTACACCAAATCAACTTTCTTAGTTCTCTTCAACGTAACGTAACAAATATCTAGTATAATCACAAGTATTTGAGTTCAATAGCAGAGGCTGGTTAATTTACTGAAAACGATCACTCACTCTCAGTTTATGAATGAAAGCAAAATTAGTTACAAATTATTAATGACGCTACTAATTAATTGTAGTTTGATCGCGATCGTGTCAACAACTCGTCGGTCTATAGCTGTTTTGGTTCCGCTTACTTATTTAACATGATTTTTTGCAGCTGGTTATTTTAAAATTTATTGGCATATCTGATACGCGCGTGGTTAAATTGATTCATTATAATACAATACCTAATAAATAATTTGAAATGACACTTAAGATTGATCCCAGATTTTTTTGTGCATAATTGTGCAGTTGCGTCTTATTTACTTTTAAATATATTAATTACTTTTATTAAAAATTTATTTTCGTTATTAACATTATTATACATATAATGTTGATGTTTTTTTGTTTAATGGGAAGAAGGTGGTAAATCTGCTAAAGACCGTACCAGGCCGTGTCCCGTTAAGGATGCCCTTTTATGAGTGTATTAAATTGGGGGTGAAAGGCTCCATCCGCACGCAGTCATACCAGAGGAGTAGTTCTTACAGGTGCAACTATACCTCTCTGCCTACCAACTAAATTCCACCCCACAACCGGAATACTCAAGCGGTAGGTACTCTCCGGACGGTGCATCAAATTGATAGCCCGTCTTTAGTATTTCATTCTTTCTGACGATTTGAGTTACTGAGCGTCCAATGAGCGTATTTAGAGTATCTCTTTGTAATATTACCTTTATTATTACACCTATCATTTTCGAGTAAGCACTATTAAAAGCATTTCTTACATCGAGAAAAAAGCCACCATCCACCTGCTCCATATCGATATCTCTTTCTTGATCCTACGTACGGCGTCTACCATAGATTTTTATTTCTTGAGTCCATATTGGCAGTCGAATATACTACCTGACTTTGCCGTTATCTGCACTAACTGTTGGGGGAAAGCTTATTAAATTAATTTCTCTAGCCAGCGGAGAATATTTTAGGACAATGGACAGTTAAATATATTTCTTCGATATACTTAAGCAGACTTCACGGCGATGATTTTTTATATGTCTGTTTTTATCGGGTTGTTCTTAGAAATAAATAAAGAGGAATCGATCAATACTACACATTTAATACCCAGAGAATATTTACAAAACAACTATAACCAATATATAACCTATAACAGGGTTTACTTAATAACAATATTTATTATTTATACCTACCGGTATTTTGTAGTGGGCGAATATAGCGAAAACTAATGCACTTTTCGGTGCATTTTGAAGATGAAAAACGCTTGCATATTTGGCTGGAAACTTGCAACCTACACTCACATCTACGATTCTTTTTGCTTGAGCCAATTTTTCTCTAAAAGGGTCTGCCGGGCCAACGTTAATAGTTATAACCCAACGATTTTTTAAGGCACTTATGAGACACATATTTTGAGACAAGAAGTACAGTCTGTTACATAATATTAATATAAGGTCAACTGCTTAAATAACTGAAATTTGATTCTCCTTTTTAAAAAAATTTAAACTGTTTGTCCTTATAATTGTATGTTTATAACATTCTCCACAAATATAGGTCTATACGCCCCAAGATCCTCTAATTCTTTTCCCAGTTTTGAGATAAGTATAAAATTTGCTGTTTTCAGATCTCATGGGAACTCTTGCCTCTAGCAGGTTATTCATAATATCCTGTGCCTATTGCACTTTCTCCTCGATGATGATTTTTATTATTTTGAGTGCTACATTATCAGGTCCAGGTGCTTTTTCTGCTATGAGCGTTCTGCCAGCTTCCGTCACTACTTTCATCGTAAATTAAATAATTACGAGTGTCTCCACTTGAAGTTGCGTAAAGCTTACTTCCCCCTCTATGGCTTAGTTCCCTTCGACTTTTTAAATCTTAAAGAATTTACTTCATTTCTGCATATGTACTGAATTAGTGGTCAGTGTACTAGTATCTGGGGACTCGGGAGAGTGTGACCTTGAAAACTCTGAAGAAGACATCGAAGAGAATGTCGAAAAATCGGCGCAATGATAATCGACGGGGTTCAAACTGGAAAACTGTTGAGTTTACTATAAGCTGAGTTAGAATCGAAGCCCCCATGTTTTTATGTACTTAACAGATTAATCGAATCACTTACATGTCAATTTCTTTCTTCTAATGACTTTATTAGATCCCTTAAAAAACTAAAATTAACATTTATGGACATAATTTCTTTAATAATTTCTACGGTACTTAAAAGTTCTTGACTTGCAGTTACACCCTATGAATTATGTGTAAAGGTGCTGTTAAAAATACTTTTTTTAGGGTTTGAAATTAATTTATTGAATAAATCAAATTCACTTATTACGCCTACTACTCTGCTTTTGCATGTATTAGACAAGTGAAGTGTACTAGAATAGGATAAAATACTTTCAAATTTTGTCCTACCCTTAAGATATACCAAGCGGCATCATCTAATAAAAATATTAAAACATTTTCACCTTTTGTTTCTTCTGGCAAAAAGAGAGCAGATAGTGTTTGCTGAATGAAACGGCTTTCATATTATTGATTTTTTCCAGTTACTTTTTAGCTATAAAATAAGGTTTTCCTTGTTCGTTCTTCTTAAAAGCGCCAATTACAAGATGCAACATACATCGACTACATGCGTCTATACTTTTATTTCCTCAATTACTATGTCATACAATGCATTAATATTGCCCTTTTTTAGTGTTGCCTAGTTAGGAGCATTAAAGTTACAATATTTTTTAGCAGCAATTGCCTAAAATATTTCTTTTGCAAATTTTTTTAACCAAATGTTTGCTTCTAATAGAACTTTATAGAGGTATCGAATAAACAAATATTTACTTTTTTTTTATTCTTATTTATCTTAAATATTTTGAAGTTATGAAGACATCAACTGCTGAACAGGAGGAAACTGTTTCTCTCAGAAAATCTGTAGGAGAATGAAATGTTCAAGCATCAAAAAGAAATCAATTTTCATACGAGCAGCTAAAGGACAAAAGCAGAATTGTCTACAGTATTGATAAATTTTTTATTTTGATACTTCTTGGTTTTGTAAAAGCAAATTTGTCCAATGAGAAATAATTTTTACGAAATGAGATGTGAAAATCAATGTAACTTACGATTTTGGAACAGGACTTGCCAAACTATTTTATCTCCACTTAGCTTTAATGCAAAAAACACTTTATCCAAGCTCTTTTTAAATGGTAGACATATTTAAATTTAATATATACGAAATACTTTAAAAACAAAAGTGATTTAACGTTTACTTTAAAAATTTTTTGGCTGGAAATTGACAAAATAATTAGACCCTTAAAAGCAGGTAGTAGCTATGACTTGCTACTCTAATAAAATAAATTTTGTCTTGGAAAACCCATAATTCAGGTAGTAATGAGAAAGTCGACATGAACAGTTTATTTTAGAAAGGGATCTAAGTACGTTTTTGTCATTGTTTGTTAAGAGTTAATTCACTCAGTATTGTGGTAGAAACATCGCTTATTGTAAAAAGGTAGATATTTTTTGTATTATAATGGAGAAATCTTATAATGTTCTTGTCATTTATTAAAAAAATGGTTTTAAGTCAGTGACTGAGGTACTTTTCTGCACTAAAGTAACAAGTTGGCTAATCTGCATCTAATCTACTCCAGCTGATATTATTGTTGTTTGAGGTTACTCTGTAGTGTGGAATAACTATTAGAAAGTTAATTATTCTTAATAAGAGATGCTATTGGTTAACTTAAAAACATTTTAGTTTTATTTTTAAGAATTAGTGATAGTGACAGTGACAGTCATTCATGCTGCCTGAAACAGATACGGAGAAATGGTGTGGTTATATTGTAGAACAATATAAAAAAAACGTTGTAAAATGTGCTTGTGTTAAGCACAGAAGTGGTAATAAGATATGTGAAAGTAAAACTGCCAAGGTGCTCAATAATATAAGTTTCTTTCCAACGAAAGAAGAACATTGTAAAGATGTTTTGTACCTAAGTTAATGTTTGTCAATTCAAAAAATGCGTGAACAATTTCATTAAATGTATTCTGAAAGTAATATTAAGTATAGTTTTTATTATGATTACTTTAAGGAAAACTTAAGTCTTAGATTTTGCCAGCCACGTACTGATAAATGTTACGTTTGCAAAAAAAAAATGTATAAAAGACTCTAGATTTAACTAAACTGAAAAGAAGGTTTCTGCAGCCGAACTAATGGTGCACAAAGGTCAACTCAAATGATTTTATTCATCGTTGGCATATTCTAGAATATTATGAAAACAAAATGCTAACATTTTGGGTTTGGTTTTCGACTTAATGCAAAATGTAAATTTTTGTGTTTAACATCTAAAAATAATAATGCTCAGTTTTATTTATATCTCGAACGTCAAGCAAACAAGGAGCAAAGAAGCTTCTTTTCTTGTAGACTACATTGAAGAAAATGTTTCAGATTCAGTAACTGAACTTCATTTATTTTCTGACAATTTTTCGGGTCAGAATAAAAATCATACTTTGATTTAGGTCCTCTTAACACATGCTATCAACGGTCACTTCAAAAAATTAAACATTTCTTCCCTTCTAAAGGGCATTTATTCTTGCATTGTGATAGGAAATTTGGCATCATAAAACCCATATTAGACATTGCAGCCGAATATACATGATATATCAGCTGTGTGCATTGATTTGCTCTGCTAACCGCAAATCCCAAAATACTGTCAAACTTATGGATACAGGAAGTATAATAGAATTTGATAATTGGAGGTCTGACGTATACAAGAAGAGAGTCTATTCAACTGAGATTGCTGCTCTCTTACGAAGAAAGCGATACTATATCAATACGTAAAGTATCATTACTTTGAATATTCTACTGGCAACAAAGGTAATATGTAAACGCCTGAGTTTATTTATACAATCAATGCTGATGATAATGCTGCATTGCTATAGTAATTACAATGTTAGTAAAGTTGACCTACAACCAATTCAGCTTCCTAAAGCACAAGCTTGTGAAAGTAAAACTGCCAAGGTGCACACTTAAATAAGTTTTTTTCCAACAAAAGAAGAACATTGTAAAGATGTTTTGTACCTAAGTTAATGTTTGTCAATTCAAAAAATGCGTGAACTATTTCATGAAATATATCCTGAAAGTAATATTAAGTATAGTTTTTAAGTACTTTAAGGAAAACTTAAGTCTTAGATTTTGCCAGCCACATAGTGATAAATGTAACGTTTGTAAAAAAAATGTATAAAAGACTCTAGATTTTACGAAACTGCAAAGAAAGTCTCTGCAGCCGAACTAATGGTGCACAAAGGTCAACTCAAATGATTTTATTCATCGTTGGCATATTCTAGAGTATTATGGAAACAAAATGCTAACATTTTGGGTTTAGTTTTTGACTTAATGCAAAATGTAGATTTTTGTGTTTAACATCTAAAACTAATAATGCTCAGTTTTATTTATATCACGAACGTCAAGCAAACAAGGAGCAAAAAAGCTTCTTTTCTTGTAGACTACATTGAAAAAAATGTTTCAGATTCAGTAACTGAACTTCATTTATTTTCTGACAATTTTTCGGGTCAGAATAAAAATCATACTTTAATTTAGGTCCCCTTAACACTTGCTATCAACGGTCACTTCAAAAAATTAAACATTTCTTCCCTTCTAAAGGGCATTTATTCTTGCATTGTGATAGGAAATTTAGCATCATAAAACCCATATTAGACATTGCAGCCGAATATACATGATATATCAGCTGTGTGCATTGATTTGCTCTGCTAACGGCTAATCCCAAAATACTGTCAAACTTATGGATACAGGAAGTATAATAGAATTTGATAATTGGAGGTCTGACGTATACAAGAAGAGAGTCTATTCAACTGAGATTGCTGCTCTCTTACGAAGAAAGCGATACTATCAATACGTAAAGTATCATTACTTTGAATATTCTACTGGCAACAAAGGTAATATTTAAACGCCTGAGTTTATTTATACAATCAATGCTGATGATAATGCTGCATTGCTATAGTAATTACAATGTTAGTAAAGTTGACCTACAACCAATTCAGCTTCCTAAAGCACAAGCTTATACTTATTGAATGTATCCTCTAAAGAAACAAAAAATTAAGGACCTTAAGAAAGATAAGAAAGTACTTTATTGTACAACTTGTAGCAATGTTTAGTGTTTTAGCAATATATGCTGTAATGTGTTATACTGAACTAAAACTGAAACATAAAAATAAATTTTTTAATGCAGTAAGTCTGTAATTTTATTGCAGAAAGGTACATAAGTAGATGAAAAAACACACATTAATATTTTTTTTATTAATTAACAATATTATCAAATTAGAAATTATAAGTTCTAATATACTTGTACAGATTTATTTGACTTAAGAAAAAATTATCATGGCACAAAACTAGGGATCGATGCACAAAACTGTGTTCGATATCTGATTTTTATTTGAATAATGCTGTTTGTAATAAGCAAAAATATGCAATATATGCATATATTTTCTGCTCTCTAATATTGATTCAATAAAGTATTTGGCTATAATATAAGTTTTCTAAAAGTACTGCAAATTTGTTTTGTAAGAAATTATACATTTTCACAGAACCTAGTCAGAATCAGCAAATTACATCATGCATTTTATATTTTTTCCAGGAAATATAATTTTCTTTAGATATTACTTCTTGTTTTGCAAACCACAAAAGTAGTTTAGTCAAAAAGACCTTATTTAAATAAAGCATGTTTGTTCAGCTATTGCAGATTTACATAAACCATTATGAAACGTAATATTCAGACTTTTCAGAAAGCGAGTTAGCGTATGCCATGAAATTCATATGAATTGAAATGGCAATTTATATCGTTTCATTTTATTCTTCCAGTAGGTATAAAGAATTGTTTTCTCATATTCTAACTTAAACATATATGACTTAATATCTTGATATAATTTAAAATGTAAACAATTTTGAACCCCTCATTAGTGAAGTGTATGTAGCTAACATTTACCGAGATGTCATTAAATATTTTGTTTAAAGCTTATATATTTTTTTAGATAAATATTTACTGTTCACTATTAAATAAATTTTAAGGAGTAGACAATAATATGTATTGGTATATTTGATAGTTTCACCGTGGCATATAACTTAAAGAACCTGTCCATTCAAAAGGTTTTGACTTATAACATAGGCAATAGGTAATATATTTGTTCTTTATATTCGTTAGAATGCACATCCACAAACATATTATATTAGACTAGTTCCACAAGGTAGCGTGGAACGTAATTGGAGCAGGACTTAGAATAAGCCTTCCTACTTTTTGATGTTTAGTTATTGTCACACAATATCAATTCCAAATATAACCTAATGTATTTTTTTTGTGAGTATAATATCAAAAACCAACAAAACTGAGTATATGAAAGTAAGTGCATAACCACAAATCCTACAACCACTTGTTATAGAAAACGACGCTATTGAAGAAGTAAAGGAATTTGTATACCTGGGAGTGCTCCTTCACATTGAAATATTACCGCAGAGATAAAACGCAGAATTTGCAATGCCAACGCTGCTATTTTGCCAAAAATATCATCTGTTAGCGGAAAGAATATCTGAGCATGTGTTTGGATCGACTAGAAATATAACCATGAATAATGAGTTTACAAGTTACAAAATTGTAAAACGCATGCTGGAGTAGTAACAAATTACTAATGTTGGAACAATTCGAAAAATAAAAGGAAGATTCCAAAAGAACTTCTAAATCCAGCAGACCAGAGTACTCATTTATGTTTACATTTTCCAAATCTATTATATAGTATTGTGTATCTCAAAGAAAAAAAAAGTCGTGACGCTGTTATCATCTTTTTAGTATGATGACTCAATTGATGAAGATTCTGAACATGCTCGAAAGCCCAATATTATAACTTTTTATAACATAGGTAGAAACACATGAAGATGGCCAATAGTCATCTTTTATAATTCACTTAACATTGCAGGCATAAACTCTCATGTTAAAAATATATGTAATGCAAATGAAAACGACCTAATTTCGGAACTAAGATTGTTTCTAAAATCAATTAGCTTAATCTTAACAAGGGAGAACATGTTAACCAGAGCAAGAGACTCTTATTTACAAAAAGGATATCAGAAATATCGCCCAAAAATTAAGCTGAGTACATGCCGATCCAGACCTTCGCGACCAAATACACGAGGTCGTTGCGCCTATTGTCCAAATCGTAAAACACTATATTTTTGTGTCAAATGCCAAAAATGATTATGCTAGAGAATGTTAAACCTCTAAAATGGATGTTGTTCATTTTATCATTTGGTTTAAAATGATTAAGATGTATTAAAAATGACATAAAAAAGATTGTACCTATATCAAATAGTTTTACTTTAATTATTTCTAATGTATTGTATGAAATAAACACCGGGCCTCACAAACATCACCCGACTGTTCATTTAATTTTGTATGTACCCGATTACTTAAGGATTAATATTTTAGAATTGCCAGCAGCTTCAGCGGCGTTTATCAATACAAACTGCGAAAGTGGAGGTTAAAGTATTTATCAATACGAACAGTCGCTGCTTTAAAAAGAGTAAAAGAATAATTTTAAATAATATGAAGGGTACAGAGGAAAAACAGGCTATGTAGGGGAAAGGATGAGGTAGCTGGTTCGATAAATTAAAAGTAAATAAGTATTTGAAAAATTATGATCTCACCTTCCTACATTTGGTAGATAAAAAATAAATTAAACCTCGAAGGACCAGCGACCCATAGGTCGCAAACTTGCGGATATGTAATTATGTAGTGAGTAGTAAAATAGAAAATGAAATAATTAAAATAAGAATAAAAGCTAGAAATATTTTTATTACATTATTTACAGAAATAAATAAAAAAGCGGAATCGCCAACAAATCACCCTTTTTATAATAATAAAATATAAATGTTTATGTACAATGTTCTTAAACGCACAACTGTTTATATGAAAATATAGAACAATAAAGTTTATATGTAGATTATTGAATATCCGGCAACCCTGTAATTTGTCGGACCGGCATGCATGAAAAGTTGGCACGAAACCGTAGATTATCTTCTGTATGAAAAAAATAGTTCAGGTACTTACATATTTGATGCACAAACACTAAATTTAGTTTAATTAACTATTTAATAAAATAAGTTATTCAAAAACTGCTTCTATTTGAGAAGCGCGAGAACAGAACTATCTTGTTTCTATTTGAGAAACTGAAAAAATGAATTGACTTACGTCCTTCTATTTGAGAAGGTAGAAACAAAGTGATATTAAGGGTGGTTGATTTGAATAGATTAATGTAAAATTCTGACAGGCGCAGAAGATACGAAACAGCACGAAGAAGGGATGCCGTGCTGATCGTATAGACTTTAATTTAATTTAGAAGACAATTTAGTGAAATAATAATAATTATTAGAATAATAAATAAACTATTGTAGAAAATGTGAATAATTTTCTAAGGCTACTTAAGTCACATTTTATGATTTTAAGATAAAGCAATTTTAAAGTTAAAAACGCTACAAACACTAAAGCTTTTAAAGTCAGAATTTGTTTTTTTTTAGGCTTATGTGAGAAACCCGACTTAGTTCGTTTTGGTCTGGTACCGCACGGATTTATCACCTTATTCTCCTGTACAGGATATTCTTTCTATTACATATTTCCTGACGTATTGTGTTTTTGTCCTCAGCGGTATGTTTACGACAAAATATAACGTGTTTTCTATAGGATAACGTCAATATCTCAAATTCGCCAAAAATTGACAGCCCAGCCCGTTTTCCCCCTATATCCTTCATATCTACTAAAGAAATAGAATAGTTCATAATAATATTTACAGTGTAAAAAAATAATTAACAAACTAGATTGATCATCAATAATCATTACAATTATTCATAAAAAACTTGACTGAATATCAGACGTTAAATTTTAAATAAAAATTCAATTTCCTTGTATAATAACATAATATGGTGCGGCATTCTTTTAAAATTTTACATTATTTACTAATGATCTCAAATACAAATTACTTCGAAGGCTTTACAAACTCTTCCAAAATAGGTAAGAGTTATGCTATAAGTAGGCCTTGTTGTATTGTTTGTCGACTGGAAATTAATTAATTACGGAGAAATAAGAAACGGAAATTGTTAATAACGTCGACTAAAGTAATTGGAATATTCTTAATCAAATTCTGATGAAACGGGTTGGTGCTGAACGGAAGAAGATGAATTTCATCAGCAGCCATATTTGTCAATATAAGAACAAATATTTTATTTGAAATAGATTTGTTGGAGGTACTTTTGGTTTGAATTATTTTTAAGGCTACATAACAAAAGTTCGTGTTTATCTCCCCAAAATCATAATAATATGTTACTACTTAAAATTCTATACGCAATTAAGGGATATATTAATAGTATTTATCTCAAAATGCGTGCATGCTATTGAAACCGTACTGGATCTTATCGGTGTTATATACACGACACTACATCTAGATTGTATTGTATAATATTAGTTATTATTACTAATAGTAATCATAGAGTTCATTGTAAAATATTTTGTGTTATTGATCCTGATACAATCACACAAAATAGGGCTAACATGTTATAGATTGAAAATATTTTAAAAAATTGTTATTTAGAATTATTGTCTGAAAAATCCATCAAACGTATTATTAACTTTTTGGTTTTAAAGTTTAACTACTCTTCTTAAAGACTCTCAACTACTTTATCCAATAGTGTCTCCCATATAAAAGATTCTTGATATCTATTATTATAATTCGACTGCTCAGTTCTTAACATTTTTATGGCCTGGGATAATAAATACAGAGTATAATGGAAAGATGCAGCAGTCATGAAGGAAACAGACATGAAGGAGAGAAAAACCAAATAAGAAACTCTTATCCTGCTTAATGAAGAACATGTGTTGCCAATACTAAAAGAGAAAGTTAACAAGAATATATCCACAATAGCGGATTAAGAAACTCCGAGATACATCATCTTTAATTATACACAATACAGTGATGTATGGTTAATGGTTAAATACCTACTCGAATAAATGAACTTTAATCAAATAAAAGGCACATATCGTGCCCAAGTACTTTCGCCCTTAAAGCATCTTCAGCGGCATCTGAAATAAGCCGAGAAACATTTTTTCAAGTGAAAGAAAATTAATGAACTTCGAAAAAACTTAAACTTGATGCTTGATAAAAATACTGATATAACGTCTTAGACTCACTTTGTCAAAATAATAGGCTATTTACCACTGTTATGAATGTTATAAACATTAAATAATACATTTACACAACACTATACAAAGGACAAAACGTTTAAAAAAAATAAAATTTGAAGAATCTACATAGTGGTTGACAGCAGGAGAGAGAATGGCTCCTGGTCTTAACGGAAATGTTAAAGTGACATCTGACGTATGACAACTTGGATGAGCAGTCACAATCATGGTGACGTTTTAAAATTCTATGCTTAACTAAACATTGGACAAAAGTCCCACTCACACTAATATAGTAAGTCAACTGATGAAATATGAAATTATATAGATTACTTTATGTAGATTTCATAATCCAGATCATACACTCAAACCTGTCAGACATCGTTTGGGTGTTGTTTGGGGGCAACTGAAGTAGACATAGAGTGTGACTGTGAGAACTAGACTAAACAATATATTAGATAGTGGGTAATTAACTACAAGAAAAAGGTCTACCAAGCACTACCAATACTGTAGAAAAGAAAAAATCGAACTAAGAAATTGAAATACATAAAATTAAAAATTTAAGTTTAAAAATAAATGGGGTATAATACTACGAGTTCAGTTAAACCCAAAGTCAATGGGAGGACCATAAAATTAAAATGTCAAAGCATTCCTGAAGACCAACTGACCAACAGTGGAAGATATTAAAATATGCAACTGTGGAGATGGTACATCTAAATTATGAAAAGATATGAAAAGTGTAACAAAAGCGAACTATAGATCAATTGATCATGAACAAGCTTGTATTGCAATAAACTCTTAATGTATATACTTAGTGTAGGAAGTCTAAACAGTCGAGCTGGGTCCCCTACAAGGTGAACCTCCAATAAGGTTTTTAAAAGTAGGTTTAAATTTAGTACACTTTAAATTAATTTGACTATTAATGAAGTTAGAGTTTTCATTTGTTTCCCTTGTAATTTAGATATCTTCCAACAAATCTAACTAAACCCAATCCAAGTAGTTTTTCTTTTTACTAATGTCATGTAAAATAGATGAACCGGTATTTATATTAAAATTATGTTTACTGAACAACAAATAGTGCTAAAACTTGAAGAGTTTGGTATTTTCAAATATTTTGTGATTCTAGTAGGTAATTTCAAAAGGTTTTACCTACATAAGAGGCATCGCAATCATCACATTTTAATTTATTATAACCACTTTTGTCAAAAGTGTTCATCCTATCTTTGGTATTCATTAAATAGGAACCTAAAGTGTTGTGTATTTTGGAGAAATTTTTTGAGGTGGGGGTGTTTATCCACCTTCCGCACTAAAAAATAGGAGCCTACTCTTGTACTCCGTAAGAGTTGTATTAATTACGTAATAGAGGGAGATTGGTTTTTGTTATTTTTCATTCTCATTGCACGATTTATTATTTTCCATTCTTACTAGGTGAGAAAATAGCCACAGCTACAGTCCACTTCTTTTTATTACAGAAAGTTCAACCAAATCAAAAAGAAATCGTCAATTTTATGATATATTCTAAATTCAACAGACCCACTTCAAGAAAGCACTCCGACATATCCATTGTAAGTCAGTCAATGCAACACGGTCTAAACTTTATTGCTTTGTTACCCTAGAATTTCCAAAAATTGTTTCTCCATCCAAAATTTGAATCCCATTCCTTCGAGTTGGTAAATTAAAATCTCAATACCTTCCATTTCTCATTTTTTTTTTCTAATTTTAGAGTAGTATCTGAGTATGTAACTATATGTATGTGTGGAGAAGATTATGATTGATCGATTGGAGCAGGGACAAAAGTTTATACCTACACATTCTCCTGCATCGCTTTTAATAATATATGTCACAGTTGCAAATGAAACGTTATTCGTCTTCTTCTTCTTCTTCTCGTGCCACTTCTAGCGGAGATTGGAAATCATCATGGCCACTGCGACTTTGTTAGCAGCGCGCCTGAAAAGTTCAATCGAACTACACCCAAACCATTCACGTAGATTACGAAGCCACGATATTTTTCTTCTTCCCACACTTCTTTTGCCCTTAATTTTGCCCTGCATGATGTTTCTTAAAAGTTTGTACTTTTTACCTCTCACAATGTGCCCCAAGTATTCCATCTTTCTAGGTTTTATCTCATTTAGAATTTCGCATCTTTTGTCTAAAGTTTGGAGTACTTGCGTGTTAGTGACGCGGTCCATCCATGATATTCTAAGAATGCGCCTATAGCACCACATCTCGAAAGCTTCGATGTTTTTTATGGTCAACTGTTTTAGTGTCCAAGCCTCAACTCCATATAACAGACATAGATAGAAAAGACATAGCACCGCAGCATTCTTATTCGTAACTTTATATTGATATCACGATTGCAAAAGAGTTTGCGCATTATATTAAAGACTGATCTAGAGATTTCTATTCTACATCTAATCTCTTTTGTTTGATCAGTATCGTCTGTGATCCAAGCACCTAGATATTTATAACAGGGCACACGCTCAATCGTTGTATTGTCTATTACAAGATTAGCTCTGATGTTCTTTGATTTCGTGATTACCATAAATTTAGTTTTTTTCAAATTAATTTTCAAGCCGTAACTGTTACAGTATATATTGAGACTTTGAACGAGATGTTGTAGTTCTACTAGCGTTCCCGTTAGGAGAACTGTATCGTCAGCATACCTTATATTGTTGATCGTCTCACCAGATGTTCACAGATAGCTTCACTATACAGATTAAATAAAAGTGGCGATAAGATACATCCCTGCCGGACTACTCGACGGATTTGAATTTCTTCTGTTAGTCTGCCCTCAACCTTGACATTTGCTGTTTGATTCCAATAGATTGCATATAATTCGAATATCTCGGCTGTCTATATTTTTCTTTATTAGAACTTGTCTTAGTGGTTCATGTTGTACTTTGTCAAAGGCCTTTTCGAAATCAATAAAGCAGGCGTAAATTTCTTGGTTCATGTCTAAGCATCTCTGTGAGAGAACGTTCATTGCAAACAGAGCCTCCCTTGTACCCAGCCCTTTTCTGAATCCCATCGTGAATAAAACGTTAGGAAAAGACAATTATATACCACGCCCATAAACCCTGATTTTAATGTTTCTTTACAACTTAGTGTAAATTATTTGTTTCTAATAACTAGATGTATGAATAATTTGGCAATATTAACAAACAAATTGTAATAAAATTTCTCTAAAATAAATCAAAAAGTTTTAATTGGGAAAATTTATACTATCCAATTTAATCAGAGCAGTTACATAGTTATTTAAAAGTAGGTTTTTTTAGTAATTGTTCATACTTCATTTCATATTTCTCTGCTTCATTTCGCACTGTAGTGATTGCCAAATGTAGTGATTTAAACTAAAACTCGTTTTTCATTTTCAAACAGAGCTAATGATAAAACTTTTAGTCTATTTGGTGTCAGAGAGATCGAACAGTTTGAAACTGGTTAATTAATTTCATTTATTCTATCCCCAATTTCGAGAAACTGAAAAAGTTTCTAATTAAAAGTGCCGACAGAAATATTTTAAGATAAGAGTTAAATGACAAATTGGTTAGTATTGAATTAAAATAGAAATATTTCTGGTTTACGGGGAAATGTGCAGTACCACTGAAACATTATTAGTTTTAATTTAGAGATGTATAATATATAATATATATATATATATATATATATATATATATATATATATATATATATATAAGATGGTGGTATTTTTGACTGTTGATTTAAATATAAGTTGTGATTTTTGAGGATGCAGTCAGTTTATTTGGCCCACAAGACAAAGAAAACTCTTTGACTTACTGTCAAGCTTTCGAATTTTATTTAGTTCTTTTTCAAGACATCTATAAAAAGAAATATAAATTAACTAGTTAAAATTGTTAATTGTCTTACTTACTGGTCGTGAGATTACAGTTGTTAATATTATTGTACTCTACAAAACAAACCATTATAAATATATTAAAAATTTTTTTATTAAAAATAACTATATTGTCACTATATATTGTCATGGTTTGATTAATTCACATATATGAATGAAAATATAGTTACTTTATGTGGAAAGCAAAACCAGTAAGAATAGTTTTTATTATAATTTATTTAATTGTCTATAAAAAATATAAATTAATCCAGTCAGCAGTTTGGCTTAAGTTAATTTATATTTTTTATAGACAATTAAATAAATTATAATAAAAACTATTCTTACTGGTTTTTCTTTCCACATAAAGTAACTGTATTTTCATTCATATATGTCCATTAATCAAACCATGACAATATATACTGACAATATAGTTATTTTTAATAAAAAAATTTTTAATATATTTATAATGGTTTGTTTTGTAGAGTACAATAATATTAACAACTGTAATCTCACGACCAGTAAGTAAGACAATTAACAATTTTGACTAGTTAATTTATATTTCTTTTTATAGATGTCTTGAAAAAGAACTAAATAAAATTCGAAAGCTTGACAGTAAGTCAAAGAGTTTTCTTTTTCTTGTGGGCCAAATAAACTGACTGCATCCTCAAAAATCACAAATATATATATATATATATATATTAAATATCCTATCTCTAAATAATAAATCTTTATTTTTAAATAACCCGTAAAAAAAGTCCCGTGGAGTTAAATTGGGTGATTTTGCTAGCAATTAAATAAAATCTTTTTATCATTTCCATTGCTTATGAAACTCATCCTTAAGGTAACGCCTTACGTTTATGCGATAATGCGGAGAGGCGCAGTCTTGCTAAAAAAAGAACTCATATTTTATCCTGGTTATAATTCTCGATTATATCTGTTAAAATCAGATAAACTGTGTGCTCTAATAATTCTAGAAATGCTTCATCGTTTAAATTTTGTTACAAAATAAATGGCACAACAATACATTTCCCATACTATCCTGCTCTCAATGCCAGTTAAGTAAGTAAGTTCTGTGAAAAACTCTTTGATTTTTATCAGTCTAATAACTTCAGTGGTCTATATTTACACTACTATTAAACAAAAAGCTTAATCATCCAAAAAACTAATGCTAAATATAAAGTTTGGATTACTATTTCCATAATCTCACAATACTGTCGTTGCCTGTCTGGATCATCTTCAGCTATTTCCTGTATCAAGTGTTTTTTTAAAAATAAAATTTGTAATTTTTCTGTAAAGAGTAGTGTGCAAAGAACCTTATTCTTGAGCTATAGTTTTAATACGTATGGGTGAATTTTGCTTATCTTAATTGAGTTAATTAAATAATTTTGCTGTTCTTCTTGGACACTTCTCTGTATTTTTAAAACTCAGATGATACTTTTAAAATTAAATAAATGTGTTTTATTATTTGTACCAGGAATAAAAACGCGGGAGCAGATTCTACACATCAGACATATAATAGAAAAAGCGAGGGAACACAACATACCAATGCTGCTGTTTCGTAGATCAGGCAGAGGCTTTCAAATCAGTAAAATGGAATCTCTCTGGAATATAATAAGATATGAAAATAGTTAACCATTTATTTATCATAATAAGAAATCTGTATGATAAAAATTCACTCAAAGCTAAAATACTCGGAATATAATCAGATGTGTTCAAAACAAAGAAAGGAGCTAGACAGGGCCGCATACTATCGCCATTATTATACAACATATATGCTGAAAATATTATAATGAGGAAAGTACTAGATGGATAGGATGGAGTAATCACTATAGAAATCAAAAAAATCAGCAACCTGTGATACGCAGATGATACACTTATACTAGCAGCGAATGAAGTCAAAAAGATTACCATTAGTGAACGGCTAAGCCGAAAAAGTGAAGAGTTTGGACTTTAGATATACATGTACAACACCGAAAAAAAAAATGATTGTAAACTAGCTAGACAGGGCCGCATACTATCGCCATTATTATACAACATATATGCTGAATATATTATAATGAGGAAAGTATTAGATGGATGGGATGGAGTAATCACTTATACTAGCAGCGAATGAAGTCGAAAAGATTACCATCAGTGAACGGCTAAGCCGGATAAGTGAAGAGTTTGGACTTTAGATCAACACCGAAAAAAAAAAATGATTGTAGACATAGCAAATAATAATCTAACGTACATATACCAAGTGACAAATTTTGAACTGTTAGACAGATTTATATACTTGGATTCCCTGATGACCCAGATGTTCCTCAGAAATAAAGCGTAGACTAGCAATGATCCGAACCTCAGTCGCTAAACTGATTAAGATATGGAAAGATCGAACAATAACGAGAAATATTAAACTCAGATTGGTCAATGCCCTTATTTTTTCTATGGCTACATCATCATCATATAACGGGGGTCCTACGGCGATTGCCGCTTCCCGCATTTCAGCCTCCATCTTTTCCTATCTCTCCAATCTCCCTCTTCTAGGCCTCTAGATTGCATTGTTTTTGTAATTTCTCTTCTCCAGGAATTTGGCGGTCTTACCCTTTTCCTTCTTTCTGGCGGAACATACATTAAGGCTTTCTTTGGCCACCGCTCCTCCTCCATCCTCATCACGTGACCATACATGAAGACATGATCTTCTAAGATAATCCATTTTCACAACGTCTACTTTATCTCGTTCATTCTTTGTCATCTTTCAACATTCGGCACCATATGTGGTAATTGGTTCTACAATTGCTCTGTATACGCGAAGTTTGGTATGCATCTTTATTTTATTAGACCACAGTAATGAATTTAGTATTCGGATGCATTTTTTCCCTTGGGTTATTCGGTTTTGTACATATATCTTAACTCTGCCATGTGCTGATATGATGCTTCCTAGATATTTATACTGGTTGCAGCCTTTTATGACTGCGGTTTCAAGCCTCAGATCTGTGGTATTTCCTCCAATTTTTAAATATTCTGTTTTGCTTATGTTTACAGTAAGCCCCCATTTGGCATATTCCTCAAATAATTTTCGATTCATATAATTTATATCTTCCTCATCGGTTGCAACCACCACCTGATCATCTGCAAACAACAATGTATACAGAGTTTCTTGTCCCACTTCGATGCCCATAAATCTACATTTATTTCTCCAATTCCTCAATGCTTCTTGGACGTATATTTTAAAGAGTGTCGGTGACAAACAGCATCCTTGCTTTAGGCCTTTAGTGACTTTAAATTCATTTGAGGTTCTGGTTCCAATTTTTACACAACTAACTGCATTTTCGTACAATTTATATATCGCTCGGATATACGTCGAATCCAATCCGGACCTTTTAAGGACCTCAAACATTTTCTTTAACGGGACACTATCATATGCTTTCTCAAGGTCTATAAATACCAAATGAGTCTCTCTACTTTTTTCGACACGCTTTTCAATTATTTGTCGTAGGATAAATATATTATCAAGGCAGGATCTTCCGGTACGAAAGCCGCTTTGTTCTTCAATATCTTGTATCTGTCTTTCAACCCTCTTCTTTAATATTCTGCCGTACAACCGGCCCACAGAGCTCGTCACACTAATACCTCTATAATTGGAACAGTCTCTTTTATTCCCACTCTTATATATGGAGCTTATATAAGATTTATTCCAATCTTTAGGAATTTCCTGGTCTCCACACATACATTTATTGAAAAGGTCTACTATTAATTCTAAAAGTGCAGTCGGCCCATATTTAACCAGCTCTATGGGAATGTCTCCAGGCAGTGCGGCTTTTCCGTTTTTAACCTCTTTTACGGTTTCCGTCAATTCAGATAATGTTATTATAGGGATTTCCTGTCTTTCGTCTCTGTTGTCTATTAATTCCCTTATCTTTTCCCATCTGTACTCTATGGCTACATACTTAGCTGAAACATCGAGACTAAAAAAATCGATTAAAGAGTCTATAGAAGAATTCTACGCTCCCGTAGAGAACATAGAAGCATCCTGTCCATTCTAGAAAAGGTTTATATAAAAGGCAGGCTATTAAAAAAATTAACCGAGCATATCTAATTTACTTCGACTACATAGCCAGAAGAGGAAAGACCATGTAACTATTGGTAGTATAAGGAAAAGTAGAAGGCCGAAGACCAAAAAGAAGATCTCTAACATGATGGGCAGACCAAATGAAGACTGTGGTAGAAACATCCCTATATGAAGCCGTTCACTTGGCACAAGATTGCAGCAAATGGAGACAGCTAGCTAAGAATATTTTAAAGTGTCACCAGTAGCGCACCTAGAATTTTGCTGTGAGGGGGTTTTGATTTCGAACAGAAATTGTATTTATGCTATTTTTTATGCCACCTCCATTTTAAGGTCATGCAATTTGTTAGTAACATGATCGGAATATTTCCCTGGGGAGGCGGTTTAACGTCCAAAATTCCCCTGAGTGCGCCACTGAATTCCACTACGTTCTGACAAGGGCTAAGCGACTGAGTAGGAGGCTTTTATTATTTACTTAACAATTTTATAGATTTCATGTTGTACTTATAACAACTGTCCTCGTAACTTAAATGGACTCGTCCATTTGTTAAATGTGACGGCTATTTCCTAAATAGCCGTATTTAATATGTGCTGTTTTAGCAATAATGTTACAAAGTCTAAATATAAAAAGTCAACTTAAAATGTTTTACTTATATATATATATATATATATATATATATATTATATATATATATATATATATATATATATATAAGCGAGGTTCCTACAGCCTCTGCCGTTTCTCGCATTTCGACCGCCATCGTTTTCTGTCCATCCATTCGTCTTCTCTGATGGCTCTATCTCTCATTATGTGCCGTACATTTTCTTCCCAGGCAACTGAAGGCCTTCCCCTTCTTCTTCTTTGTTGTGGTATGTAATTTAAAGCTTTCTTTGGCCATCTATCTTCATTCATTCGTTTCACGTGACCATACCACACTAGTTGTCTCGTTTCAATTCTATCTATACTGGAATATACAGTATTTGTCCTCCTTCTAATATCTTCATTCCTGATGTGATCTTTTTTGGATATACCACACGCTCTCCTTAGAAAATCCATTTCTACTACTTCTATTCTTTTTCTATCCTTCTGCGTTATCTGCCAAACCTCTGCCCCATAAGTCATAATAGGCTCTACCAAGGTTCGATAGATTGTCAATTTCGTTTCTTGTCTAATATCTTTAGACCAAAGTAGAGAGTTTAGAATGTTTACCACTTTTTTTCCCTGCTGTGTTCTGTTTTCGATGTCTCTTTTGGTAGTGCCTTCTTTAGATATTATAGATCCGAGATATTTATATTCATTGCATGTTTTTGTGTTTCTAATTTCTAACTCTGGATCTTCTTCACCATCTCCTATTTTAAGATACTCTGTCTTTGCCATATTCATATTGAGACCCCATTTTTCATATTCTTTCTTTAGTTTTCTAAACATGTAGTCCATGTCTTCCTCGTCATTCGCTACGACTACCTGATCATCTGCGAAAAATAAAGCTGTTAGATATTCACCACCGCCTATGTCTATTCCCATTCCGGATTCTTGTTTTCTCCACTGCTCTAGCGATGATTGAATATATATTTTAAACAGGGTCGGAGACAAACAACATCCTTGTTATGTTTTACTTATATGTTTTACTTAAAATGTTTTACTTATAACTAATTAAATATTGTTATTAATTGGATCAAACTTATTAATTTTAAATTTTGACTGTTCGACATTCGTTACGAACAGTATTCAAGTATCGTGGGACGCTGAACCTGAGCAAGCTGTACCTTTTACCGTAGACCAACTCAACGAAGGGTTAAGTGTCCTAAAGACGCGAAAGGCTCGGGACTTAATGGAATACCACAAAAAGCGATGAAACGCATTGGCAGTATGGAACCGACGTGGCTTTTGGAACACATGAATGCACTACTTGAAACTCGATTTCCAGTAAATTGGAAGATCTCGAGGCTCGTGCTACTACCATAGGGGAAAGACAAGTATCGACATGTTTGCCTTCTGTCGTGCATAGGTAAATTATATATAAGGGATTATAGGGAGATACTGCATAGGTCGCTTCTAAGAGAGCGAATATACACAGTGAGTAAAAATTAGGCAATACGGTTTCAGAAAGAATAATAGTACGATGAATGCACTGATGGAAGTCTTCCAAGAGTTGTGCGGGGTGGGGGTTAACTAGATATGGACAATCCTACTGTTGGTTGGTTGTTTGACACGTCCGGAATGCTTTTCACACATTAAAATAGAAAGAGGTAATGAACGCTTTACAAGAGACATGTTTGACGTACTTAAAGAATTTGGCCCCGACTATCTGGCAGAGAGGATGTGGTAGAAAAATTAGTGGGGTTGATGTGACAGCTGGAATGCTGCAAGAGTCGGGCATAGGACCTACGCTGTGAAACTTGGCAGCCGACGAATTAATGAAGATGCATGAGCTAGAACTGGCTGCAGGTAAGACCGATACTATAGTTCTCAAGAGACCAAGAAAAGGGACAAAATAACATTAGAATATGCATGAAAGAGACAGGTTCCAAAATAATGCTTGAGGTATTTAGGAGTGACTTTAAGTCAAAACGGAAAGTGGGGGAGCACGTAAAGGCGGTAATTCAAAGAGCTGCGGTGAGATCCGCCGTGTTTTGAGGGGGATCATGCCCAACATCCGAGGGCCCAAAATTGAGATAAGGAAGGCCCTTCAATATGTTGTGCAATCGGTCGTCGTCTACGCTGCACCTGTCTGGAGTACTGCAGTTTTAACAAAGATGAACAGAAAGCAAATCACCCGAGCAGATATTAAGGGTGGCTTGTGCATACAGAACAGTCTCTGCATAGTAGTATGCATACAGAATGTTTAAAAAAAGTAGAAAGGAGTAGTTTCATATTGAAGTGGCAAGACGAATGGGATGAGATGGAAAGAGTGGCGCAGTGGAAGTCGCTGATTCTTGATCTAAGAAGATGGATGGAACGCGGGCACCGGCGCGGCGTTTGTAATACGTTTTGACGCAAATGCTCACAGGACATATTTTCTTCATAGAATACCCTTACATATTTAAAAATGCAGAAAATGACAAATGCCTGTACTGTGCAATATCGGACGTTGTCTCCAACTTTATTGATATGCGATAAATGGATAGATGAAAGAAGCTTGCTTGAAAAAGAGTTAGGAAGTAGGGTGCAATCAGTCACGAAACTAGTGGAAGAGATGCTTAGGTCGTCAGATCGGTGGAGAGCTGTCCATAGATATGTAAGAAGAACGTTGGAGAGAAAGAAGCAAGAAGAAAGGCTACCCGAAAGAAGCTAGGTTGCCCAGAAGCAAGCTAGAAGATAAGGCAGAATGAGATGGGGTGAGATTAAACAGGAACAGGAGGGAACAGAGGAAAATCTGCGTGCAGTCTAGGGTATCATCGTGGCCACGCTGGAAGAATAATACATAACTAAGGCTGGAAAACGGTTCTGCCCACTTTCTAGGACCGAGATATGTCCCTCCTATAAAAGACGAAAAAAGTATTGATCTTTTACTTTTCTTTGTTTTATCATTTTATTTTAACAAACGATATTCTTTTAATATTTTTCTTTTTACTTAATGTTTTAATTTTGTTTATTATTTTTTATGCAGATTTTAACTTAATCATGTTTAGAAGAAATATAGGACCACTAAAAACAAAGTGATGGAGAGTTGTTAATAAATGTGAAGTTATTATAGCACATTTAAAACTAAGGTTTGTGAATGAAAAATGTCGGAATTCGATATATTTTATTACAAAAATGACCTCTTTAGAATAAAAATCGACCTGTTTATAATTTTCACAAAATTTAATGAATATTGACAAATATCAGAATATACTCTTTTGAGTGGTCAGCCCTGTGTAAGAAAAATTAAATGGTGTTACTTTTTCCAAGAACTTTGAAAGATCTATTTAAACTTTAATAGCATTTAAAATAATATTTTGAACAGTCCATTTTCATCAGTAAAAATGTTAGTAAACATAGTAAAACTAAAATAAATTTTAGTAGAATACAAAAGTACACAGGTACTTTCGTTTTATTATTAAATATAAAATGTGTAGATTTGCGATTATACTTTCTATAAAGGAATGAAACGCCTCAGAATGTTGTCCGTTTTGTTCTTTGATTGTACTGCTGAAAATATGCTTCCGCAAAAAATAAACAAGCTAGTTACGACTTAGTTGACTCAGTTAATTATCGCCTAAAGGATTGAGAAATTTTAATGGATTGTGTTATGGAAAAAAGCTGCAGGGAGGTTGTTTTTTAACTTAATCTATGTTATGGGTTTTTTAATACAACAAAAAGACCATGTATGTTGTATACCGGGTGTGCGGACAAAACCAAAACACAAGCATTTTCAGAAAATACTATAACATTTTTGATGACAAAATCTCAGCGACGGGTCAGTTTTTAATTAAGAAGCCTAAATTTTTGAATTACAATGGAGGTCAAGTAAGATTTCGTTTTAACGCTCTTGCAATTCCCTAGACATCAGTCTATAAACTTTTAAATTTTGTCCAATACTTTATTTAATTTTGTAAAGAAAATAAAATTTAAAATTAATAGTTTAAGCTGGTTACGTAGTAACTTACCATAGACCAGCCAAGTCCATTTAATTTTTTTCTGCAACTCCATAATTTTCTGGGCTCACCTTTTTAAATTGACAAAGTACCGTTTTTTTTAAATTTTGAGCATTAATTATTCAATAACAATTGATTGATATTAAACTTGTACAATCTTAAAGTTTATCAAACGAAGTAAAAGGGAAAAATCTCGGTGGTTGGAGTATACCATAGTTTAAAAAAAAAACTTACAGAGAAGAGACTAGTAATTTTGCCCGTCGACGGGTGATCCAATAGGTAAGTTTTTTATTTTGTTCTCAGCCTTCTTCAGGTCAATAAAGCAATAGTGTCACGTTATATCTCATATGACGCTAATCATTCATTATTGACAAATATGCTGTGTAATACCCCTTCGTTTACTAACAATTCTCTGTTACAGCAGTTATGCCAACGATGCAACCACATCACGTGAAATCTTTCTGTTTGTGCCAACGAGGCACAAACAGAAAGGTAGGTCAAAGGACCTACAGTTGCGAAACCTAAGCATCTAGCTTACGTGCGATAAGCGTGGGCTCGGTGGCCAGACCTTTCGGGCACTCAGCCGGTGAGGATAACAAATTTATTTTGCCGATTTGGCGGCTGAGTGATGGAGCACACAAAAATCCGGACATCTATTCGGAACACACTTTTGGGACACAAGTCGTAGTCTCTGTGTTTGTTACGCCAATTTGATACGCCATCGACTGGTCCAGGTGTTAATTTGTTCAACAGAGTTCTGTAGCATGGTAGCTGCATCCTCGTGGTTTTGTCCGACTGCTAGAAGGCATGTGTCGTTTGCAAATGTCGCAATTGTGTTAGGTTCTAATGATGGAATATCGCTGGTATAGAGCAGGTATAGCACTGGCCCCAGGACACTTCCTTGTGAACTCCAGCTTTAACTTCTTTTAATTCTGAATATGCTTCCTCATATTTAACTCGAAAGTATCTGTCGGATATATATGATTCTAGTAGTTCAGAATATTGTTTTGGTAAGTAGCATCTTAATTTATGATATAGTCCGTCATGCCACACCTTGTCAAAAGCCTGCGCCACATCGAGGAAAATTGGAAACAAACTTTTTTTTTTCTAGAGCTTTTTCTATGATATCTGTTATTCTATGCACCTGATCTATCGTTGAGTGGCTTGCTCTAAACCGAAACTGATAATTAGGAATTAGATTTTTTTCCTCTATAATCAGTTTTAGTCTCTTCAAGAGTAATTTTTCGTATAATTTAGACATGACAGGTAACAGTGAAATAGGCTTATATGAAGACGCTTCTTGTGGAGGTTTTCCTGGTTTTAGTGTCATTATAATTTCTGCCACCTTCCATATCTTTGGTACGTACCTCAACCTAAAGGAAGCGTTTATAAGATGTGTTAATTTTATAATAGCTTTTCTTGGAAGTTGCTTTAACACTTCCCCAGTAATTAGATCAAATCCAGGAGCTTTCTTTGGAATTATATTTTCTTTTATTTCCAAATATACTTCTTTTTGAGTTACAAGGCTAATCTCTATTTCGTCTCCCAGGGGAGCTCCCAGTTTATTCTTTTTTGTTCTTCATTTGGTTGAAAAGTATTGTCTAGGTGGTCAGCAAACCAGTTGGCCTTTTGTATATTGCTTCTTGCCCAGCTACCATTAGTATTTCTAATTGGTGGATACTGTAAGAGTGATCTTTTTAATCGTTTAGTAGCCTTCCACAAAGAGTAATCAGTAGCGCTATCATTTGATAGTTCACTTAGGTAAATGTTAACCGATTCGTTTTTAATTTTTTGTATTCCTATTTTTAATTTTTGTGTGGCATTATTTAATCTAGTTTTATCAACTGGTGCTCTAGACTGATGTCACTTACGTCTTAGTTGTCTTTTTTCGGTTATCATTTCTCTGATTTCTTTCGGGTAGTTATTTCCTTTTATTCTTTCGACACTGTTCGTGCTGTTGTTCCAAGCAGCTTGTTGTATATTTTTATTGAGTAATTCTACTTCTGCTTCTAGTTGATCAATGGTTCTTAATGGCACTGAGAGGTTAATCTTCTCTTCAAGGTCTATCTGGAAACTTTGCCAATTAGTATTTTTGTTAACAAGTCTAGGAGGGCTTTCTTTTTTGATAACAGTGTCACTGAGTGTGAGAATAATTGAAGAATGGTCCGAGGTCATATTCAATGCCTCTTCTATCTCTATGTAATTTGTAGAAATATTTCTAACTAAAAAGAAGTCAATAAGGTCTGGAATTTTATTTGTGTCAGTAGGCCAGTATGTTGGCTTTCCCGTTGATACTGCGTCGCATTTTATGTATTTCATTGCTTCTAAAAGTTCTTTCCCTTTGGTTGTAGTCAGTCGTGACCACCAATGCGTATGTTTTGCATTGAAGGCTCCTTCAAGGATAAATCTATGTCCTTGACTGGTCAGGAAATCTACGTATTGATTTTTCTTGATGGCATGTCTTGGCGGACTGGAAACTGCTGTGACGATTACCTCATAATTTTTACATTTAATTTTTACTGATGTGGCCTGAAATTCTTTTGTTCTGTATCCAATTTCCTGATAGTGCATAATATTTTCCTTGATTATTACTGCACTACCTCCTTTGTCTGCATTATCAGGGTGAGTAGTATGATAAGTTTTGTAACCCCTAAATCTAATATATGACTCATTTGTAAAATGGGTTTCAGAAATGAAGCATATGTCTATTTTTCTATATCTAGTATCGCTTTTAGTTTTTGCTGATGTTTCAAGATCCCATTTGGATTCCATTCTAGTATTCGGAAATTACCCGCCATTACCAAGTCTTTTAGGTATAGCTCCTTTAGTGCTATATTCTATTCTGGTTATACGCTCTTCTAGGTTAGTTAATCTCTCTAATATTTTTTGTAGTGTTTGTTCTCTTTTCGGATCTTTTTGACTACTATAGTTTTCTTCGTTACTTTTACCAGCTGCTACCATACTATAAGTTCTTGTGATGCGTTTTGCATTTTTTATCTATGTTGTTCGTTGACTGCGATGTTTGTTTTTCATGAAGTATTTTTAATGTAGTGGTTTCTCCTTGTCTTCTACATCCTTATTCCATTGACTAGTAAATAGTTCTTCCGCCTTTACTCACATTAGATGGCACTATATGACACTATTTATTATGCAAATTACCTTTTTTTCCTATTATGTCTGGATTTGCCGTATACTGTTCTCATTGTGACTTCGCTTTCGTTTTACTCAAGTTTACCTTTATTTGAAACAAATAATATTTCATTAATTTTAATTATAAACAAAACACTAAACATTCGAAAGAAAATTAATATTGAATTTATCTTACTTTAGTCCATTTTCATTAACGTCTTTTAATAAAAGAAACGAAGTTTTATTAAGCAGTATAGTGAGTTCTTCCTAGTTTTCCTAATAAAGACGTTTATAAATATAAATAGACAAAGAATTCCTTAGAATATATCATTAAATTTAAGTTCAAGCGCTTTTGATATAAATGTATAGGAAAAATAAAAACAAGTTCTCTATCTGTTACTAATGAACTCTGCTGTGCCAAGTAATGGATCGCTTGTCTAGATCATCGATCCGAAACACAGACGGAGATATAAAGATATTCTTGTTTTTATTTACATTCGAATACATTTGGTTAACAAGTTGTGAAGAAATAAAATCAACATTTCTTCAATTTTTTTATATGTGTAATATATCAGTACAAGCGCACCTTTTTTGTTCATATTAGCTTCATTTCACTTTACAACATAGAGCTGGCTCCCAAGTTTTATTAAGCATTGAAAATATGAAGAATGGCACCTATGTTTAAGTTACTTACAAATACAATACGTTTTCAAATACAAAGAACGCGATGTTAGTTCAATCAATCCTGAATACCTTTCTAAAGCTTGCTAACTAGGAGCATTCCTATTTATGCAATATTTTGATGCTTAAGCAGAATAGAACAAACACATTGTGAATATTAGTATGTTTTTATATGATTGTTTGATAGTGTATATAAATGTACGGTTACAGTGTGGCTCTAAGATAACCTATTTATGCTAGAAGGTGACAAATTCAAGAACGAGAGGACTAGAAGAATTTTTTTGTATTCTTTTTGATATAAAAAAAATTAATTAAGACTTACCATCGTTTTTAAGAAAACTTGTGCTAGAGTACCAAATACATTTAAATGGTCGAACTTAGTTGGTCTGAACACGTGTGACATTCGATCTTCCCTAAAAAGAGGTTGCTACCACCAAAGTCAATATAAAGGGTTGAATAAGCCCGGTCAGATAGCTCAGCGGGCTGTGCGGCTGCCTCTCATTCGCTTCACTGTCGAATGGTTCAGTGGATGTGGGTTCGAGCCCCAGCTCGGTGTACTGAAAACAAAAAGTCTAACGCAGCAGTTTAAAATTCTAGATGAATCTGCGGCTTAGACTAGGATATGCTGCGATCTGATCGGCCTATGGTGGAGCAGTACGGCAAGAGATAAGGGCTTGCGGCTTGGTGATACTCCTCCATAGATCGCTACCGGACGGGCGTAACGCCTAAAAAACCGGATATATATATAATAAGCCCGGTACCAGACAGGGATGTATTATATAGCCGATGTTATTTACCATCTACTCTAAATCAGTAATTGAAGTAGCGTTAAATGATCATAACTAAAGGGTTAAAATTAGTGAAGATATCATTATTAACATCATATACAACAATCATACCACTATACTGGCAGAGAGTCGAGAAGTCGAGAATATCTTTAAAGTCTTTTGAACGCAGTAAACAATGAATGCAGTTAAAGGAGCTTAACTATCAACGCAAAAAAATATTCTTTAAAAAAATAAATATTAAACAGTAAATACTAAAATAACAGTGACCAAGGGTTACATGAAGCCGAACAACTAGTCCAGGACAGAGAAGGATGGAGGGAAATCCTAAAAAAACTGTGAAGGCCTGATGGTGTCACCACATCCCGAAAGGGTTAAGATTGAGGATTAGGAGGACTAAAATAACATGGCAAGACCCTAGGGTGAAACATTTAATGATTCCTTAGACGAGTGTTCTGTATTATACATTTGAATTCTCAAGCTACGTCACAATAGTAAAGTGCTTCTCACAATAGAGTTGAAGAGGGTTCTTCTTATGATAAAAATCCTGTGAAAAGCACAGATATTATGAAAATGGGAGAAGTCATTCATATATTGAGGGCACTCAAACATCGCTTCCTACGGTTATATATTTAGGGTAAAATAGAAAGAATACATGGCACACCAAGAAAAAAGAGAAAATTTTGTTTACTATACTAGATAGGATCTATTCGATGTCAAATATTGGTTTTGCCAATATTCGACACTTCTTCGAAGACTTCTTCGCTATATAGAATTTTAATACTAGGTATGTGAAATTTGTTTACTTTTTTCCACGTTTTTTTTTACTTTTCAAAATTTTCCAATATTTTTCATAATTTTCTGTGATACCTTGATTTGCTTGAATATACATTTGGCATAGTCTTTGTAAGGAAAACCGCATATTTTGAAAAATCACTAGCTTCTGAAAAAAAAAACAAATGCTGAATTTTATTCTTTGACGACCAATGTCATTTAGTAACTCTTGAACGTTTGTTAGATCATATGGAGGCAACTTCCTTTCTTCCTGCTCTTTGATTCCTTTTCAAACCATTAAATTAGAAACATCTACTCAAGTCGCGACTACCCTCGTACTACTTTCAGGGCATCTAGAATCTGCACATCGTTTGTACTCAGCTATGGACGACAACTCTTACCAACAATGTCCAATGTTCCTGTATGTGTCTGGTGTACTCCGAATTGAATATTTTTCGCATATTTTCTTGGTGATGCTACCGTATTCTCGCGACATTCATGTGTAATGACCATCTGAATAATTATCCAAAATCCTAATTTTGCCCCACATTAGAATAAGCAGTTAGCCCTTTAGCCTTAGAATTAAATTCAGAAAATTTTTGCAGTTAGACAGATTTTAAAGAAACTGCTTGCATTTGATTAGTAAGAGTATCAGGAAATTTTGTCAATAAAAATGATGATGTGGAAATAAAAACTGCATCAAAATGTGTTTTCCAAAGTGCATTTCAAAATTATGAAAAATTATAAATTTGTAATTCGAAAATAATTGACGAAAATAAGTTGAATATTACTTTTTGGGAGCTTGTTGGGTCACTGAATACAAATATTATGACGGTAATGGTCACTGAGGATGGACCTTATCTCACAGAGTTTTATGGAAATTCGATATAACGTAACGGGAATTTCTAATCTCCCTTAACGACAAGCCGTCGCCCAGCTAAGCTCTGTTTGCGTCGTTCTAAAGACGACAGGGCCGTCTTCAAACCATTAAAAGTTTTAACAAGTCCAAACAATGCTCTTGTTTCAGTTGCATTGGTTTCGCGAACTGCATACTGATGGTTTTCATCGTAGCAAGTGCACTTCCTTCTTATTTTTATATTAGTCCAAGTTACGACAAAATCCATCATACGAGTTTTCGCTATTTTTGCATTTCGATTTACGTCTGGTAAATGCGTAATGATATTTACTGAGCGTGTTCTCATATTTAAAGAAAAGCATGTTGAAGACCATTTAGTGCCATCCTTACCTACGTAATGTTTCTTTTGACTCTCCTGTCCTTGCCCCAAAAGTTCATTTTCGATTTCTATATCAGCCACCGACTGTTCTAAATCAATATCAGCATCTTCTTCCCTGTCAGAGTTGGGGCTACTGTTGTATTCATTGTCGGATTCGTTCTCGCTTGCAGTTCCAATTACTACATCATCGTCTTGAGAATCGTCCCATAAAGCTTGAAGCTTCGCCTGCTCCCGTTCATATCGATAAGCCATAATCTAGAACAAAAACATTAATAATTTATGTATAAAATTTCAAATTTTCATTAAAAATAAATAATTTCAACGGAAATTATATAAAAATGTGAATGCCAAACTTAAACAATACTACCATAAATATATTAACTTACCTGTGTGGTGGGGTATATGATACCCAAACGACGTTTGGATCAAAACAGCGATTCGTGTGTTCACTTTTAAAGTAAATCAACAACTGCGAGATATCCTTCTAACATAAGGTTCTAACGAACGGTAATGAAATGCCTGTCGCGCTAATTTACCGATAAAAATATTGACGCTAATTTTAAACTCACTGGGGTATGTCGTACCCCCACTGGCGCCGGGTTAAATGAATATTTTTTTTGTAAAATAAATTTTGAAATAAATTTTAAGAAATAGGGGCGCTGGTTTCCTTTACACTCTCTATACTAAGTTTGAATGTGATGAGTTTGGTACGTCTGTATTCAGAAAAATATGTGAAATAAAAGTTATTTTTGTTAAAGGTTAAAAAACAGTTTTGTTAAATGTTAAAAAGTTAAAAGCTAAAAAATAGACCTGTTAGAGCTTTAACTCTTAAAATAATTCAGTCATGAGATAATAGACCGTTTCCACTTTTTATGAATGATCTGTATAAAGCGTACAAAATTAAGCATGCCGCTGGTTAATACTATTGGCAGTAGCAACAACAATCGCCTGCAGAGTTATTGAAGTATAAAAAACGTCCAAATAAATATCAGTTTTTCGGAAATGTAGAAAAACAGGTAAAAATATTTCAAAATCACTATGCTTAACTAATGGTGCCACAAGAATATTGTAACTTTCATAAAAATAATTTTAAGGCGTTTAGTGGATCAACACTCCCATAAAACTTTTATGGTATTTTTAATTTCTATCTAGTAACTTTAATTTCAGAATGTGGTTTAATTTATGATCTTCCTTTTTGTTACAGACTGTATATATGTATATACAATGCGCGTCACTAAAAAGAGGCCACCTAAAATTCTTGCCATTTTTTAATTCTTACAAATGTTACCAAAATGTGACTTTAATTAGATGTTTGTGTAATGTTTAAGAATATGTTCTAAAGCAGTATGCAATTATTTTTTAAATAACAAACGTCAAAAAATAACTTCTTCCACAATAATGAGTTTATTTTAAAAAAAAATTAACATTGCACATTTTTTTCTTTATACAATTACAATTAAATCGTGATTATTAATAAGGTGTATTATCATCTCTATTGTGACACTCCTAATTCGATTTGGCATTGAATTAATCAAATTCTGTATGTCGTTTTGAGGAAAAGCTTCCCCTTCTTCCATGAGCGCCAACCGAAGCTGCTCACGATTTATTGAAGCAGGTATTCTGTTTCCTACCCTTTGTTTGAAATGGTCCCAAACATGTTCAATCGGGTTTCAAATCTGGACTTTGTGCCAGCGAGTTTATTTTTGGCACAGCGACAGTTTCCAGATATTGCCTTACCATCCTGGCTACGTGCGGTCGCGCGTTGTCTTGCATAAAAATAAAGTTTTTGCCACAAAACTAGCAAAAGGCATTACATGCTCGTCTAGAATTTCGGTAATGTATCGATGTGCATTCAACGCTCCTCTATCAATAAATATGAGATTAGTACGGCCCTCGAATGAAATGCCTGCCCAAAAGATTACCGAACCTCCTCCAGAAGCAACAAGTACTCGTCGAACACAAGCAGCATATCGTTTCCTACGTCTTCTGTATGTTTTGATGCAACTATATGAACCATAAAGAATCATCCTGGACTCATCAATAAAGAAAACATTTTTCCAATCTTCTATCGTTCAATGCTCGTGGTCTCTAGCAAACTGTAGTCAGCGTTGTTGATGTGCTGCTTTTAACAAAGGTTAAAAGCAGCACTGTCTAGTCTAGTTTGCTGCTGGACTAGACAGCGAGCCCTTGCACCAAATTTCCTTAACCTTGTTCTAATAGTATAAGTGCTTAACACATTTAGCGCCATGTGCCCACTGGTGGGCATTTTCATTATTTCAATTAAGACCGAGTGCCCACCGGTGAGCATTTGATGTCGGTTGCTTCAAGTCACCGTGGTCATCCGTGGACACGATTTATATTAGTTTGACGTATGTTGACGTATTGAGTGGTCCCAGGAAACAGCAGAATTTTACATGGACCGAGCAGAATGAATGTATCAGTTGTGATTTTGAGCCGTGCAAAAAACTGATACAATTTTGTATTTTTAGATAGTATATTACAAAAATAAATGGAATTTTATCCTAATAATAATACAAATAAACGAACAAAGTGAGCAAAACATTAAAAAATCAGCAATGTTAACGTAATACAAGACGTTGCCAGACGTTTTTGAAAACATTCGAGGCACATTGGCAGGTTACATGTATCGCAATATGTATTTATTTTTTTCGCATTTTTACGAGCATAAGCTGGATTTTGTGGCTGAGACATCGTCTTGTAGCATGCACTGCACCTTTTTCTGTTAACCCTCTTTTGTCCCTCGTATTCGTCCAGGAAATGTTTTATCTTGGAAGTGGAAGGCCTTGATAGAATTGGATTTAAATCTTGATAAACCAAAGCCTCGATGATATTTTCTTTGAATTCTATTATGCCAATTTTGTTATTATGAATTTTGTTATATAGATGCAGAGCATTTACCATACCTGTTGCAGTAACAAAATGAAAAGCGAGTCGCTTATACCACTTGACGGTTCTTCTCACGTATGGCGCATAAGATGCCATCTGCTCAGACTGGTCGACAAAAGCTTTTCCTTTGTTGTAATCTGCAACTATCGCTGGTTTATTAACTTCTTGTCCTCCTCTGCGAGTTACTGTCACCATAGAGTCGTCATGTTTGGTACTGAGCATAAGAACATCTCTTTTATCTTTCCATTTGCAGACAACTGTTTTATTTTCGTTTTGTTGGGCCACGACTTCACCCTTTCTCAGTTTAGTTTTTACCACATCTGGGGGATTATATTTTCTGTTTGTCCTTAGGGTTCCTACTAAATGTGTTTGCCGTTGAATGAGACTATTAGACAGCGAAACACTAGTGTACCAGTTATCGGTATATAAAGTTCTACCTGTATCAAAAAGTCCCTCCATCAGTGTCGTGACAATTTTTTCGGCAACTGATACATCGTCTGCTCTTTCTTTGCCTGTGTAGACTTTAAACGACCATGTATAGCCTCCAGAAACACAGAGTTTGAAAACCTTTATCCCATACTTATGCCTTTTATTAAGAATGTACTGTCGGAAATAAATACATCCTCGAAATGGTACGTTGCTTTCGTCAATACAAACTTCTTCTTCGGGATTATACGATTCTTTGAATTTCTTTTCTAGTAAGTTCAAAAAATTTGAGATTTTGTGAAGCCTGTCTTCTGGATTAATTGGCTGCTCATTATTTGATAGATGAAACATCGAAAGTAACATCTAAAATCTATTGCGGCTCATTATTTTTGGAATTCCATTTTCATAAATTCTTTTTGTGCTCCAGAAATCCCTCAATTTTGGTAAATGCATAAGTCCCATCTATACAACGATACTCAAACACTTGCGCATCTCTATAGGATGAGTGCCAACCCATTTATTAAGTCTTGGAGTTTGGCTTCCTGCTGGGGTAGCATCATTCGCAGTATTTCTTTGCGCAACAAATCTATTGGTTTCTTCCACTAACAATGAGATAATCTCATCGTCTATGAAGTGTTCAAAATAAGTTATAGGAGATGCACCACGAAGTTTCTGGATTATATTTTCGTGTACACCGGTGTGGGCAGCAAGAAAATTAAATTTCAATATGTCTCCTGCCACAGGCTCCCACTTGGTCTCGGGTATAATATTGGCCAGAGGAATAACTTCAGCAGCTTCGTCCTCGACATCAGATACAGCTAATTCATCATCAGTTGAATAGGAGCTTTTTTCATATGAGTAATTCCGATCTGCAGTGGAGTTGTCGTCGGAATAGTCTTCTGCTTCAACATCAGACAAATTTTCCAACTCCCGAAGCAATTCTTCTTCTGTAAGACCTCTACTTGCCATTATTGTTTAAAATCTGCAACAAAAGAAACAATCAAATGCATGACCACTGGTGGACATTTGGTCCCACACTGTAAAATTACATCCTGGGACCACGTGACCACTGGTGGGCATTAAAAAAATCACAAAAAACAAAGTTGGAAAAGGAAAGTATGGTTTAAAATATAATAATTATCAGTTACAAAACAGATTTATAGAAAAAAAGGCATTTCATATGTTTGGTCCCAGGGAGTGAATAACCAATTACAGCGTGGCGCTAAATGTGTTAAAGTCTACCTGTGAGCATTTTAAAAACGGTTTTGGATTGATCTAGCCGTAAAGAACCGATTTTGCAAAGAAGTGTCTTGTAAAGAACGGTCTTCTCTGGCCGTTGTGATTCTTCTCGGACCTGATCCTGGTCGTCATTCGGAAGATCCAGTGTCTAAAATTGTTGGTAAATTTTTTGGACCATACAACGACTGACTACAAGCTGTCTGGTCACTTCTCTTTGAGTAATTCCATTAATAATCAAAGTCACAATTTGAACAGATCTAGAAAATTTCTCAGCCATAGTTTTTAATTTAAAAATTATACAAATTTACTCTTAGAACAACTGTATACTAGTGAAAGGTCGGCACCGTTTGTCGGTGCCTAAAAGATGCTAAAAGTGTTTCTAAATTATGGGAATTTAGTTACAATAGAATAAATTGTATAAACTTAAAGTTGTTGAAAAATTCTTACAAAATTCTAGGTGGCCTCTTTTTCGTGACGCGCGGTGTACATTGACACAATTAATTATTCTTTTGGCCAATAAATAATAAATACCCTCAATTATTTTAAAACCGGGTTTTGTAATTTGCTAATAACAACACAGGAGGATTGAAAATTATAATACCCTAACCGTATTTGAATATGCATTTACTATTAATAGAGAAACGTACGGTTTACTATTTTTAATCAAACCCTGTCATATAACCATTTTGCTATTGATTAAGCTTATATAAAAATCGTGTTTAATGCATACGTAATTATTCTAATTTCTCTGTTTAATATGCCGTTCGTAGCACAGTGGAAATATAATTTTGAATAATGGTTTAATCTCGTGAAATGTCCAAAATTATGGAATAGTGTAGTGCTTTTAGTAACACTTAAAAGCTGTGTACAGTCCAATGTCATGGTTACAACTAATTGTGATAGATCGTGTTGTTGCATTTGTGGATGTTTGTCGTATATTTCAAGCAAAGGGAACTAGTTACACTGATGAATGGCCACTTTGTGTCTGACATTCCAGATTCCTATAATTTATTACGTTTCGTCATGACTACTGCCAAAATTACTGCTCTTTCGATACTTTTTCAATCAATACCCTGAAATTATTTTTTATTAAAATACTTCGTAGTAATATATCACAACTAAATTAAATAAATACAATAGAAAGGGGTATAACAATTTTTATAAAAGATCCAATTTTTAAATTTTGGGGTTAAGCTTGAGAAAAATTGGAAACACTTAGACATATCTTTTGCTTGTTTTTTTATCCTTATGCCGTTTCAACTTCTTCTTTTTTTTATAGTTTTTTCCGTTAAATGATTTCCTTTTTTTTTCATAACAGGTTGAGCGCCGTAGCATACACCGGTGTCTGCTCTGTTACTTTCCTTCCGGGCCATGGCAGACACCGGTGTCTGCTCAGGCAGACACACTTTAACGCGTTTTTATGCTAGCATGCCTGACGTGGCCCAGAAGAATATTGATCTGATGCTGGGTTTTTAGTAGCTGTTTTCTTTTTATTTTTTTTTTCATTTTTTTTTTTTCAAAACACTACAAAAACACAATAAAATATTTTAATCACTTTTAATGAAGCAAAAAATACAGAATGAAGCAAATTAACTAAAATTATAAGGGTACAACATAAATGTTTAAAAAATATAAGGTTTCCAGTGCAATAAAATTATAACTTTTTATGGAAAAAATTGAAGCACTCTAAACAAAATCTTGGTTGTCCTTTACAAAGAGAACAAAATGTTGTGACACGTTTGACCTTGCTTTTCGCTAATATTCCTTCCTGCTTTTTTTGTAACAGCCTCGACAGTATTTTCTATTTTCTTGAGCTTTACAGTCTAATTTTGAAAAAACAGGAGTTCGAAGATTCTGAACCGTCTGCATCTGCCGTCCAGAATTGATTTCATTGTTATCTCCAAATTTCAATAAGTTTTCTATAACTGACATTCTAAATTCGGTTATAGACATCGTGCTCCCTTCGCATTCCTTGTAAAGAAAATGAGCATTTACCATTGATATACCCAGGATTACCTCAATGGCCACTTTTTTATACCACCGAATTGTGCGACGTAAAGCAGTACTATAACTTGACATTTGGTCAGATATTTCGATTGAGCTTTTTCCGCGATTATAATCGATTACTGCTTTTGGTTTTAGAATCTCTTTTTCACGGCGTTGAACCTGCATTGTCTCATCGGTGTGACAGGTAGAAAGAACTAGCACATCTCTTTTATCTCGCCATTTGAGGATGCATATTCCTTGCTCATTTTCCTGAGCAGCAATTTCGCCCCTTTTTAATTTATTGTTTACAACATCAGAAGGATTCCCACTACGATTAGCACGTAAGGTACCCAAACAATGAGTTTTCTTATCGAGAAGGATGTTTGCGAGTTGTAGACTTGTGTACCAGTTGTCAGTAATGCAAATTCTACCACTACCCAGAAGTTCTTGAGACAAAGACAATACAATTTGTGTTGAGACCAATACATATTTATTTTCAGTTTGTTCTTTCTCCTTTCCCGCATAAATGCTAAGATTCCATGTATAGCCATTATTACAGCATAACTTAAACATTTTTATGCCATATTTGTGAGCCTTCTGTGGGTTATATTGTTTGAAAATTAAACGACCCTGGTAGGGTATCATGGTCTCATCAATACAGAAAGTTTTATCGGGAGTATACAACTTCTTGAAGTTTGATGTTAGCAAGCGATGTCCTTCAGGAGAAAGATCATTATCAGAAAAGTGAAGCATTTTTAGAAGATTTTCAAAACGATTTAGTAGACCAGTAATCTCGGAGGGAGTTCATCTTGACAATGCCCATATAACCCAATATGCCAAAGAAATTTAGGATTTCTGTTCTATTTGTTGGCTCCCATTGTTGCATGCAGGCTTTATTAGTAAGGCTAACATTTTCTATAACATATTGAGTTGCGAAGTGATTTGTTCGGTCAACGATTAAATCAAGGAATGATAAAAAATATTGAATTGGTTTTTTTCCCTTTCAACGCGCCCTGACATACTGTATTCATTCCACTTAAAAAAGTTTCTTCAAAAAATGCATGCTTACCACAAACAGGCCCTAAGTTGATTATGAGAGACCTCGAAGAAGGTTACTTTCACTTTCCATTATTTGGCGACTATCAGTATTTTCTAAGTTTGGTTCTTCTGTTGAACTGGCTTCTGTTTTACTTTCCATTTCTTGAGGAGTAAACTTTCTTGTAGTTTGAATAAGAGAAATCTGTCGAGAAGAACTGAATGGGCCCGGATCTGATTGTTCAAATACTTTGGATGTTTTTTTAGGCGGTTGATAACCATTTTCATCCTCTGTATCACTACTAGAATATTCTTCAAAGCTCCCATTAGGAATACACCCTGGATCTTCTTCAGAATCCGTCTCGTAAGGATCTAAAATAAATAAGAACTTATCATCAGATACGTGGGAAATATAGTAGATAAGCATTTGTAACAGTACAACATTTGTGAAAAAAAAAAATAATAAAATGTGTTCAGATTAGCTGCGCTTTTCTTTTGTTGGGTTGAGTTAAACAACTCTGTGTAGTAATATAGACGTTCTACCTACATTCAGAAGCATCACCAGAGTCTTCTTTTGAATGTAATACCATTTTTACCATTCTTTTTCCACGATTTGTCATTTTAAACAGTACATGCACCTGTTTATCACCACGTGCAATAACAAACTAACCTAATTTATGTCGAGGCAATGTGTATGAGCGGTAAAATTGCAAGATCGGATATCGAATCAGAACATTTCGACGACACTTTGGATCGACACAAGTGCAAACGGCTGGGCCAAAGCAGACACCGGAGCCTGCTCGATTTTTCTCAAAAACTAACAAAAAAAATTCATAAGATACAAAAAACTAAAAGAAAATGACAAAAAACGGTGTTGCTCCACGGGGAAGTTTTGGCTTTTATGCATCGGCGCTCAACCTGTTAAGGTAAAGAAAGGAGAGATGGACCACCTTTTAGAAAACTGAAGCTTTTTTCGTTATTAAATAAGTATTTGAATAGAAAAAATTGTACATAACTTAGCATTGGTATTTGTTTTGGTATAAGTAAAAACTAGAAATTATAATTCTCAAACCTAAAAAAAATATAATGCACTGGCACGTCATCTCTCCTTAACTGTAGAGGTGAGATGGGCCACTAGAAGTAGGAAAGATAGGCCAAGCTAAACCTTTTTATTTTTAATAGCAAGAGACTTTCCGCACTTGTTACAGAGATTAGCGAAGCCAGTGCAAGTTTCATGTAATCAGCGCTTACAAAAAATACATTGTAACCAGTCATTTTCAATATTAATATCACTCATGTTCATCACCACTAGTGTCGTTCAGAGTAACACCATCAGATAGTGACGATTCGCTTGGCTTCCTCTTTCATTTTTGTTTTTTTTTATATGTTTTAAGCTTTTTTAAATTAAGGCATCCTTCTTTATTTTAATAAGATCTTGAGCAGTAATCTCTCCAGTTATTTTTTTTTTTAACCCTCTTTACCGTTGCTGCCAATACAGGTGCGGGCGTTACCTCATCAAAAGTCGTTCCGGGAGGTATATTTTCATCAGTAATTATGACTTGTTTGGGCTACTGTGCAAGGATATTTTACCACTTATTCCAGAAGGACCTGGTTAAGAAGAATTTGATCTAACTGGAAAATTTATTGTTTCTGTTTCTGATGGAGTGTGTGTCAAAAATGCATATTCTTGGACTATTAATGGATTAAATGGATAAATTCCCGTGGATTTGAATGCAGCAGCCGCATTTTGGACAGTTGCTGAATTTTCCCATTCTCGACCTAAGAGTTTACCAAACTGAAAGCATTTTAGAACCCTGTTTGTGTTATTCTGTACCATAAACCGGCATTCGGCGTAAAAAATGCTTTTAAGTGACTTAAAAAAAGCACGATCCAGAGGCTATAGGTAATGTGTTGTGTGGGATGGCAAACAAAATAAAATTATTTTGTTTTAGTGTGCAAATTCTAACATTCATAAGGTTTTACCTGGAAGCTTTCTCGACAAAAAGTGTGTTTGTAATCATTCTAAAAAAATATCACTGTTAACGTATGCTATTTTTTTCCGACATCTTAATCCTGGAACCCGGTAGCATATCAAAATGCACTCGTCTTTTTTATTTTTCTCCTTAAAAATGCAATATGGGGCCAAGAAAATCCCTTCTGCACTTCAGCAAGGTATTACACTGATCTTTTCACCTTTTTCGCCAGGGCTTACACTAGGAACCTTTTTCTGCTATAACTTGACTGGCTCTAGTATTCAGTTGTAATCCTGTTTCGTCAGTATTAAATATGTGTCCAGGTTTCTCATAAAAAATATATTTGGTCATAATTCTCTCGAGATTGAAAATGTAGTTATCGACTGATTCTTTGGACATTCATATAGCTCGTACAATTGAAGTGTTCTCAGCTTTTCTACTTGATATTTCGGGTCTTCGTTTCAAAAAGAGTTCTAACCATTTTATACCAGTTTTACCTAAAAGTAGACAATAAGTAACTCTTATATCAGATTTAGGGATTTAAAATTTCCAGGTCAGATTCATTATCAGATTGATGAATGTTTTTACAAAAAATGATATTTAAAAAACTCAAATAAAATTATCATTCGTGCCAGTTTCAATTATCGTAAATATCACTCCTACAAATACGAACCGATGCGTTTCAACTGGCGTCTCTTAAGCAACTAACGTTAAACGATACAACAGAGTAGGATAGACTTGCCCTGTTGCCAAGCTTGGTCAGGTATACCTAGCGGACCCACTATCCTCCTGGTACATATCTCCTCCCTTCACCCTATATATCTTGATATATCCAGTTCCTCTTAGGTCAAATGATTTTCTTTATATTCTTCATATTCTAATATCAAAAATTGATCTTACAAGTCTCTTCAGTCATTCAGTCTTATTTTGTTGATTCAGTTATGACAGTTTAATTGGTATTATCGTATATTATTGTTTGCTCTATCACTCTCCATTTTTATATTCAAAATTATTCATGGCATCGTTTGCATGACGCGCCTAATGGAGTTTGTATATTGTATTTACGTTGATCAAGTCCCGGGCATAATATTCAGCAACATTTTTTTTGCAAACAGTATTCGCTATTGATCAAAATAACCGCATTTAGCGGCGTTACGAACTTTTCATTTTCTAATATTTCGACGCCTGTCTTGTAAAACTATTTAAGTGTGCCTTCAAAATATGCGTCAGTTAGTTATATTTTGCCATGAAGCATTTTTTAGACCGAAAAGAAGGTCTTAGTTGCTTGCACACTTAGATCTGGAATATATGGTGGGTGCGGACGCAATTCAAAGCCTAATTCGTGCATTTTTTCATTGATTTTATCAACTTGTGCCACGGTGCATTGTCCTGGTAAAACAACACGTTTGTCTTTAGCAACTAAAATCATTTCTTCGGTCTTAAAAGGCTCCAATAAATCACTGGTAGTAGCTGTTAATTGTTTCTTCATGTTCTTATAACAATAAGCAGTAAACAATGAAAATAATTCCTTGTGTATTCCAAAAAAAAAGAAGTTATAACCTTTCTGACGGTTTGTTGCGTCTTTGGTCACTTTGGACGGATTTCTCTGGCTGCTATTTACTCATGTCACTGCCGATTTGATTTTGGAATACAATTATGCATCCAAGTTTTATTCATTGTGATATACCGATGTCGACGCAAAAACTTTGACTACTACAACTAAAGATGTCCAAACAGCGCAGAGACTCATCGATTCGTTGTTGTTTTTGCTCTGGTGTGAGAAAACGTGCCAGTGATTTAGAAAACATCTTTCTCATACCCAAATGTTCGAGTATAATGTATAATAGTAAAAATGATAAATATATATATATATATATATATATATATATATATATATATATATATATATATATATATATATATATATATATATATTTATATATATATATATATATTAATATATATATATATTTAGGCAGCACACGCCTTTCGCAAATGCAAATAAAAATTTGTATTCTAATTAAAATACAAATATAACATACAATATGTACTAATATTTACAGGCACGAAATGCATGTATTAAATAAACTAAGCTAATGTAATGTCGCATGAACAGGCCTATATACGATACCTTGGAGGCTAGCAAAATATTAGCTTTAAATCTGGACATATCGTCATAGATTCTAAGATCAACAGACTGAATCAGGAAGTAGCTTTAATTAAAAGAAAATACGGAGACATAAATTATTATCATTTAACCCATATGACCTAATACTTATTTTCTTAATATTTTATATTTCATTCAACATTCATTTCAACATTCGCTGAAACAAAGATTACAAAAATGGTGAATACAATAGACGGCGAAAAACTTAACCATCCTTGTTTCGCAGATGACATTGTCGTTATCACAGATAATGTAGGAAAAGCCACAGATTTGATATATCATGACAAATATGATCCCCAATAACCATTTCTTCTTCTTGTGGTGCCCATCCATTATATATGTTAGCTACTAGCATGTCAACTCTAACTTTATTGACCGCAGCTCGAAATAGTCCTGAAGTGGTCAAAGAAAACGATTTTCGTAAGTTCTTGAGCCAAGATATTCTTCTACTTCCTGGTCCCCTCTTTCCGTAGACCTTTCCCTGTAATTTAAGTTGCAGCAGGTTATATCCATGGTCGTTTCGCATTATATGTCCAAGATAATCTAGCTTGAGCTGTTTCACTGTGGATATAATTTCACATGTTTTATCCATCCGACATAGAACCTCAATGTTTGTTATTCGGTCCACCCAGGAGATCCTTAGAATCCGTCTATAACACCACATCTCAAACGAGTTTTCCCATTGATGCCTCGTTTAGTGTCCATAATTCAACCCCATAGAGCAGTACTGTAAATACGTAGCATCTCAATAAACGGATTTTTGTTTTTAAGGATAGATCATGGCTCTTAATTATATTGCTCATTCTGACAAACGTTGACCTGGCTTTTTCAATTCTTTGTTTTATCTCAACTGAGTGGTCTCATTGGTCGTTTATGGTGGTTCCTAAATAGTAGTAACGGGGCACTTGAAATATTTGTTGCAGATCTACTATAGTGTATTTTTATGTATGAGAGAGTAATAAAACAATAAATTATGTATGCAAATCCCTAAACTGTTGATACGGGTAACTCAATGAAAAACAGATATTTGTCAACAAGTTTACAGAAGTATATAGGAAAACAATTTTAAATTGAGTATGACCACCAGGTATAAAGGTTGGAGCAGAATAGAATACAATACTTGTGACGGTTACTAATCCCTAAATAAACTAGCGTCTAGCCGTTGGCAGGTCAGTATAATCCTGACCAATCCAATCGCACTTGATTTTGTGTATAGCGCGTCATTCAAATTATGTACAGGTTTGAATGTAACAGTTCTCATTTCTCATATCACGAAACGTTCTTAGATTGTTCACACAAATAAGGAGTTATGTTTAATTGTTTTGAATACACAGAAACTCATAAAAATGTTGTAGACATTTCAACGGAAAATAGCAAAATCAAGAAAGATTCTAAGAAGTGTCCTTTGTATAATTTTTATTCAAGTTATGTTGCAGAATTGCATTCTCATTTTCAAGAAGAACACAACCTAATCCTAGAAAGTAAAACACTTCAATTTTCCAAATTAGTCTCTTTTCAGGAGTGGAAATGTTTTATTGAAAGTAGTACAAAAACCAAATACCTTAAAGTCGAGAACTTTTCCGCAAAGACTCACAAAACAATGAAGTTTCTCTGTCATCGGTCAGGCTGCTTTAATTCTGAAAGTTAAGGAAAAAGGCACTTAAAAATGAAAGGCAGTATAAAAATTGTTGGATTTTGCCCAATAGTCTCACGGTTGTGGTTGATTTGGCAGAAAAAGTTGAAGTCAATTTTATAAAAACACACATTGGACATCAAACTGATATTTTACAGTTATTTCCAAGTCTATCTGAACGTCAGCTTATTGCTGATATTTGATTGTGGTAATTATTTTATTATACAACAACATAAAAAATAACAACAACTATGATCTATAATAATAATAAGTGACAAGCAGACAAGCCCTCCCTCACTTGTTGCCAACTCACAATAAGATAATATTTATAATATGTAAAATAATAAAACTGTGTATTTAAAACAACTAAACATTACTTTTTGTTTGAGTGAACAATCCGAGAACGTTTCGTGATATGAGAAATGAGAACTGTTACATTCAAATATGTACATAATTTAAATGACGCGCCACACACATACTCAAGTGCGATTGGATTGGTCAGGATTATCCTGACCTGCCAACGGCTAGACGCTAGTCCTAAATAAGGTTGCCAGTGTCGGAGTGATGGAGGTTAACAGGTACTAATGAATTTGCAAGAAATGTAAGATGTTTATTTTATTGGTTATATATAACCAATAAAAGTTTAATAAGTACCTACCTACCTAAAACGTTTTATTTTATCTGAAATGAGTGCATTCCACGAAGTAAGGGTTTCAACAATCAAACATTTAATTCTTTAATTCCAGGAATCTACGACAGTAATTGACTAGATAATTACCTTCTAAACTTATTCCACAGCAAATGTGATAGTGGGTTTTTCCATTTTGTAGGAAGGTCCAAGTGGCGTATTCAAAATTCTTAACAGTTCACTAAAAGTAGGTACTTCAGTTGCAAGGTGCAGTTTATTATGTATACTAGTGTTATGGAAAATTTGGAAGTGCCGTGTAAACGCCGAAAAATTGGTCCTTTAACAGTTAATGAAAAAACATTAATATTTAATTGTTTTAAATCATTTACAGACAAACGTTTATGTGAAAGTGTTGATGAGACCGTTGAGTTAGTTAGCAGTACACTTGGTGTTGGGAAATCTACGATTTACAGAGTTATTAAAGAAGAGAACTGTGGTAGTTTTTAAATGCCTCGTAATGCTCCAGGAAAACCAAAATTTCAAATAGAATATCACTTTAAAGAAGGACTTCGACGGAAAGTGCATGAATTCTTCTTTAGATAAGAATTTCCAACATTGGATAAAGTTCTTGTCTCAGTTCGAGATGATAAGGATTACCCAGAAATGAGTCGAAGTACGTTATGGAAACTTTTAAAAGAAATAGGCTTCTGCTGGAAAAAGAATCCCAGAAAGTCTATTTTATTAGAAAGAAGCGATATTGTCATATGGAGAAGACATTTTCTAAGAACTATAAAGGAAATGAGAAATCAAAAAAGAAAAATATTTTATCTTGATGAAACATGGATCAACGAGGGTCATACACCAAATAAATTTTGGCAGGATGAAACTGTTACAAGTCAAAGGCACGCTTTTGTAAATAACTTATCTACTGGTTTAAACCCACCATCAGGAAAGGGACGCAGGCTGATAATAGTACACATTGGCAGTTCAGACGGTTTTGTCGAAGGTGGCTTTTTAACTTTTAAATCAACTCATACCGGTGACTACCATGAAGACATCAACGCTGATGTCTTTCAAGAATGGTTCGAACAAATGATAGATCTTCTTCCTAAGAACTGTGTAATAGTAATGGATAATGCAAGTTATCACTCCAGACTTATAGAAGGACTGCCCACAACCAAGTGGTTAAAAAAAGACTTGCAGAGTTCAAAAAATATTAGTACCATCGCGGATCTATAAGAAAGGAACTTTATTCGTTGTGTGCCCTTCATAAAGAAAAATTTAAAAAATACGAAATTAATGAAATTGCCAAAAATTGTGGAATGACAGTACTTAGATCCCCACCATATCATTGTGAATTAAACCCGATTGAACTGGTATGGGCACAGATAAAGAGTGAAGTTTCAAGAAAAAATGCCACTTTTAAAATTCATGATGTTAAACAGTTGTTTTTGGAGGCCGTAAATAATGTGAAACCTGAAAACTGGGAAAAGGCAGTAAATCACACTATTAAAGAAGAGGAAAAAATGTGGAAGCTGGGCAATATTACTGATAAAATGATCGAGCCAGTTATTATAAATCTTGGTTCTGAAAGTTCATCTTCTGAATCTGATTTCGATTTGTAACAAGTAGCTGTAAGTTTTATATTAATATTTTTATTCACCTATTTAACATACTTTAGACGGTTTTAAAAACTCTTTTTCTCTTTTGTAATTTTTAAAAATTAAAAAAATGTGAATTTTTTAAAAACCTTTTTAATGTAGGCCAGTCAGTTCTAATATAGTGTGTGATAAAAGAGGTCACTTTTGTTTACATACACATAATACTTTATAACACTGAAATAATTTATTTATTTTTTACAATTATTCAAAGTAATTTTTCAATTAATCTTGAGCACGCCCATGGAGTGGTCGGAGATACCAGTTAAAATTATGCTAATTACTCTCTCGTTCATAAAAGTAAACTATAGTAATTGAGTAGGTGAAATATGCTTCTTACTGATGACCATGTACTTTGTTTTTTTTATGTTAAAATCAAGCTCGTACACCTAACTGATTGTCCACAACTGCGTTACTAGTGTCTGTAAACCTTTTTAACTGTCTGCAAATGACCTTAAATAATACTAGAGGGCGTATGCAGCCCTGTCGTACTCCTCTCTTTATTGTAACATTCATCTGTTAGTTGGTCTTTCAACCGAATGGTTGCCTGATTGGTTGTAGTACATGTTCTTGATTACCCGAAGGTCTTTATTATCCATATTAGTTGCCTTTAGTATATCCATGAGCTTATCGTGCTTGATTATGTCGAAAGCTTTCTGGTAGTCAATAAAGCATACATAAATGTCGCAGTTAATGTATCTGCACCTTTGAAATAATACCTGAACCGCAAACAAGGCTTCTCTTGTACCCAACTCATCCCTGAACCCAAACTGCGTTCGTGAGATCTTTGACTCGCAATTCTGATAAATTCTTTTGCGTATTATCTTTAAGAAGGTCTTAAGAATGTAGCTCATTAGACTGATAATACGATGCCCTTTGCATTTTTTACATTAGATTTTTTAGATATAGCAATAAATGATTTTAACCAGCTCTCTGGGATTTTTTCCGAGTTATAGGAACGTTGTCGTAAGCCATTTTACTTCTTCGTCTCCCATGATTTTAAAAAATTCTGAATGAAAGTTGTCGGGCTCTGGTGCTTTACCTTCTTTGGTCACTTAAATTGCGGCTTTGACTTCGTCTTGAGTGATTGGTGGTCCTGTGTCGTATTCCATAATTATCTGGTTGTTATCTCTGTCGTCATCGAATGTCTTCTCAACGTATCTTTTTCATATATTCCTTGTTTGTTTAATATCTATTACCGGGTAGACCTGGTCATCAGTCATATGTCTTGATCTCTTGGGTTTGTACATTCCTGCTGCTTCTTTTACCTTCTTGTGGAGATTAAACGAGTCGTCTCTACTTTCCAATGATTCTATTTCTCTGCATTGATTTTCCAACCATTTGTTTTTGGTTTCTCTAATAAATTTTTTAATTTTTAGTCAATTCGATTATACTCCCACGTGTCTCTGTTTTTAGCTCTTCTTCTATTCTCCATCATATTAAGGATTTTATCAGTAATCCACTCTTTCTTTTTAACCCTTGTTGGACGAAGATGTTTATCTAGGATTGTCTGGTTAGTTTGTTGTAGTTATCTAGTTCATTAGCTTTGTCTGTATTTTTTAATTCTTTTTCTAAATAGATTTGTATCTGGTACCTGGTATCTTCATTTTTTAATGGTCCTAAATCAAATCAAGAGCAGACAAACGTAGTAGAGGAAGACCATCTGCACGTTGGGGTGACGACATTAAGCGTATCACAAAAAATTGGCAACAAAGAGCACAATATCGCAAAGAATGGATTAGTTTTAAGTAAGTCTATGTCCAGCAGTGGACGTGATAAATGAAGGCTGGATGATGATAATGGTGATATATCTCATCAGTATATTAAGTAGAATATATAGAAAGATTTTGAAGAAAAAAATGACTGAATAGGATACGGATTATTAAGTAGAAAAGCAGGCTACTTTCGGAAAGATCAACTTCAAATAATTTTTCTGCAATACCCAAAAAGGAACAAAAAGTCCTTATGCAAGCGAAGTAAACATGTGCTGTAATTCGAAACGGCAGATAGTAGACACACAGTATAACTATGTATTAACAATTGTTATAAAGTATTAAAAAATACGAAATGTAAGACCTTAAATGGAATTAAAATTCATAGTACAGATGAACTAATGTTATTCCACGACTGGAAATTACATATTTGTTCCGGAGGCAGAACTTAAATCAAAGTAATATTAAAAGCTTCACTGTTCAATGCATCATATATAATTCAAAAAACCTAAATGTGTCTCCGATACGTTCGTTCATGAATCAAATATAAGATTAAGGGTAGACGTTATTAGAGGAAGTTTGAAATAGGTTCTTAAACTGTTTCCTTGTGGCATGTTTAAGTTAAATATTCTCTTCATATGGGATTAAACCACAATTACATTTGTTTCGATCTTCAATCCGGAAATAGATTTAAAAATGATTAATATAAAATGAGGAGTTTTAGAGCATCTTTAAAGAATTTGTATGGGCTTACGGTTAGTTTCAATTCAATTTCTCTCAACAATAAAAATAAAAAATTGAACTAATACTATTCCAATATGACACTATTTTATAGATATATGTTTTTGTGTTCGTGTATATGTTTGTCACAATAAGAAAAAACATCTAAGTACATTATTTTTGTCCTATCCCTAGAAAATACAAACAAGTCTAAAGAGATTCGTTATTTTTATTTTTGAAAAGATACATATAACAGAAGATATATATATATATATATATATATATATATATATATATATATATATATATATATATATATATATATATATATATAACAGAACGCATAGGCAACATATTTTGGGACTCTTCTAAAAACAAGAATAACTTAAGCTAATTACATGAATTATGCTAAGTAACCTGGACCCATGGCTATGCTCTGGAATATATATGTGGCAACCAACTAATGGCACACTTAGATATTTCCTTGTGCTAATATGTAAGTACCATTATCATACCTATAATAATTATACCAACAGAAAAAGACTTTTTTTAACTACTTTTCATTATTTTTTTGCCTTTGTACTTAAGTATTTCTATCTCACTATTTTTAGTCAGAGTCATACTTTTTCTAGAAACTTGCCATTCGGAATGTCTTCATATTAAGTGATTATCATTTCGACGCTTAACATGCCCTTAATATAGTACGATTAACGCATATACATATATTTTAAAATTAACAGGTGTGGTTCAAAATAATTAGAAGAGGTAATTAAATGTTATACAGTGTAACATTTTTTTTTATAATTAATATATTAAACCATGCTGATACGCTCATGGTCGTGTTCGCAAATGGATTGTTAATTTTTATTGAGAACTACTGAAATGTGACGAAAGAATCTACCTACCCATTTATTTAAAGACGCCGGTTTGGCTAATTTTTAGTTATTCCTTTCCTGGGTTCTTTTTCATAAATTTGGTAATTATCTCCGAAAGCACGTCGTGTATTTTCTATAATAACCTAATCCATAGGTTTACATTTCTTCACGTTCCAAATTACCTCGAAATTTTCGATGTCGTTAAAATCTTACCTTACTGAGTGGGAGATATCCCACCTTTCTTTGGTACTTTGGTAAAATTTTAGAGGAACGTGACCTTTCTAGCGCCATCGAAAAAAGGTTTCCGAGGTTACAACAGACAACATTTCGGTTTCATTGGACTATTTTAGACAAAGCTATTTACATTTCATCCATTTAAACCTAACTCTTCTGCTTTTACTTCATCTAGTCTTCAATTACTACATATTATGGTTCCTAGATACGTTGTACTATCACTATTCTCTATTTACTTACTATATATAATTTTGTCATATATATTTTTACACGCTCTAGCTTCTTATATAGATTCTTCTTCATGTCATAATAATGTCATTTTATTTTCTGTGGTCATCCCTGATATTCTATTTTTTTTGTTTCTTACATCAATATCCAGCTCAAGCAACTTATGTTGTTGTTAGCTTACAGCCCTTTTGGCTATTCCCTTACACTCTTTACATTCTGCTCTCATAGAATATTTTTAAGTATGTCTCTTGAATAAAAGACATTTGTATTTTCCTTCCTTTAAGTGCTTGTAACAAGTGGATATTTTAATCTATAAACCTTTTAAGTATCCAAACATTAAGTAAGTATTTAAGTATTTTAAACCTATTATGTTTCTTTTTAAAATGTTAGTAATTAAAATCCGTAATTTGCATCCAAAAATTTTTATCTCGACAGATACCGCCATTCTAGTGTAATTTTTTTATGTTAAAGAATACTTTTTCATTACTGTGATCCAAAAAGATTTTGAAAATAGCCATTTGATTAATAAATACCTTTTCTACCAGTACCATGTCAAACATAATTTGACCAACCCATTTTGCTGTATTGATCAGGATACTTACTTGAGGACTACCATATCAGCTAATGTATTATTGCCCTATAGTGACGTATCCTGAATTTATTGAGATACATTGAATTAATATAATTTATAAGACATTTAAAATATATTTAATATTTTTTTGTTGCAGGTAAGTGCTGTGTTACTGAAAAACCGTAAGTCATTTTAAAATATAATATATTACTTATTTTATTTAAAAGTAGTTCAAATTTATAAGATTACGAAAACTAATTTATAGATAGTTGATGCTGACGCTGTGTACGCGTTTTAAGTTTAAATTACTTTGCCATCGTTAAGAGTAATAATATAACAGGATTAATATTAAAGTCATCAGTCTTCCGGGTTGAACCGCGTCGATTATCATTACTGAGCTTTCGACATCCTCTACGGTGTCTTGTTCAGGGTTTTCAGGGTCTCAAGTCTTCCGAGCGTTTTCAAGTGTTGTAGCAGATACTACAACACTAATCACTAATCAATGCATTACTATTTATAGTAAGATACGATCCATTGTTTGAATACCTCGCAGTAAAAAAATAAATAAATGCTGCATTTTGTGTTGTCACATTATATTGTAAAAATACGGATAAACCCTTTAAATAGGGTAAAACCAGTATTGCCCGGTTTTTGTAAGGCCTAGAAACAGGCGGAGCTTTTTTTTCACTTAAGATACTGATACAAAGATGACTGGACGTCAATAAAGACATATACGCATGTTTTATTGACTCTAGTAGTAAAGCATTCGTACGACAGCAAGTAAAAGTATGTGTTAACGAACAGCTGTTAGAAGAAATTGAAATTAGATGTGGAGTGAGACAGGGATGCGTATTGTCGCCAATTTGTTTTAATTCCCACTTCAAAGAAATCCTAAATATCCGCAGCAGGTCTCCAAGATGAAGAGCCTGTGGTCGATATAAAAATGTAGGTAGGGGAAGTCGGCAAATTTGATCTGTAACTTCGGGATAAGGATTGGCTCTGAGAATCGGGGCGTGTTGGGCTTGGCGAGGAAGCGGGTCACAGCTGACGTGCCGGGCCAGGGCGAGGTGAAGTGAGCCTAATTCTTACGAGTTGGGTTTCATGGATCCGATTTCGGTCCCGTGTCTTGGCCTTCCGCGGAACCGCCTTGCTGCGAGGCTCTCCTCTTCGGCCGCCATTCAACGGTCAGCTCAGAACTGGCACGGAATGGAGGGCGAAACAGCTAGAATAAAGGTAAATGGAGTTTCCATTATGAGGACGACACTATGATCTTAGCCAAAAATATAGAAAATCTTCAGAGACGTGTCCAGAATAGCGGAGTGTGGAAAAGATTGAGGTCTAAGAATGAGCATCAAGAAGACGAAATTTATGAAAATAACGAAAACTCAAAGAAATAACATGAATCTTCTAATAAACGAAACCACGTCGAACAAGTGGACAAATATGCATATCTGAGAACAATAATTAACTTCACAAATGATTACATTCAGAAGATCAAAATCAAAATAAAAAAGGCTAGAGCAAATTTCAGCCAAATGAGAAGAGTGCTATGTACAAGGTATGTTAAATTAACAGTAAGGATTAGGTTGGTGAGGTGCTATGTTTTTTCGACTTTGTTTTTTGGAATGGAATCTTGTACCTTGAATGCGACATCAATGAAAAAACTGGAATCATTCGAGCTATGGGTGTATAGAAGAATTCTGAAAATATCGTGGACAGAACAAGTCACAAGCAAAGAGGTTCTGAGAAGGATGAATATAGAAATAAAAATTTTAAATACAAATTGGAATATCTCGGATATATTACACGTGGAGAGAAAAACACCTTGCTTCAACCTCCCGATCTTCGTCGCGGAGATTTGCACTTTGCATAATTACCAGTCAGCTTTTTCCAAGCTTCATGTAGCATTTAAGGCTATTTTTATACTTCAACTATACTTGTTTAAATCTGTTACACATAGATTAAGTAAGTTACTGCAATCTTACCAATACGTTATGTAAATTTTTGATTTTATGAGCAATTCTTTGTAATACTATGTAGCTGTAATCACAATCGATATGTACTAGTTCACAGGTAAGTCATATTTTACATTATTATCTTTTGTCTCAATATGGAAGGTTACTTATATGCCTTTTCTTTTAATTCAAAGAACTTTGTTCCCTACACAAGAGTGTTGCTCTTGCCAATATGGACTTATGCTATTTTGTGAGTACAAACCGAAACGTTTTTGCTAATATAGGGATTAGTTACATTTAGCTTGTTTCTTTTCTCTTCTTTCTTTAAGTATTACAGTGTGAAAGGTATTCCATCCCTTTCTATTGTTTTTTCACTGCTTATTGATTTTGACAGTTGTTGCTAGGCCGATACAATATTCAAATACCTCTCTGGAAAAAAATAGATGAATTCTGCATTTTGTGCTTTCACATTATATTGTATATATTATGGATAAACCCCGAAATTGGATAAAACTAGTTTTACCCGGATACTTAGCGTATTATCCAAAATGGCTTAATAAAAGACAAAGAATATTGATAACTTTTTTATTTATCCGGGTCATCTAGACCCATCAAATATCCAATGGATAAAGTATTTAAACTTTGATTTAAATAACACTTCTTACGTTTAAATTTTATTTGCTTTCATCTTTTTTAATGGATGGATGAACTACAGAATTATTCTTCCATATAACTATGCATTGAGAACTTGATATAACTAACAGCGGTGAAAATCAAATTCATTTTACGCCAAATAAAAAATGGTTTTTTGTTTAAACAGAATAATATGGTATTAATCGATTAAATCTAAAAAAAAAACGAAATATTTACAAATACGCAGCTTTATCCGCTATGCTTGGATAAATTCTAACTTTATCTGGGTGATTCTAGTATTATCCGATGTTCGCGTTATAACCATAACATATATCAAAAAAATGGTGTAAAACACATATTATAGAAGCTTATTGTCGATGTAAATGTAAACATTTCTTTAATTTCTGTGGTAAATTAAAATATTTTTTTATCATTCGAGACTCATCCCAACCAAAACCGTTACCAAATCGTTGAACCATTGATCCTGCAACACCATGATGTCGTTTTACTTATGTTTAAGTGGTTATTATAATTAAATCTAAAATTTTACCCTATCTTTTGTGGTGTATTGCAAACAAAGTTTGACAAGCGCCTTTGGCATTTAAAAATAAATTTTCAAACCGTTTAGTTGGATACATCTGCATAAACTTAATAACCTTAAGAACAGGTTGAAGACTATATGCTCTTAGAATACAATTATGCATCCACAAAAAATTAAAAATATTTTCACGCAATGTATTTTACCTCACTTCTCTATCTAACTATGCGAAAAAGTCTAATGTAAAAAGTCATTGCAACTTCCAGCGGTTAATTTATTCTAAATAAGAAAAATCACCAACGGATTCTATTTTACCAAGATTCTGCATTTTTATGTTATTAATGTTTTAGGGCAGAGGTCACCAATAATATTCCCTGAGGGTCCGTTTCAAAAACCTACGCGGTCCGGACACTTAGACCAAACCAGGCAGTGGCGTAACCGAGGGGTCACCAGAAACCCTCTAGTAGTTGTAACCCCCCTCAGGAGATCTCTCTGGTTGAGGCCACTTCGTTTAGGTGGGGAGGGATTATAAAATAAAGTCAAGGAAAAAAAGATGATTATAAGGCTGTTATAATGTTTTTTCTCCAGTATGTTTTTAATAAATTCTTGCGGCGTAATTTAAAATATTGGTATTTTGAACTTAATTTAATCATTTACTGCTACTGTTTCTGGTCGCTTTTTTCTGCAACTACAGTGTTCAACAATTTTATGGAACATATCTAAATCTATTTTAACATTTAAATGTTAGTAATAGCTTACCTTAAATAGCGTTTGTTTACTTTACTGCAGTTTTGTACATTTTATGGCGAATAAAAAACTAGAGTGAGGTTGGTGCAACTAATTCTCATTAGAGAGCCAAGATGTTCATCTGTCAACCTGTAAGTCGAGTCAAACATAGTACACAGTTCCATTGCCAAAGATTTTAGTTCTGGATATTTTTTATCACAAACATATTTAATCCAAAATTTATATTAGACAAGCGTTTCTGAAACTGGAATATAAACCTTCTTTAAAACGGAATCTTCCTGATACTCGATCATTTCCATCTGAAGGAAAGCTTTGTTACTCTTAAAAACGTCTGCTGCTTCGCTGGTCCCTACACCATTAGCCTTGAGTGAAAAACTGTTGACAGGTGCACAACATTTTCAATTTTGTGAAAATAGGCAAAACTGGGTAAAATCAATATCTTTATTACTATCACAAACCTATTTTAGGAGAGGAAAATGCAAAAGTTCTACCTTAATGTCCTCAGAAAAAAATTCAATCTTTCTAGTTTTTAGTTTCTAGTTGCAACGTTTTCTATGTTCAAGAGGAAGCCCAAATGTTTATTCGCAACTCCATTATCAATAGTGGACAGAAATTCTTTATGTTGTCAAGTATTGCAAGTATCTTTGAACTACTAAACCTTTGCTTAGCCATCTTACGTGGTTATAAAGAAGCAAATAGTCAAACTAAGCATTAGTGTCTGCTAGGAATGATTTGAATTGACGATGCCTCAAAGATGATTTTCCACGTATAAAGTTCACTAGCTTCATGACGGTTTACATTTTACTGTGAAGATTTGGATTTAAACTGCAACACACTTATTGCAAAATCAATTTTCTCAGTTATGATTGCACAAACTTAAAAAACTTTATATTCCTAAATAGAGGACTAAAATCCCTTTGTACCAAGGTGCCACGCCCTTTACTGTTTAAAATTTTCGAGGGGGTGCTTATAATTCAAAGGGGGTGCTGGAGGGGGATATTATTTTATTACTGTAAATTATCAATGTAAGAATAAAATCGACCTGTTTCAGGCTTTTTTCACATAGTAAATAATAACGCTAAAAATGAATTTATTTCATACATATTGACCACTTGTTATAAACGGTACTGGAAGAAGAAAATAGAAGACTATAAAATATGCCCATTCCTCTTTACTCTTTGTAAGAATATGGTGACGAAATTGCATTAAACGATCATTGTTTCCATACATTCTTCTTTTATGCTTTTTATGTCTCATTATACTGTGGTAATAGTCTAGGGATATACACTTTAAGAGCGATTATGCGTTTGGAATCAGCTTTTTGAAACCTGCTCTGAAGATAGGAACCACACAGACATCAAAAAAGAACACAGACAAAAAAATAGAAAGAACTACGTACACCTTAGACAATCTAGATAAGGAGAGCATACAGTTACTTTACTCCTGAAGACTAACACAAAAACTACAGGAATCACACAGATCAACGACGGATGAATACGAACATAGAAAAAAACTGCATGAAAGACGCAGCGCTAGAAGCCTTAGGGCCACAGGTATGGACAGTAGATAAACCATATTGGTGGGATAAAGAAGTGGAAGATAAATACAAGGAAGGAAATATATCAAAAGTTATTACAACAGAGAGACGAACAAACAATATAAACATTTGAATAAAGTGATCAAACGAGAAGTGTTTAAAAAGAAAAATAGTGCATGGGACCAAAAATGCCAATACTTAGACAACCTTATAGGAGGGGCAAAGAGCTCTGAAGTCTGGAGAACTATAAAAATGATTAGAACAACGGTAAAAACCAGGTTATAATAAATAGAATAAGAAAGAACACATGGGTAGAGCATTTTGAGAACTTATTAACATAGAGAGAAGGTTTAAACAGACAAATGAACAAGTGCAAGTAGAAGTGCCAGTGAAAGAAGTAGTTAAGGGAATGAAATTATGAAAATCTCCAGGCCCAGGCGGAATACATCTAGAGTTGATTAGGTGTGGATCATCAAAACTGTTTAAAATGATCCAAAAATTATTCGAAAGATGCTTAAACGGAGAAAAAGTTCCACAAGAATGGAGATTAATATCTCTCCAATACACAAGAAAAGCACAAAGACGGATCCTAAAAACTATAGAGGGATCACAGTGATTGCTACTATAGGCCTACTATACGCAAAAGTACTACGAAAGACAAACAACCCGAAGAACAAGCGGGATTTAGGGCCGGACGCTCCACTATGGATAATATTTCCACATTAAAAATTGCAATGAAAAAACGAGTACAGAGAAATAGAGAAACTGACATAGTTTTAATAGATTTGGAAAAAGCATATGACAGTGTACCGATCTCCCAACTATGGATAGAAATGGATACCTTGAAAATAAAACCAAGTCTTATTAACGCCACTCAAAAATAATACGAACACAACTTTGCAAGAATTAAAATGGGACAAGAAATCACCTCTCCTTTTCAAACAACAAAGGGACTAAGACAAAGCTGCTGTTTGTCACCCAACTTGTTTAAAATCTATTTGAACAGATCCTTAGTAAAATGGGTAAAAAAATGTAGAAACATGGGAATAACGGTGGAAGAAAACATGCTATATACACTTTTCTTTGCGGGTGGCCAGGTAGTATTTGCCGTAGAGAGCTACATATTAGCTATATGGTAAGAAAACTGCAAAAAGAATATGAGGTGGCAGGTCTAAACATGAATATGACAAAATGTAAATATCTCTCAGTAGGAACAGATTAAATAGGTTACCTAGTCTTGGAAGACGACAAAATCAAAGGCCTATCAAATTCGACGAGAAACAAAAAAAACACATTTACGGTAGTATAGTTCAAAGTATTACACTTTTTGGTTCGGAAGTATGGGACGTCACAAAAGCTAATAAAAACAACCTTATAACGACAGGAATGGATTATCTGAATCGGAGCTGGGGTAGATCGAAATTGAATAGAGTTAGAAACGAGCAAATAAGAAATGAAATGAAAAAGGAGCGAAATATCAATGATGACATAGAAAGAAAACAATTAATCTGGTTCGGACATGTTAAAAGAATGCCAGAGTACAGATGGCCTAGAAAAGTACTGGAATGAATCCCTCCTGAACGAAGAAAGAGAGGGCAACCATGGATAAGTTGGCGCAACGATATTGATGAAGCAATGGCGGCAAGAGACTTAGAAGAGGCAACTGCATATGACAGAAAATATATATATATATATATATATATATATTAATTACTATTTATAACTGGGAATAAGCCACATTAAAGATAAAAATACATTTATCTTTAATGTGGCTTATTCCCAGTTATAAATAGTAATTAATTTACAATGCCACAAGAAAATAGCTTCAGAACAATATATATATATATATATATATATATATATATATATATATATATATATATAATCTGCTTTTTAATGACCTACGTTTCGATAGCTTAATTCAGTGAGTGAAAACATAATTTTTAACCAAGTCTCAAATTTTTATATTTTTGTAATGTCAACGACTTTTGCAGAGCTTTTTGAGAAATGGTTGCAAGAAAAATGTCAAGAGATAGAAGAGCTAGAACGAAGACACGATAGTTTTAACATGCATAAAAAAATCAAGGAGTTTACTTATACCTACAAGAAAAAACAGTTTGGTAGGTTAATAGACGAGAACAATAAACTTATTGTAGATAAAGAAGAACAGTTACAGACTTGGGCAATCTACATAAAAGATTTGTTTACGGATTATCGTCATATTTCTACGAACACTCTTGATCTGAATGGACCAAAAATATTGAAAAGTGAGGTGATAAAAGCTATAGATCAAACGAGAGATGGGAAAGCAACAGGATGCGATGAAATACCAGTCGAATTCTTAAAAGTTTTTAACGAGAACAACCTGAATGTAGTATTGGAACTGCTTAATAAGATATACGATACTGGTCAAATTCCATCGGACTGGTTGAAATCTACATTTGTGCCCCTTCCCAAGAAATATAATTCTAAGACGTGTAGTGAATATCGCCTTATAAGTTTAATGAGCCACACCCTTAAAGTATTTTTGCGTATTATCCATTCCAGAATACAAGCAAAATTAGAACACAGCATAAGTAAAACACAGTTCGGTTTTAGATGCGGTTTTGGAACTCGAGAACCCCTCTTTGCAATACAAGTTTTGATTCAAAAATGCCTGGATCAACAGAAAGATGTTTATGTCTGTTTTATCGACTATGAGAAAGCATTAGATACTATCAAACATGACAAACTCATAGACCTATTACGTCTTTCAGGACTTGACACTAAGGACATCCAGATTATAAAAAATCTATATTGGAATTAAACAGCCCACATAAAGAATGGACATATGGTGAGTGAAAACATAACCATTTCTAGAGGGGTAAGACAGGGCTGTATTCTTTCGCCACTGCTTTTCAACCTGTACACGGAACAAATATTTCTAGAGGCACTAGAAAAGTACAATGAGGGCATTAAGATTAATGGCGTACCAATAAGTAATTTTCGATATGCAGGTGATACTATTATACTGGCCGATAACATCGAAGATTTACAAATGATGCTACATAGAGTTAATACAACCGGCAGCCGATTTGGACTGAAGATCAATAGAAAGAAAACTAAATTTATGGTGATCAGTAAAAAAAAATTCCAACATATCGACCTGCATATTGAAGACGAACGTATTGAAAGAGTACACCGATTTAAATATCTGGGATATACAGTAAATGACAAGTGGGACCCAGAAGTAGAGATTAAGATCCGAATTGAAATAGCAAGATCCAAATTCATCAAAATGAGAAAGCTCTTAAGCAACTGCAACCTAAGCATTAACCTCCGATGGCGCGCCACGAAATGCTACGTACTCTCTACGCTACTTTACGGCGTAGAAGGGTGGACGTTAACAGCAGCAACTATAAAGAAGTTAGCGGCTCTAAAAATGTGGCTGTATCGACGCATACTGAGAATACCTTGGACAGACAGAGTGACCAACACAGAGGTATTAAGACGAATGGGTAAAGAGGTGGAATTGTTAACAACTGTTAAAAGGAGGAAAGCGTCATACCTGCGCCATGTGTTCCGTAATGATAAGTACAGTCTGCTACAGCTTATCGTGGAAGGCAAGATTGAAGGTAGAAGAGGTTTGGACAGAAAGAAGAAATCCTGGCTGAGAAACTTGAGAGAATGGTTTCAAATACCAGAAGCTGCGAACATAATTCATGCGGCACAAAACAGAGAAACCTATCGTATGATGGTCGCCAACCTTCGGTAGAAGACGGCACATAAAGAAGAAGAACGACTTTTCATATTTTAATAAGTTTTTCTCTATCTAATATTACTATTGTTAAGCATTGAAAAGCTCCACCGTTGGTAATGGCGAAGCACAAGTAACAAAATTATCATATAGTTAGCCTTATTTTTATGAAGACAAAACACTTTCACTAAAATGAAACAGTTTTTAATAATATCCTTAATAAAGATCTAGGTAGGGTATTATAATAATACTAGAAATATTTCTACTTATTGGTTTGAATAGAATTCTTTTCATATAAAAATAGAATTTTAGAAATTTATGTTAACGACACGTGGCGCTTTTATATATTATTTATAGTAAAAAAATGAACTGAATAAATTATAACTAGTATGTTTTTTTTTCTAAACATGAACTTTATTTACGTTTAGTATAGAAGTTTAGAAAATATATTGTACAAGTATCTAATAAGGCTTATTATAAACTGAAATTAAAATGTTAAATAGGCAATATGGAAATAATTACAAGAGTTTAATAGGTTCAAAAAATGCAATCTAGTGATTTTATGTAGGTGAGTTTTTATTGTAATTTTATTTCTTTGTTATGAAGTGAATAGGTTTTTTTTCATCTGATGCATTGGAATTTCAACCAATACAATATCTCTAATGGGCCTTTCCAGCAATTTTTCTAGAGTCTTCGTTACAAATAATATTAGTCTTATCAGTCCCAGAGATTGCTTTTTTCTCTCGAATTTTGCCAATTTTACGTAAAACAACTACCCCTATCAGCCGTCTTCTTATGTACCCCAATCCTAAGCCAGCCAGTAGTGGCATATGTTTTTTGTACATGAGGTTTTTCTCCTGTAGAAGATACCAACAGAGCCTTACAGAAACTAAAAAACGGAAAATATCTAGATACTTTCAAAATTCCAAATGAACTTGATTCCAAATGAATTAAACGACTTTACATAGAGGTAGCTCATGGAAGTTTTGAAAGCAAGACAAATATACTACATCATCATCATCATCATCATCGTGAACTATGTTGTCTGTCCTTCTCGTTGCGGGTCGACCTCTATTTCTGTTAGATTGTATTCTGGGTCTCCATTCCAAAATTCTTTTTCTCCACCGGTCATTAACTGATCTTGTTACATGATCTGTCCAGTTCCACTTTAGTGTTGTTATCCTTTCAATAGCGTCTGCTACTCCTAATCTTTTGCGTATAGTAGTATTGGGTAATCTATTACGTAATTAGAAATTACGTATTAGAAATCCCTTACATTATTCTCTCCTTTGCCCTTTCTGCAATTTGTAGTTTACTTACTGTTGTTCTTGTGAGTGTTAGGGTTTCTGGGCTATAGGTCATCACTGGCAAAATACACTGATTAAATACTTTTCTTTTGAAATCCTAGACCTAAAGATATCCTTCATCTTTCCAAATGCAGTCCAAGCAAGGTTTACTTTTATTTTAAGCTCTATTATTTGGTTGTCTCGACTTAATCTGATCTCATGGCCCAAGTATTTATAAGAGCCAACTGGCTCAATATCTTTGTCCTCTACTGAGATATTTTTGTTGTGGACTAAATTTGTCATAAATTGTGATTTTGAAAAATTTATTTTATGGACAACTCTTTTTGTGGCAGTTTGAAGTTCTTGGAGCATTATCTGTGCCTGATCAAAGATGTCTGCAATAAGAATAATATAATCTGCAAATTTAAGGTTATTTAAAAAATCTCTGTTTTTACAAGCGTATTCTAGCAAAGTTGTAAATAATTTAGGAGACATGTTGTCTCCTTGCCGAACGCCTCTTTCAATATAAAAGGTCCCAGTATCTTCATTAAGTCTTACAAAGGCTGTAGCATGCTGATAAATGTATCTGATGAGGGGTATGTATTGGTGATCTATTCTACATTGTGTTAGAGCTTGGAGCATTTTACTTGGATTGACCGTATCAAATGCTTTTTCAAAGTCGACAGAGATAAGTATCAGGGGTGTATTATATTCAATGGTTTTTTCAATTACCGACTTAATGGTTTGCAAATGATGATTTGTTCCGTATCCAGCTCTAAATCCTGCTTGTTCACTAGTTTTGATGTCAACCTATTTGTTATTATCTTTATAACTAACTTATAAACGTAAGATAACAAGCTAATAGGTCTATGGTTCTATAGCTCTGTAATATCCCCCTTTTTTGTACATGACCACTATAACAGCTTTATGCTACTGAGATGGTGTAACCTTTTTTGAAAGGCATAAGTTATATAATTGTGTCAATGCTTTCAATACTGTCTTTCCTTCTGCTTTAACTGCCTTAATAACGATTTGGTCATCACCAGTTGCTTTATTGTTTTTCGTTTACTTTAATGATTTTGATACTTCTTTAATTGTTATTTCTGGGATATCCTCTGAACCCACATTCTAGTATTTTCTCAACTTGGTGCCGTCTTTCTTACCCCTTTCTCTATATAATTATGTGTAAAAATCTTCAACTACCTTAATTATCTTATCTCTATCTGTTTCCACTTTTCTATTTTGATGTGCGAGCTTAACAGTATTCTTCTTACCTAGAGCTTGACATCTCTTCAGCACCTTTAAACTTTTATTTTTCTCAACAACTGTTGTAATCTTTTTTATGTTATATTGTCGTACGTTCTTTCTCACTGCTTTATTAATATCTCTATTAAGTTGTAGTACGTATGCATTTTATATTGTTTTTGTCCTTAAGTTCTCTTCGTGTCTTCAAGCCTTTTTGTCTCGTGACTGATTTCTTCCTCCTTATCTCTCCTAGGACACTGCACTAGTTGTACTGCACTCTTTCTCTGCGTTCTTAATAGTTTTTATTAAGTTATCATTTAAGGTTTCGACATCCATAAGGTCTATATTTCTTGTCTCTAGACATCTCAGAATGTTCTCTTCGAAGGACATGGTGTTTTAGAGTGGATTCCATCCTATTGGGTGTATTTTTGTTACCTTTTTGTATCTTTGTTTTTAGAAATTTAGTACGATCTTCGCTCTTACCATTATATGATCACTTCCCACTGAACAGATATTAAGAAATGTTACATCATGGAGCATGTCTTTGTTGTTGGTTAAGACAAAGTCAATTTCATTTTTGGCTACAAATGACTTTTAAATAGACTACAGTGACCTTTTAAAAAATCTTTATTATAAACAAGAACTAATAGTATCTAAGTATTAAAAAAACACATTAGAGGAGACCGAACTTAAAAGAAGGATGAGATAGGACTGTGTGCTGTCCCTACTTTACTTAAATGCTAACTCTGAAGAAATTTTGGGAAGGACTGTGACGGAAAACCTGCTGGAATAAATGTCATTGGAGCACCAATTAACAACATTGGATATTCAAATGGCACTATTTTTTTATTTCGCCGCAGATTCATTTAGAATTTTAAACTGCTGCGTTAGCCTTTTTGTTTTCTCTACACCAAGCTGGGGATCAAACCCACATCCACTGAACCACTCGCAGTGAAGCGAATGAGAAACCGGTCGCCCAGCCCGCTTGGCTATGGGACCGAGAGATTGATTAACAAGATAAAAAGAATATGAAATTTTAATAAAGACCAAGAACAGAAAATGTATAAAGATGTCAAAATTATCATAAAATAGTGACAAAGCGTTAATACTTAACAGGAAAACCCTTACAAACAAGTAAAACAAGTAAAGAAATACAATAATGTCTTGGCACATTATCAATCAAAAATGTTTACTCCAAAGAAATTGAAGTGCGCATAGAAAAATGGTTTAAAAATTTTAAGAAACTAAGAAAGGTTTTGTATAAGAGATCTGAAGCTGGATTTAAGTGTCCTTCTTCAAGTTCCATAAAACTAATTATTTGTTGGATGCCATGTTAGCTACCATACTCACTTCTTCTTTAAGTTCTATCTTCTATTGAAGGTTGGAAACCATCATGGTTATGCGGATCCTGTTGATTGCTGCTCTAAATAGTTCTGCAGTACTGCATTCAAACACATTCCTTCAAGTTTTCTTTCAAATTCTTTTAAATTTTCCCACAAAGAGCACGAAGAAGGGATGTCGTGCTGATCGTATAGACTTTAATTATTACAATAAAACAAACTCTGTAGAAAATAAAATTAATTTTCTACAATATTACTGTATCGTCAGCAAAACGCAAGTTATTCAAAACTTCTCTCTTGATAGATATACCTTCTATTGATCTATTGAATATCCACAAGGAATTTACGTTCCTGTAATTGGCTGTATACCATATATAAAAAATTTAATCAAAAACCTTTGTAACAGGTATATATTTAAAACCCAAACGGACTAATTAGACAAACCCTTTTCGGAATCCTTTTTTCATCATCAGTGTCTAGGAGTACATGAATGTAGCCACTAAATATATGGGTAAAAACCATAGTTGCTCCCATACAGTCCTCCTAGACATACCGTCTCAGGACTAGCAACTTCAACGTGGAGTCATATGTCGCCATGTTACCTAATCCAACGGTAACTTTAACATCTTAACATATAAGAAATATTGTAAACCAAATGTAACTAATTATTTGTTAACGGGTTTTTACCCATATATTTAGTGGCTACATTCATGTACTCTTAGACACTGATGATGGAATATGGATTCCGAAAACGTTTTGTCTAATTAGCCCGTTTGGGTTTTAAATATATACCTTTTACAAAGGTTTTTAACACTTTTTCTATTGAATATGTTCATTCAATTATTATTAAATTTAATTATTCCGTTAAATACAGCTTCACTGTATACATTGACGTATCGCTACCGTGACTTTATTGACAGCAGTTCTAAATATTGATTTTGTTCTCAACGATGGGATCCAAAAGTTCATATATTTTAAGATGTCTTATAGTGTGAGTGAAGTATTCGAGATTACGTCTCTTTATTATATTGACCAATTGTGTTGATTCAAGCATCTAAGGAAATCCTTATTTCTAACTCTGTCGACCAAATTATTCGTAGTAGTCGTCTGTATAACCACATATCAAAGGTTTTTAAGCGTTGGAGAATTACTTCACTTAGGTTCCACGCTTCCACTCCATACAATAGTTTTCTAAAGATATAGCAATATATCATTGGAACGCGTAGATAAATTTTAAGATCGTGGTTGCAACGTACATTGCTCATTTTTACAAAAGAATATTTTAAGAGTTAGGTTAAGTTAAGACGTGATCGCGGCGACAACTCAGAAACTAGAAATTTTTTAATTGTAAGTATACAGGAAAATCCTAAACATATCATGGGTTGATCAGGTAACAAACAAAGAAGACATACAAAAAATGGTACAAACTGGATATTTTTAGGTTTTTAAAATCTGTGTAACAACCTGGTCATAAACAACCTAGGTTATGTAGGTTCGAATATAAATAATACAAGGCGAAACTGTAAAATTATATATAACTTAGGTCAACAAATAAAAAAAAACCTAATGTATTGATATTTAGTTAAGGAAATCAATGTCTGATTTTGGCTTATTTAAAAAAATGTCAGTATTTTGTAATAATAGTGTAGTAATTCAAAATTTCACCTACAATTATTCATAATAGGCTATACATCAGATATTTTTTTTTAGATATGCTTGTTAAGTAGCTTTCTCTTCTTCTTCCTCTTCTTCTGCTTTCTTGTTCTTTTTCTTCTACTTCTTATGTTTATGTAGGTATAACTCTGCCCCTTTTTCAATATGCCTTTTTGTAGTCTTCCTCTATTTGTTGTCATTCGGCTTATATGATCGTTCCATTGTACACTTCTATTTCTTACCTAGTCGCTGAAGTTTTTCACCTTGTATCTACGTCGTAGACCTGTACTTCTAGCTCTGTCCTATACAGCCTTATTAATAAAAATTGCTTAGTCCGAAGTTAGTCTCGGACTAGTTAATCCCAGATTAAGCGAGTACTAACTTCATTTTCAGAATGTTATTAACAAACATGGACTAAGCTCAGACTAACTAAACCTTCCTTAGTCCTAGGTACAACAAGTTTATGTTGGCAACCATTGCGAAAAAGAAGAAAAATTGAGAGAATTTTCTAACAAAGAAGAAAAATATTTGAGAATTTGACAGTTAGCATAAGTTGGAGCACGTAGAGTTAATTTTAGTTGGACTGTGTTCTGAGAAAGTTTGTTTATATTTTATAGTATTTTTTTTATCTGAAATGTTTAAACTTCACAAAAGTTCAGGAGGAAACATTAAAAAATATTTTATTACAAAGGCAAAGTATAAAAAATATATAAAATATATATTTTATTAAATAAATTTTATATATTGTAATATGTCTTAGATGAATAATATTTCACTGATTTCTATGGTCATTAAGTTGTTCTATTAATCTTAAGTCGTTGATAAAATAATCTTCCATTATTAAATAATGTATATGAATAATCAAAAACAATTCAGGTTATGAATACCAAAACGAAACTCAACTCAATTTCAATTGTCAAATTAGTCACTCTCTAAACCTGCCACTACCTCGGATTAAATGTTAGTCCGAGACTAGCCAAGGTTTAGCTTAGTCTGTCCTTAGTCGCTGTTTATTAATACGAAAAATGAATGTTATTGGTGTAGTCCTGGGACTAATGTTAGTCCAAGGTTAGTCCGTGTTTATTAATAAGAGAGATAGTGTTTTATCAATAACCGTTTTATTAATTTTTTTAATTTTTCGGGTGTTTTTATCTATGTCAGGTTGTTTCTGTCGTGTATGTCTTTATTGGTCTAATGAATGTTTTGTAAAATCAGCCTTTCATTTGTTTTCCGATATTTTTATTCTTCCATTTTGTTTCATTCAGGCAACCTGCGGCTCTGTTTGTTTTATTCATTTGTTCTTCCACTTTTCTGTTTCGATCTTTCTGTAACTAAATAATGTCATCCTTAGATATTTAATCCCAATTACTTCTTCTATTATCTGAACTTTCAGCACAAGTTCACATCTTGGCAAATCTCTTGTTATAACCATGCATTTTGTCTTTTTTGGGGAAATTGATATGTTCAATGTTCTGGCGGTTATAATAAATTGATCTAGCATACTACTTTGTAAATCATCTTCACTTTGAGAAAGTAGTATTGCGTCGTCTATATAGCAGAGTATTTTAGTTCTTTTTCATCTATTTGGTATCCTTTTTCAGTTCTTTCTTTTTTTATTGTTTTATCCTCAATCAGGCTGAACAATAGAGGACTCAGGGTATCTCATTGGCTTATTCCATTGACAGCTTTAATAAGGTCAGTTAGTTTTTCTTTTACTTCTACTTTTACTGTATTGTTTTGATATATATTTCAGATCGTTTTGATTATTTCTAAAGGTATCTCTCTTACACACAATAAGTGGATAACATTCTTTATTTTGACTTGGTTAAATGCTTTCTTACGTTCCACGAAAGATATATATGACGGTTTGTTGTATGATTTCTCTTGCACTTGCCTTATTATAAATATGGCGTCGGTGCCTAATCTTCCGGACCTAAAACCTTGTTGTTCTTCTGGTAATGTTATAATTTCTTTCAATTTATTTGTAAACACTTGTTAATTTTTGTGTTTTTTCAATAAATTAATGCCTCTGTTATTTTCCGGGTCCAATTTGTCTCCCTTTTTTAATAGGGGTATTAGGATGCTTGATCTCCAGTCTTGAGGAATTCTGCAGGAAATGGAACTAGCTTCTAAAAACATAACAATCTACAGTGTGATTCAATAAATATAAAAATGATGGACTATGCTTTACCTGCGTAAATCACTCTGTATATTTAAATTTATGTTTAAAAAGGGCACTTTTAAATTTAAAAGTTGACATGTTCTAATGTTTTTTATAATTTTCTAAAATAACGACACAAACAATTATATCCCATAAGTGGTGTACACCCTGTATTATGCAAAATAGACCATACATAATGTAGTTCATTGAAATAAGGGTGTTAAGCAGCTTTTAAATACATAAAAATAAATATGTTGATCCATACAAAATAAAAAAATATGAACTGTGCTAGGCTTGCCTGAATCACCTGTACATTTGAATTTATTGTTAAAAAGACCATAGTTATAAAAGTAGAGAAGTTTCGTTTTTTTTTATATTTTTTAAAACAAGGACAGAAATAATTTTATTCCATAAGTGGTTACCACCCTGTGTATTAACTAGGATTTTGGGATATTAGGATTAAAAAAAAGTTTCAATCTCATTAGTCCTTCGCCAAACACAACCTAAGTTAAGTTTTGGTGCATTTACATGTTATATTAATTAAAAAGTAAGCGTATAACGTGTAATAAACTTTCGCATGTGGTCTTATTGACCAGTAAAGTAAAACAGGGTTATATGGGCTTTTTCTGCCTACGTAGCTATCTGCATTGTTTTGAAGATTTATGTTACTTTTCCTTCGATTTCAGTTTTAAAAAATGGTGGTCTATAAATTCTAAGGAAGGAAATCGAAAAATAATTTTTATTGTACCTTAACATCTGCTCCTAAAATTGTTTTTCAATTCAATGGAAAGAAAGGAACACAATAGCGGAGAGCTGGCGCTCAATATTTAGCCCAGTCTATTTTTTCGATCTGAGCGAAAAATAATTTAAGGCTTTGGAAGTAATTGTCTTACAATTGAATATTAAAAAAAGAATTCTGAACATTAGTTGAAATGAATAATAACAATCACTTTTTCATTTGCAGTTAAATAGAGAATATCGTATATTAGGGAATATATAGATAATTATAAACTCATAAACAAAAATATGAAATATTTTGGAATTTTACAATTTTTTTAGTCACTATTATTTCAAAATAATTTTAGTTTAATGATGTTACTCATATAGGAGGCTCATGTGCTTAATTGGTTTGAAATATTTTTACGTTTATTTTGATTTTTATTGAGCGCAATCTGCGCTTGATAATCGACTATGTAATCCAACGTCAAACTTCCAAGCTGAAAACAACTGACGTAAGGGTATACCGTGGATCAGAATATGGATCCGGCCATCGTTTAGTTATGGCCAACGTAATAGTTAGCTATCGCAAAAACACTCGGGTACAGAATATAGAAAAAGGTCAAGAATTAACATCCCCTAAATATAACCTAGAAAGCTAAAAAAAAAGATTCAACGAAATTTCTTTACAAATTACGACTGACCACAAAACTACAAAATGTGGATCGAAAAAATTTATCAGCAGAAGAATTATACCAGCAACTTAAAAAAGGCATTTATGAGGCTGTAAGTAAAGCTTTGGGTTATAAAGACAAACATGAAACAAAAAATCAAGAAAACAGACAGAGTCATGTCTATATAAAAAGAAGAAGAAGAAGAAGAAGAATAAGAATAAGAATAAGAATAAGAATAAGAATAAGAATAAGAATAAGAATAAGAATAAGAATAAGAATAAGAATAAGAATAAGAATAAGAATAAGAATAAGAATAAGAATAAGAATAAGAATAAGAATAAGAATAAGAATAAGAATAAGAATAAGAATAAGAATAAGAATAAGAATAAGAATAAGAATAAGAATAAGAATAAGAATAAGAATAAGAATAAGAATAAGAATAAGAATAAGAATAAGAATAAGAATAAGAATAAGAATAAGAATAAGAATAAGAATAAGAATAAGAATAAGAATAAGAATAAGAATAAGAATAAGAATAAGAATAAGAATAAGAATAAGAATAAGAATAAGAATAAGAATAAGAATAAGAATAAGAATAAGAATAAGAATAAGAATAAGAATAAGAATAAGAATAAGAATAAGAATAAGAATAAGAATAAGAATAAGAATAAGAATAAGAATAAGAATAAGAATAAGAATAAGAATAAGAATAAGAATAAGAATAAGAATAAGAATAAGAATAAGAATAAGAATAAGAATAAGAATAAGAATAAGAATAAGAATAAGAATAAGAATAAGAATAAGAATAAGAATAAGAATAAGAATAAGAATAAGAATAAGAATAAGAATAAGAATAAGAATAAGAATAAGAATAAGAATAAGAATAAGAATAAGAATAAGAATAAGAATAAGAATAAGAATAAGAATAAGAATAAGAATAAGAATAAGAATAAGAATAAGAATAAGAATAAGAATAAGAATAAGAATAAGAATAAGAATAAGAATAAGAATAAGAATAAGAATAAGAATAAGAATAAGAATAAGAATAAGAATAAGAATAAGAATAAGAATAAGAATAAGAATAAGAATAAGAATAAGAATAAGAATAAGAATAAGAATAAGAATAAGAATAAGAATAAGAATAAGAATAAGAATAAGAATAAGAATAAGAATAAGAATAAGAATAAGAATAAGAATAAGAATAAGAATAAGAATAAGAATAAGAATAAGAATAAGAATAAGAATAAGAATAAGAATAAGAATAAGAATAAGAATAAGAATAAGAATAAGAATAAGAATAAGAATAAGAATAAGAATAAGAATAAGAATAAGAATAAGAATAAGAATAAGAATAAGAATAAGAATAAGAATAAGAATAAGAATAAGAATAAGAATAAGAATAAGAATAAGAATAAGAATAAGAATAAGAATAAGAATAAGAATAAGAATAAGAATAAGAATAAGAATAAGAATAAGAATAAGAATAAGAATAAGAATAAGAATAAGAATAAGAATAAGAATAAGAATAAGAATAAGAATAAGAATAAGAATAAGAATAAGAATAAGAATAAGAATAAGAATAAGAATAAGAATAAGAATAAGAATAAGAATAAGAATAAGAATAAGAATAAGAATAAGAATAAGAATAAGAATAAGAATAAGAATAAGAATAAGAATAAGAATAAGAATAAGAATAAGAATAAGAATAAGAATAAGAATAAGAATAAGAATAAGAATAAGAATAAGAATAAGAATAAGAATAAGAATAAGAATAAGAATAAGAATAAGAATAAGAATAAGAATAAGAAGAAGAAGAAGATATCTTCAGTGAAATATCGATAACTGAAAAAATGTTCTTTTCACTGATGAGGCCGGAAATATATTATGAAGCCAGATGGTTAAACCCACGGCTACAAAAGAGTTGGAGAACGATTTGCCACCTGCAATCTCGTGAAAATCGTTAGTTTTGGAGGTGGTGGCATAATGTTTTAAGAAGGTATTTGTTGTCAGGAGACTGGTTACTCTTATGTTCAAGACATTATGTGTCTTGATTAATCTGTCCTACTAAACTTTGCTGATATTTTAAAAAGGGAATATCCTTATTTCGGGGCAACCAGAACAGAAAGCGAGAACATAACCATAAAAGTTGTATTAAATTATCAAATATAATGAAAATACAAAAAAAGGAAATATGGATAGAATGGTAGATAAAGGGAAATGTATCGTAGGCATAACATGGAAAGACAACAAACAGTGTCGATGCGATATTGTCAAATGAATTTGGTGTTAAACCTCTGAAAAAATGCAAACGAGTTTTGGTCAAGGACAAAATGCAAGTAAAAGTACCACAGCCACATGCCATAAAAATGTATAACACATACATATTATGTGGTGTAGATTACATGGATAATAACATATCCAATTACAAAATTGCTGTTAGAGGAATAAAGTGGTATATCCTAATTGGATGATTGACTTATGTGTTACTTATGCTAGTTAACTTCTTCTTCTTCTTCAAGTACCCTCTCCGCTACGCAGTTTGGCATTTATCATTTCTATTCGTATCTTTGAAGCTGTTGCTCTAAATAATTGGTTAGATATGCACTGAAACCAGTCTCTTAAATTGCGCAGCCAAGATATACGTCGTCTCCCCACGCTTCGTTTGCCCTGAATCTTTCCTCTACTTTTTCCTTCTTATCACATGACCAAGATATACCAACTTTCTTCTCTTGATAGTGATCTACAGCTTCCGGTTATTCTTCGAAGAACTATACTATTTGTTATTTTGTCTGTACAAGGTATTTTCAAAATTCTTCTATATATCCACATTTCGAAGGCCTCTAGTTTATCGGTATTGCTCTGGTTTAAAGTCCAAGTCCCTGCTTAGTACAGCAGTATCGAAAATATGTAGCATCTAACCAATCTCATTTTCAGGTTTAAGTTTTTTGTCATGACTTCCCAGAATGTCCTTCGTATTAACAAAAGCAGCTCGAGCCTTTAAAATTTTAGTTTTTATTTCTTTTGTGATGTCATTGTTGTCCTTAACACTTATTCCCACTTATATTTGTGCACCCGTTCGATTTCGTTATTGTAAATGTACTGGTTTGCATTCAATCTTTGTTTTTTTTAAATAATCATAAATTTCGTCTTTTTGGCATTAATTGTTAACCCTTTCTCTTTACTAGCTGTGACTACTTTGTTTTAAATGGCTTGCAGGTCTTTTACTGTCTCCGGCATTAAAATCGTATCATCTGCCTATTTAATATTATTAATTGGTTGGCCGTTAACTTTTATCCCAATCTCTTCTTCCTTAAATGCTTTCTTCATAATTTCTTCTCAATAGAGATTAAATAGCATTAGTAACAGCACACATCCTTATCTAACGCCTTTTTTAATTTGAATTCCATTTGTTGTGCTATTTTCGATGCTTGCGACTACCTTCTGATTATAATACAGAGTAGATATTATTCTTATATCGCGAGTGTCTAACTGTTTAGCTTTTAAGATCTCTAAAAGTTTGTCATGCTTTACATTGTCAAACGCTTTGTTGTAATCAATGAGACAAGCAAATACATCTTGATTCACATCCAAACACCTCTGTGTCAAGATGTTAAAGGCAAATAATGCTTCGCGAGTTCCATATCTCTCCCGGAATCCAAACTGAGTTTCTCCGATTTTCTGTAAATTCTATTGTAAATTATTTTGAGGAATGTTTTTAAGGTATGGCTCATCAGGCTGATCGTGCGATGATCACTGCACTGCTTAGCATGTGCCTTCTTGGGAAGAGGGACAAAGGGTGATCTTAGCCATTCTTAAGGAATTATACTGTTTTCATAAATCTTGTTAAATAAGTCTACTAACAGAGGGATTCTATCTTCGTCTATCAACTTTAGTATATCCGCTGGTAGCTCGTCTGGTCCTGGAGCTTTGGTATTCTTTGATGACTTTACCGCTTGCATTACTTCTTCTTTGCTTATTTCTGGACCTGTCTCAATCTTGAAAGCATTGAGATGTGGTGCTACCGCCGTATACTAAGAATAAGTTGGGTGGATAGAATTACAAATGAAGAGGTAATACGCAAAATAAATAACGATCCAGAAGTTATTATGAATACAAAAAAGAGAAAACTTGAAAACTTAGGCCACCTGATGAGAGGACAAAAGTACACATTCCTACAAAATATAATGCAGGGAAAGATCCAAGGACGCAGAATTCCAGGCCGTAGAAGAATGTCCTGGATGAGAAATTTAAGAGAGTGGTTTGGCTGTACCACTAACGAATTATTTAAAACAGCAATAAATAAAATTAGAATCGCCATAATGATATCCATTCTCCGATAGGAGAGGCACTCAAAGAAGAAGAAGGACCTGTCCCCTCTGGAAAATTATCACAAGGAGGCTGCCTTTGATCTTCAAACAGTTCTTCTATGTATGCCTGCCAATCTATTAGTTTCTCGTCAGTTTCCATCATGTCCTCTTGTTGGTCTGTAAGTACTGTCTGCTTCCTGTTTCTATTGTTGATCATTTCTGTAACGTTATTTTGAAGATACAACGAATCATATTTGGCTTCCAAGTTTTTAATCGCCTTACATTTGTCTTGTAACCATTGTTTTTTAGCGTCGCGGATTTTTCTTTTGATTTTTATGTTAATTTGCTTATACTGTTCTTAATTTTTACCTTTCGATAGTCTTCGAGAATTCATTGATACCAAAATTTCGTTACTTATCCATTCTTTCTGTTTCTTTGGTTTTTCTTTCTTCAGAATATTTTTAGCGGGCTCCAGTACGTTCTTTTTAATAATGGCCCAGTGTTTATTAATGTCTACTTCTGGTATCTTCTTTGTCTTCTCAAGTTTTTAAAGATTTGTCTGAATGCTTCTTTCTACCTGATGTTTAATTGTTTCATCGTTTAAATGATTGATATCTACTATTTTTTGGGCTTAGGTGTTTGTACTCTTTTAAGTTTTATTCGGAATTGTGCCACTATTGGATTGTGGTCTCACCCTATATCTGCTCCTGAATACCTTTTTACAGATTCGATTGTGTTTTCATATCTGTAGTGTATGGTTATATAATCTATTTGATTTCATATAATATGGTCTTTAGTATCTCCAGGAGATTTCCATATTCATTTCTTTGGCCGAGACATATTTTCCAACCCATTTGCCACATTATTCTTTTTAAATTTTCGCATTCTAATCACCCATTATTATTGTAATGTCACATCCTTAACAACTTTCAGTTTTTGTTCAATGGTTTTATAAAATTCTTTTGTCTTTTTCGCTACTTTCCGCTGTAGGATAGTATAACTCTATCTGACACTGGTACAACGTTTATAATCGACTTATTTCCTTGGTTACAATTATTGCCACTCCATTATTATGATGATGATTGTAGTTTCGTCCTGAAAAATATATGGTACCGTTTGGGGTGACGCATTGACCTGCATTTGTCCATCTGACTTCGCTGAGTCCTAAAATACTTATCTGTAACCGACACATCTCTTGACTAGCACTGTGTAGTTTTCCCGCTTCAAAAAGCGTTCTCACATTCCATAAGGCGATACAGATCGATGTATTACGCATTTTGCAGGGGTTTTTGCAGAGTGACGACCGGAGGAATCCTGTAACTTATTGAATCTCCCCTCCTGCCCGATCTTGGTTTCCGATGACCATGATCAGTTACTTCCAAAAAATCGCTATTCTTTGCCATAATGATTTATACTAGGGGTACTCTACGTCTCTACTCTACTCTACGATCGATAACGGTCATGGAACTAGAAGAAGAAAAAGAAGTACTCTACGAGTCATTAATTCAGTGGTTCCCCGTTGCCTTCTGTATCCTTATGCCGTCGACCTTTGTTCATCCGCCTTCGAATTCGATTTCTTAATCTCAGAACAAAAGAGTGCCTACCACCTATCAACTCATCCGCCCGAAGCCGTTGGTCAGTAAGTGGGGCATTGCTTATACCAGCAATCGCTTGGTGGAATTTTCGCCATAACTGGCTACCCTCACTTAGTTTAGCCTGCAGATCAATGCACTTGCCCGGGGTATGGCACGTGGAGCCATAAGACATAAGTGAGAGTTAGTTGTCTAATGAGGACCAGTTATCAAGAACCATATCCCGTCTATGACACTCGATGTGGTCGTTCCGATAAAAGGTGCTACCTCTATAACACAACTCTACACCCCCTCTCTAGTTAACTAGCCTTCTTTTATAATTATGATCAAGACAGTTTATATTTTAAAGGAAAAATTCCGCAGCATCTTTTAAAAGCATAGGGAGGTAATCCAAAAATTCCTAGAACACAGAGCTTATTATTTTATTTTTTCATGTCTTATTTAATACCAATTTAAGCACAAAACATTGATACATGGTTTTAATATTTTATTTTAGTTTTGGAGAGTAATGGGTTAATTTAATTGTCTTTACTAAAGCAATAATTTTAGCACATCCCGCTGAAGCAAATAAATGAGTTTCTAGCACATTTAATTCTCGTTATTATTTGACAATTCTGCAGTGAAATAAAGACAGTAGATGTGATTTTTTTATTACTAATCCATATAAGCATAATTTAATTTTTTCGCAATGTTTCCGTTTTATGTGCAATTGTCAGTAAATTGGATGTCGCCCATTTTGTAATAAAACTTTTAGCAGTTCAGTGTACGTGCGAAAAAGCTACAAATGGACTCTAAATTAAAATAAACGAGTACAGAAAAACGTAAAAAGTTTTACACTTTTAATAAATCTACAAATCCATTATCAAAAAGTGATTGCTGTAATAGTAAATTGAATATATCAGAGCAGATATACGATTCTCTTTTGTGTATGCCACTATTATGCTGTGCATATCATAATTATATAATATATATATATATATATATATATATATATATATATATATATATATATATATATATATATATTTACACTGTTTTGGATGGGTTGGAGTCAATAAAAGGGGCTATTTGTTGACTATTTTTACTTGAGCTTTCAATTGTGATTACAATTTTTATCAAGAGCTAAAAAATACAAAACATCTTACAAAGTTGAACTGGAAAAATTTTTGTCGTTAACTCACCAAATAAAATTAGTTTTTTATATAAAGCTGCTGCTAACATTATTACAAGAAATATTATTAAAAAAATGCCCTATTCTAATAAATGTTTCTCTGAAATAAATTTTGATAAAGTTTCTTAACAAAAACAATTGAATTTATAAACAAAAATTGAATAGCTACAATTCAGCCTAAATGTCGTAAATACCAACTTAAAAATTTTTATTTTTGACATATGGTCAAAAATAAAATTTTGTTTAAAAAATTCTTTATTGTTTAGTAACAAAAAAGAAGAAGATTTATTCACCATTGATAGATGCATAAAAAAATGTAACAAATACATGGAAAATTCAAAATGTGATACTTTACTGATTGCATATATAAATTACATAGAAATATAATTATAAATTTTGTATAGCTTTTGAATTTCTGACCTTTTGTATTATTATCACTTTTGCTAATAAAAACCATTTCCACAAGAGTTCTTTTAAATTTATTACTTTCACTACATAAAATTTTAATATTATCAAAATCCATAATATGGTCTTTGTCTATTACATGCTCTGCCAAAGCACAAGATGGTTTCTTAATTCTACAATCACTTTTGAGAAATAATGCAATTTGAGAGATTTCTTCCAGTCTCAGCTTCACACTGAGTACAACCAATGCTGTATACTAGATTTGTTTGATCTAATTTGTCTATAGGATATTTAGTTTTGGAATATAAAGACGAAATGGTTTTGATGTTTTTTGTTGCTATTTTTATATTGTCAATAACCTTTAGTGTTTGTATTAATTTAGGAGTTAATGATGGTATAAAAGGTAGTGAATGATCATTTATGTTCTGATTGTTGGATACAGTGTTTTGAGATTTAGCAAAAAATGGCGTTAAGTTATTTATATTTAATAAATTAGAAAAAAGCATCCTATGTAGCATATCTGGAGGATAAGAGTTTTCAATTAAAATATTTTTTAACAAATGAAGATCTTCTTGTAGATAGTCTGGATGAGAAAGTTTTAAAACACGTTCCTTTAATCCTGTTATAAGGTTTATTTTCATCTTATTTTTCTTACTGATCACTACTGATCCTTAATATATATATATATATATATATATATATATATATATATATATATATATATATATATATGTATATATTAAGGATCACTCAGACGAGAGGTGGGTTCTTATATCGGTCTCAAGGTGAAGAAATAAAAAGACAAAGTTGATAGGCTACTTGATCTATTTTGAATTTATCAATTCAGATAATACCAATATCAATATAGATTTACAGCATTCTAAATGATACATTAAATAAAGTTTTGACTCTAGGTCGATGACAATGTATAGGTTTTTAAAAAATTACTTTAGGGACTACATGTCTCCCTGCTCGATTATTAACACGTGGTACTTGTCAGTTGAAACGACACAGACCAACTGACCAAAAAACCTATCCATTGTCATGGGACGTGTTGAATCCCCTTTAAAACCACTGTCCTCGTCCTCAAATACATAGGTCTGTAATTCGTCAGATAACATTTCAAAATGATCCTCTGGTAATGTAGGTAGACTGCTAAACATTGGAATGTGTATTTGCTCAAGCTGATGTAGAATTGGTCTTATTGCTGAATCCTGGTTAGGATATGTCCACGTATGTCGATTGTTACGATTATTGCCCTTTATGTTTACAAGATAGTAGTACCAATCGTCAAACTGATTTTTGTTTCCCTTATAACAACGCCTGCTTGTAGAAGCCATGGTTTTGAATTGTCAAAAACAAACTCTTGCAACGAAACTCAAGTTCAAACTAAATTTTACAATGAAATGCATTCGACTTTATAGAATTTATTAAGGCCATTTTAGAGTACAATAGTTAAAAAGCAATTTGCGCTAATTCCAAGTCATTAGTATAGGATTTAAGTTTGTTTGTAAACATATTGCAGTTTTAGTGGTGAAATATGCAGAAATGTAAGAATATTTAAGTATTTGATGGTTATGTTAGATCTCGAAAACTAGAGCTTGAAAACGAGAAATCGCCCGTATTTTCAAGAGCTCCATATCCGCTTATACTTTAATATACTATTTTACTGATTTTAGTTAAGTTTTATAGGTAATATTTCATTTACTGGCACATTAAGGATTTTGTTAATTACTCTTCGTTGTTGATTACTTTATGATAAATAGTTTTTTTTTAGTTTTATAAGCTAATGTGATTACCGAAGTTTGTAACCATGTGTTTTTATATTGCTGTAAGTTTAATGTCCTCTTGAGTTTTGCTTACATTTAATATACTATTCGCCAACATGATTCTAACGTATAATAAAAATTATTTTTATTGTCTGCATCGCACTCTGGTCCAAAGAGGCGGTTTTATTCAATATCTTGGAAAATAAAAGCTAATAACAGCTTAAACGTGGCCTTACATTCAGAACCTACCCAAAAGCATTCACAAAGGAATCTCTACAAAAATAATGAAAAACTCCATTCATTGTATGCACAAGAATAATTAGAATTTCAAAAGTTCCTGAGCCAGGATACATATCTATTGTATTTCGTGAAATACACGAATATACATTTCGTGAACTGTGCATGAGGCAAACAAAACAAAAAGATAAAAATAAAAAAAATTATACACTTAAAGCAGGGTTGAACTATCGTTAAGTCTGTATTATAGTATATGAATGTTTTGTGGAGTAGCCTGCTCAGATTATACAGTTAAAAACTTTCTCCTAAAAATGAAAAGTAAAATGTTAAAGGTGATATTATTAGGTAATATATGGTTTTTTATGAATATAGTGTTTTTAATCAATATTAATATTTAAGTGCAAATTTACAACTTTTTAAATTATGATAATCAAATCAAATGGTTCCGTTAAAGCATTATACAGTAGGACTAATTTAACTATGCGGTTTAGTACAGCTGCCTTCATATTTCTACCGCTGCACTCATCGAAAAAAGTGTCGGTATAAATAATGTTTAACGGTGCTGTCCTGTTCGGCAAAAAAAATTATTTCTTATCTTACAAATTATTACGCGGCGTGACGTTTTGGTGTTTCGTGACTTTATTACCTAATACGGGGTCTTTCAATTGCATATAAGATAAAAAATCAACTTCCTGTTTTTTTTTTGATAAAAATTAAATTGTTACCCATAGTACGTTCGGGTTAATATGACCCACGTATTTAAACCGTTAAAAATTACGTGTGTACGTATGTTTAGTTAGCAATATTTTATATATGTTCTAACAGTTTTTCAGTCAACTACGTCTATAAATAGAAATAAGTTTCTGCAAGCTAGAACTTGTAAAAAATGTGTAGTGTAGCTGGACGATGTCATTTAGAAGGGCATGTCACATAGCAGGAAGTGGGGGTGATAGATAAGTGGTAGTCTGGTAGGACACAGATGTCCCAAGCGCAGTCATTAACATTTCAAATTTCGGTCTATGTTTACGTGTTGATAATATCGCATCGAAGAACGCTAATCGAAGATGAGCTTCGCGAGCTCGCGAACGTGTCAGAGAGTGATGAGTTCATATCAGAAATAAAAAACAATATAAATAGTAAGAGCAAGGAAGAAAGTAGTGATTATTCTGCTATTTCTTTCTACGTACAACATCCTGTAGAACCTTCTGTAGCAGTTCCTTCAAAAGACGGTAATATTCAGTGGTCTCTCGATCCTCCATCATTTTTTCACGGCCAATTTTTTAGGAGTTACAAGAGTTACAAGGTACGCATGTGCACGGATTTTCGATATTAAAAATTCTTTTAACGCACTGGTTTCTAACATAGTTGCAAACCAAATTATAAATATGATCAACATGGAAAGACAGCGTGCAGTGAAAAAATTAATTAAAATTAAACAAAAATTACATTATACAAAAAAAGACTACTAGACAGTAGAAAGCAGGTGCCTCGCCGGACGGAATTGGGGAATGTGTGTGGTGTGCAACGTGTGAAGTGATTTGAAAGGCCACAATATTACTTGTGATAACTTTTTTACATTACACAATTTAGGACAACTTCTAAAAAGAAAAAATACAATGCTGGGGACTATAAGAAAAAATAGATCAGAGCTTCCAGCACAAATTGCGAATAAAGAAGTTCATAGTTCGTCTTCTTACTTCACGCAAGATACCGCTGTTGTTAACTATCTTCCTAAAAAGAATAAAAATGTTATTCTTATGAGTACTTTGCATCATGATAAGACTATTAGTGACAGAAATGACAAAACGCCCCAAATTATTGTAGATTACAATTCCAGTAAGGGAGCAGTGGATACTCTAGATCAGCTTGTTGGTAGATATACATGTAAGAGGAAGAGGAAGAATTCGGTTTTTTATAATATGCTGGATATTTCTGTCTACAACCTGTTCGTTTTATGGACATTAAGAAATCCCCAATAAAACACCAACATATTTACAAAACGGCGAACTTTTCTTGAGGAAGTTGGGAAAAACACTGGTAAAACAACTTATTCTTTCCAGGAAAAATTTACCAAGAACTAAAGTCTCACAAGGACTGGTAAAAAGAATACGAACAAAAGCGAGTAGAGAAGGAAATTATAGTGAACTGAGCACGCTATAGTTTTGCTCTAAGAACGATAAAAAGACTAATATTTTATGATTTATATGTTACAAACATATTTGCAAAACCCTTCCGTTTTATTACTGTTCCAGTTGTAAGCTAAATTAAATTTTGTAGGTATTTGTTCTTAATCATTTCTGGGAAAGAAAAAAATTGCACCATTAGCTTATTTCATTTCGATTATGGACCTTAAACCATAGTTGGGTCATATTGACCCGAACAGTAATTTGCATAGTTGACTCGAATGGTACAGCAGTGTTAAGAAATTAGAGTAGCCATTGTTCAGGGACGTATCGCGATATTGGTTGACACATCGGCATTTAACCATGACGTCACATAAATAAAACTGAGGTAATAGTATATAACATAACGAGAGTTGTAAGAAGTTTATTACATGCGAGTAAAAAAGTTGCGCGCGAGCCGCGTAGCGTGTAATGTAATAAGCATACAACTGAAGTTGTGTACTATACTCTTTCTACGAATATTTTTATTTATAAAAATAAAAAGCATAACAAGTATAACAGCTTTAATTTATTTAACAAAATACGAGAACAGTTTAAATTAAACATTTATTTATAATAATTAATTTCAAAATTTTGGCAATTATTTATAACTATACCCTTAACCGAGTTTGGCGGTTTGTTCAATAATACGTGGTGAATAGTGAGATGACGTAAACTGTACGGTGTGTTCTTTTTGAATATTGGTATTTTCAGTGTATGCAAAGGTCTGTAATTTTCCATATTGACATTATTTTTCAAACTTATAACATTTCTTAGCATAGAATATATTGCCCATACTGAGGATGGTTTAAATTTCTTAGCGACTTTTCCAAAATAGGCCAAGAGTAGCTTTTCAGAAAATTAAGTTACATTATTTGTTGTGCGCCGATCCATAAATTGCTGATATAACTTTTTATATCTTCCTCTAGATTTTTCTGGTAATAGGTTTTCGGTAGTGTTCGCAGCTAACTGCATAATATTGGGTGGTGTGCTACTAAATTCATCTTCACTATTTGATGAACTCATTTTATTTATCTGTATTTAAATTACCACTATATTTACATTGACAGATTAATAATTTTTTAATCTGTCAAAGTAACGTCTGTTAATCCGTTTCCATGGTAACTCCACCAACTGACTACAAGGCTTATATGATATTGCACATTTCTATAGAACTGAAGCGTAATTTTGTTTTTTTACTCTCTTACTAGTAAATTGTATATTACCTACTATTTGGATGTTTAAGTAATTGCATCATAACAGATACTGACACGTAATGACTAGCACGTAATAAAAAAAATTACGCTTCAGTTTTATAAAAATGTGTAATATCACATAAGCCTCGTAAGTCAGTTGGTCGAGTTACCATGGAAACGAATTAACAGACGTTATTTTGATAGATTAAAAATTATTAATCTGTCAGTGTAAATATAGTGGTAATTTAATTTTTATTTTTATAAACGAAAATAATCGTAGAAAAAGTATAGTGCACAACTTGAGTTGTAAGCTTATTACATGCTTGTAAAATTACTGCGCTCGCCGCTACGCGGCTCTCGCGCAACTTTTTTACTAGCATGTAATAAGCTTCTTACAACTCTCGTTATGTAATATACTATTTTCTTCAAACGTCAAATAATGATGACATTACTTATCTAACTTGATTCTGTCAAAGTTTGATGTCTCCGCCGGCAGCAGTTTTTTTTTCCCATTTCTTTACGGCGGAGGGAAAAATGTTGTCATGGCAACAATATGAAGAAACATGTCACAAAGCAACAATACAAATGTCATTAATAACAATTAAACATCATTTTTATTTATAGTAATATTAAAAGTACAATTAGTTAATGAGGCATTTTCAAAATTGAAACCGTGCAAAAATATTCCCGAGTCTTGATACGCATTGGTAATTGTTGATGATACTGATGGTCGAGAACAACTTTCAGCAATCATTCCCGATGTTGGCGAATCATGAGGGTTTAAAATTTTTTGAGCATTATCATTCTTATTTCTTATTGAATCCTCTATATATCCTTCGGCAACCGTGCTTGATTTCCAACCCCCATGTCGTTTGAGGCATTCTAGATTTCCGCCTCCATCAATTAAAAGTGTTGCTAAAGTTCGTCATAAAGAGTGACCCGTGTATGCGTTTGCATCGTTTAAATTTAAAAAACGACTTTTTGGGCTACTGCGCTGATCGAATGTATTCCCGTGACGCTTCGGTAACATTTTCTATTTTGATACTTAATAAAAAATCGGTTTTCTGTGAAATTTTCAGGCCGCAGTGATGCATACTTTTTATACAGTTTAATGTAGTTTTGACCAATTATAGTAAAAGATCTAATTTGTCGTGTTTTACTGTCTGGGATTCTGATAATTATTACATTTTCTTTATCCTTAATGTCCACAGTCTTCATTTTTACCATTTCGTCACATCGGCAGGCGCCAGTAATCCCAATTGACAAAACAATCTGAAATATTTTTATAATTTAGTAGAGTATACTACATGCTTTGCAATACATATTTGTTTACCTTTAATCCTAAATACAACTTATCTGGCGCTTCAAACAAAAATTTATCATACTCGTCTTTAGTGAAAACTTTAGACTTCTTTGCAGTATATCCTTCGCTTGTTTTTTTCAGAAAGGCACGTAACTTTAAAAATTTGCTTATATCCACATTTTTTCTAATAACTAACTCGGATTTTATCATAGAGTATCGTGACCACATTGTAGAGGATTTCCATTTATTTTCATTTTCCATTTTATTAAAATATGCCAGTAAAACGTCTTCGGTAACTTGCCGTACTCCTCTTGTATCGCACCACTCTTGGAAGTGCTTGTACGCTAACCGATACTTAATTCCGGACTTAGAGGGCTCCAAACGTGCTACTGCATCATTGGCCGCGGACTCAATTTCGTTTAGGTTTTCCATTTTCGCACTAAATTTGCGCTTGCGGTTGCAACAACAATAAGCTGTCTTTAATAATTGTAAACAACTGTCAAACAACTGTAACCAGGGAGACGCAAATCACATCGACGACTTAATTATTTTAATTTCTAACATCTAGACGACTTTGATAGTTGTCACAGTTAATTACGAGTAAAAATAGCGTATGAATTGTACTATTTATGGTTGAAAATTGCTACTTTTGAAGAAAAAATAGTATGCTTTATTCGGCAAAGAAGCGACTTTTCTTGACTTGCCCTCTATTACGCGCCTCACTTCGTTCGGCGCGTAATATTGGGCGTGTCAAGAAAAGTCATGCTTCTCCGCCTCATAAAGTAATATACTATTATTACGTGCCAGTCATTACGTGTCAGTATCTGTTTTGATGTATTTACTTAGCATCCAAATAGCAGGTAATATAAAATTTACTAGTAAGAGAGTAGAAAAAGTATTTTACATTAAGGAAACAATATTGTTTTAAACAAAAGTTAACAATTTATAATGAAAATCTAAATGGTTTTAACTAGCATAGTCACCACATTATCGTACCTTATATAAAATATTTGTTTTGCAGACGAGCTCTCATTATCATCACTATCCAACAGATCAATAGGAAATTTACCACTGATTGAAATTAATTGCCCCAGTTTTCTATATTTATTTTCTACATTAACTACATGGTTTACCGCTTTTTTTTAGTCGCCACTTGTGATCTTTGATCACAGCCTAACAAAAATTATTGTCTTGTTGCCGAAAGAATCAACTGAATTTGGTTAATTTATATGTGCTGATTCCAAAAATACAAACCTCTTCTTTGTGTCAGCTCTAGTTTTCGAGATACTTAATATTCTTACATTTCTGTATATTTTTCACCACTAGAATTGTTTATAAACGAACTTAATAATTTCTAAAACAAATATGACTTCTAATTAAAGCTAATAATAACTTGAAATTAGCGATTATTGCTTTTTAACTATTAACTTCGATAAGTAAATAGTATTTTCTCTGAAATGGCCTTAATAAATTCCTATAAAGTAGACTGCATTCCATTGTAACATTTAGTTGGAACTTGAGTTTCGTTGCAAGAGTTTGTTTTTGACAACTGAAAACCTCGACTTCTACAAGCAGGCGTTGTTGTGTGAATAACCCGGACGTTTTTTGCTACATATGTGGCGAGTATATTGTACAGGAAAGTAGAAAAGCAGTTTTTGATTTTATAAAAAGGGCATATCAAGCCTATTTTGATATTCATTTAGGAGATCAAGAATATACCTGGGCTCCACATTAGTGTGCAAAACTTGTCTTAAAAACTTGCGACAGTAGACGAAAGGACAACGAAAATGTTTAAAGTTTGGTGTTCCAATGGTATGGAGGAAAACAAAAAATCATTTTGACGATTGTTATTTTTTTTTAAATATAAAAAGCAGTAATCATAACAATCGACATACGTGGACTTTTCCAACCTGGATTCAGCAATAAGACCAATTCCACATCAGATTGAGCAGATACCCGTTAAACCCAAAACGAATAGATTTGCCCCGTATAAATTGCTTTGTAGAATGGCGCCCATAATACGTGATTATGTTTTCATCAATAGCAATTGAATTTTCAATCGGCACTTGCTTGAATGAATTATTAAGAAACAGAGGGGCTTACCTTTTAATACCTGTCAGTGGGTATTTTCGAATTTTCATTTAGATCAACATATCTTATATATCTTGGAATCGACGTCTCAGCATTGCCTCTCTAACTGTAGCTACCTTGCAATCAGATTCATTTTGCCAATACATCAGCGTACTTGGCAGTTGATGGTAATCTGCTAAGAAGATAGAAATTTCACCATAAGTTATATTTACGCTATGCATTCTTTTTGCCAGGTATAAAGACTAGTTTGTGTAATTATATGTTCCATAAGAGTATCGGTAAAAAAGAATTTCAAAGCTTAAAGCAGGGAATTTACCGAGTTTTTTAAAGATTATATCGTCAATGGTCCAGAGGGTATAGTAATGGCAGGTAACTTCCAACTATTTTCTTAATGTTGACACCAAACAGTTTTTAAAGATGCACTTACTTTTCGCGGTTTTGAAGTACCTGGTTGTGACAAATTAATATGTTTTTTATCCAAACAGATATCTACTGTGCTGTTTAAATAATTCTCAGCAATTTTCTTTTAACTTAACAATCGCTTGCGATCTGAAAATTCTACCTGGTAAATAAGATTATTCGAATTTCCTTTAGTTTCGTCATATGAGAATGTGAATCTTCATCAGTATCAGCTTTAGCAGATTCGATAGAAGGAACTGTTCCTACATACTGGATTTAAAAAAAATGATCAGTAATTTTCTTTACAAGCTTTTATAATTTTGTTTACGCTAAACGTATTATCTTCAGACCTAAAACAAAAAACAAGTCATTCTAGTGCTCACTGGGAACTAAAGTTGTTACGTGAATTCAGAGAAACACAATTATTTTATAATTTAATGAATAGTTAATTTTCTTAGATCAGTATATACAGATTGAACGAAATAAATTCGGAACATACGAAATATTATGTATTTCGGCTCAATTATGCTGTAGGTGATTGGCCAACAAAAGGTTGTCAAATAATTATATTATAAAAATCCAATACTTCAGCGGGCTGCTGGATTCTGAAATCATAAAAATTGAAAGCTTCACATAAATCTACGATTTTATTATGCTGTCAAACCACTTATAGTTCAGGAAATGAAGCATTTCACCCCGCAATTTTTTCGTCCTGCGTGGATGGACTTGAAATTTTAACAGAAGCTAGGTAATAGCCTATGGATTAAAATCTATATCAAAACAAAGTGCGCTAAAGCCTTGGGGTGGTTGCCACCCCATCTCGGGGGTAAAAATTTTTTTCACGTTTTAACTACAGGTTTCGATTAAAAAAGTGATTCTAAATAAAAAATGTTCTATACATTTTTTTTGTAAAACTGATATTTTTCAAGTTATTCGCGATTGAAAGTAACAACTTTTAGACGAAAAAATCGACGTTTTTAATCGATTTTTCGCGAAAAACTCGAAAATGGTGCATATTATCAAAAAAATTGTAGAACAAAAATTTGTAGCTTTTAAAAAAATAAATACAATTCATTTTTTAGAATGTTTTTGCGATATAATAGGAAATACGAAATACGGCCTATCAATGTTCAGCGGTTTTCTTCAAATGCCAAATTTGAAAGATTCAAAGTCAAATATCGGGAAAATGTACATTTTTGGAAAGAAACTCACAAAACTTTTTTTAAAGAGCATAAATAGACCTATCATAAAAAAATTCTAGCTCAAAAATTGAGTGAGTTATGATGAAAATAAGGTCAATACCTCATTTTTTTACGAAAAAATCGATGAAAACAACCTCCTAACCACCCAAATAATTAAAATCGATCTTCACCCTTCTGCAATTCTCTTTGTACATGTATTTTTAATACTTCCAAGAAGTTTGACCCATTTAAAATGCTTAGTTTTAGAAAAAGTACAGCTTAAAGCGAGAAACGATTTACAATTTCATATTTTTTACCCTTCTGTTTTTAAATATCCCCGAAAATACAGAATATATGATAAAAATAAAAATGTACTAAATTGTAGCATTTCTAATGACTAAAATTTTCCTTTATTTAGATTTGTTGTACAATGAATATTTGGCGAGATATAGCCGCGTAAATCATAGATTTACGATCAAGCACCATCTTTTTCGAGCCCTTTAAACTCACCCCATTTAAAAACCAAGGGTTCCAAAACGATTTAATTCACAGATCCTTGTAGCTCTTAAAAACCTCTACAAAATTGTTTTTGAAGAAACACTCAATCGTTAAAAATGAAGGAAATACGTTAAAAAAAACCAATTAATTTTTTTTCCGGAAAATTTCATTAGTATAGTACAGTACATTTCGGAGCATTATAATAAAAAAACCGGTATATTAGGTATTGGGGCGTTATACATTCGAAATTTTAGGCGTTCTTATTTTGAAATCCCATACAACAGAAGAAAACATCTGCTCCTATGTCTATGGCTTGGCAATGAAAATATCAGAGCAACAGATTGGGGATGGTATTCCAAAGATGGTTTGATATTACCCGTACGCATGAACAAACAACCTGCACCCGATGAACTTTTGAAAATTATTTTTTGCCAATGCAAAAAAAGGATGCGGCGTTTCATGTGGGTGCAGAGAAGATGGATTATACTGTAACTCTACTTGTTCTGGGTGCTCAGGTGAAGGGTGCAATAATAGTCCACCAATAATTGAAGAAGATGAGGATGACATTTTTGCAAAAAAATGTTTTCACCTATAGCACTCATACCAATTGTTTTCTAAGCGTTGAAAATGTATGAAATTGTATTTTAAAGTATAAAAAAATACTATTTAACCAATCCAAACCAAATTTCACTCATCTTAAGATTTGTAATGTTATTTTACAATTTTTGAAAATTAGGAAAAAAATGATTAATCAGGATTCATCGGCATGACATAAACTATAAAGCAGAGGGTGAGTTGAGCTTAATTCCAAATTTTTATGCAAATCGTTCCAAAACGAAATCATTTACTTCGCATTACTAATTTTTTTTACATTAATCTCTAACAAGGGTCGCTTTTTAAGGGTTAAAATATGATGGAACTCTATTCAAAAGTATAAAATAATCATTATTTAACTAATTCAAACAAAACCTTACCCATATTCAGGTTTAATATGTTATTTTATAATTTTTGAAAATTAGGGGTAGTTTTCACTCCTAAAACCCTTCAGCTCACTTCGGTTCGATATAGATTTTGATCCTTGGGCTATCACCTATCTTCTGTTAAAATTTCAACTTAATCCATGCAGGACGAAAAAATTGCGAGGTTTTAACTTTTTTCGAGATTCATTTCCTGAACTATTATCGCTATCGCATAGATAATATTTACAGGACAGAAAGGAAATAACTACAAACCCCTAAGTTTTCTTTTTGTTATTAGTCTGTTGTAGTAGATTGGTAAATACAATGAAAAATATAGGCAAATATCCGATTTATTTAAAGATACGAAGAAGATTAAACTCTTAAAAAGATCCGCAAACCGGATTATTACACGGCGATTGGCAACATTGTTACGCAAACAACATTGTTGCGAGACAGATAGTTAAACGATATTTTATACAATGTCTATACCCAGGTATGGATTTATTTTTGTCCAAGTTTTATATTGGTTCACTATTTCAAATGCAGTTCAAACAGACATATATTAAATTGTATGATCCGTTTTAAATTCGTTCAATCTGTATAATAACTCTTCAATTTAAAATGAACTAAATATAAACACAAAATATTATAAGTTAAATAAAAAATACTTATATTGTTTAAGACTAAGTTTGGTTGTTGCAAAACACTGATATTGAAATGAATACTAGCAAGCAACCTAACCTAATAAGTCTACAAGCAAAGTTGTAGGTAAGAAATACATGTGGACTGGCTAAACCTTACATACCACCAAAAAAAGGCAACACAGACAAATAGAAAAAAAGTTACTAGTAACCAAAGTTGCCACTGAGTGCTAATGGGTTCATACTGTTGGAAATATAATGGAAAAGTCTTATATCCATATAATTGTATGATTTTTGATGTGGCAAGCTGTATAATGTTTTGGTATTCTGATAAATTAATTTTGGTTTAGTTAAGTACTGCTGATAATTAGAGTTTAAATGAAAAGTAAATATATTGGCTTTTACATGTAGTATACATTTTACAAACTTATTTAAAAAATGTATAGTTCAAACTAAGTGCAAACATTATTTATTTAACCTAACGAACTTTACGTAAGATAAAAATTTAATATCCTAAGATTACATTGAAGTAAACAACTATCGTTATTGTTTATAAATTGTCTTTATAGTTGATATATCACCTTTAGATTAACATAAAATTTAAAATTAATAATGCAAAATTTTTCTATTCATATAAACGGGATACTTTCAGATACTGGGGGTTCCTACAATGGGTACACTTGACATATTCAAATACATTCTGGCTACATTTTATACAAGTTAATATGTCTTTAAGCAATTAGAAAAAATTATAAATAGGAAGTAATCGAGTTATATATAAATAAGATAATTGATGGATTCGACCGTTACTTGATGGAAATTCATTTTATGTAACAATAAAACACTGAAAACTTTGTTTTCAAACTTCCACAAAATTTATTTGAACTATTATCACTACAGCTGTTTCGGCTGATAGCCTTTCTCAAGTGATCTATTTTTGGCATGCGTTTACAATTTATAGTCTCTAATGAAATAGGTTGAGGAGGGGAGAACTGTTTGTCTCGAGTTGGTCATTCAGAATTATATCTGTGTTTTTTAATTTATTGATTTCCATAGATTCTAACAAAGATAGCTTAAGGCCTTTATTTTGAACGTGAAGAATTTTAAATTTGTCATTAAAAGAATGATTATGATCTAGAAGGTGAAGTGCGTATGTCGAATCTGTTTTTCTATTTTTGAAAGCCCTTTTATGTTCTGCTATTCGTTTCTCAAAGTTTCTACCAGTTTGACCGATGTAAGTTTTTGGGCAGTCGCCACATTGAATTTTATACACACCACTATTTAAGTGTTTTTTATTTTGGCTCTTTATATTATTATATATTTTATATTATATTTATATTTTTTATATATATATTTTTTAATATATAATATATTAAAAATAACAAGAGCCAAAATAAAAAACACTTAAATAGTGGTGTGTATAAAATTCAATGTGGCGACTGCCCAAAAACTTACATCGGTCAAACTGGTAGAAACTTTGAGAAACGAATAGCAGAACATAAAAGGGCTTTCAAAAATAGAAAAACAGATTCGACATACGCACTTCACCTTCTAGATCATAATCATTCTTTTAATGACAAATTTAAAATTCTTCACGTTCAAAATAAAGGCCTTAAGCTATCTTTGTTAGAATCTATGGAAATCAATAAATTAAAAAACACAGATATAATTCTGAATGACCAACTCGAGACAAACAGTTCTCCCCTCCTCAACCTATTTCATTAGAGACTATAAATTGTAAACGCATGCCAAAAATAGATCACTTGAGAAAGGCTATCAGCCGAAACAGCTGTAGTGATAATAGTTCAAATAAATTTTGTGGAAGTTTGAAAACAAAGTTTTCAGTGTTTTATTGTTATATAAATAAGAAATCGTACATATTAAATATGCACTTGGGACAATTTAACCCTTTAGTACCGACCTAGCTGTCAGCCCTTTTGAATTTAGAAACCTCAGGGTTTAATATCAAGTGATCAAAATGACTGACATATTATCGATGACGATTTTTCTCCCAAAATGTTTTCCTCTTTTATTTATTCGCCACCCCTTTTGTATCCATTTAGGTGTCAGCCCTTCATCAGGGGAAATTTATAGCATATTATCATTGACGCGTTTTTACTCTAAAAATTTTTTATTTTCATTCCTTATTTCTACTTACTGTTTTCACTCAGGTGTCAGCCTGCACGGGATCATAATTATCAATCTACAGTGACTGATTTCACAGGACAAACTTTATATTACTAATGACGATGATTTTTCGGCTTCAGATTTCCCTCTAAATTCTAGTGGCCAATTAGGTCAATGTAGCCCTGTCAATTCTGATAGGACCATAAAAAATTTTATTGTATTTTTAGCAGATAATTATAAATTTCGAGGGTGAATTTCGATTCGAGTTGTCAAAAAATTTATTCTCTTTGTTCCTTAAAAAAAAAACAGAAAATGGCATTTACTTAAGTTCAATCTAATAATTAGAACACGAGGTATCATAAAATTATTACAAAATGATTGGAAAATAAGTAATTTTTTATATAAAATAAGCAAATTTTGTTCAACGTTAAATTAGTACACTTATTTGTATTTAAAGGTGAGACGTAAAAAGACCCTCAGAATCGAAATATACCGACTCATTTTTTTGCATTTCTATTGCACAAAACTTTTTTTATTTGATTTTATATATTTTCAATGCTTGTTTGAAAAGAGGCATAACCCCCTCCCAGTGGCATAATGCAATAATTACCATAATGCAGAAAAACGGTGACAATTTAGACCTAAAGAACTACAGACCTATTAGTTTGCTCTCCCATACATACAAACTATTAATGAAGATAATAACAAAACGGCTTGTGAACAAACTCGATAGTTACCAACCTTGTGAACAGGCTGGGTTCCGCTCCAGATACGGATCAAATGATCATCTGCAATTTGTACAAACGCTAATAGAAAAGTGTACAGAGTATAACAAGCCTATCTTTCTTATATTCCTAGATTATGAAATGGCGTTGTATACTATAGATCATCATAAAATGCTTCGAGCATTGGCTGACTGCCGCATTGACTACCGATATATTGCCTTGATTAAAAGTATTTACGAAACTGGTACAGCTTGTGTCCGCCTTCATGAAGATACCAAGAAGTTTCGGATAGAACGAGGAATTAGACAGGGTGAAACTATCTCCCCTATATTGTTTACAGCTGCTCTTGAATATATGTTTAAGCAACTGGAACGAGAGGGTAATAATAATATGGGAATTAAAATAAATAGTGAAGATCTGAACCACCTAAGATTTGTCGATGACATTGTTTTAATATCTGATAGAGTAGATAAAGCTACAAAAATATTGCACACGCTCTATAAAGTGTCAAAAACAATTGGTCTTAAAACTAACACCTCAAAAACAAAATTTATGACCAATCTTGTAGTCAGCGGTAAACTTCTGATTGAGAGCCCTAGCATCGACCAAGTAATAGCTTACAAATATCTAGGGCATGAGATTCGCCTAGGCCGAGATAATCAGACAACTGAAATACAAAGAAGGATAGGTCTCACATGGGCTGCCTTTGGTAGATTGAATAACATTTCCAAAAGAAAGGTTTTCAACCAGTGCGTTTTACCGGTTCTTACATATGGTGCAGAAATACTGACAAAAAGAACAATAGATAAAATATGAGTTACACAACGCGCTATGGAAAGATCAATATTAGGTAATACCATCAGAGATAAAGTACCAAACCTAGAAATAAGAATTTTTTTGTTAAAAACATTCCTTAATTAGTGATTTTTGGAATTTTTTTTTCTAAAAAACTAATAAATAAATTTTTTAATTCTACAAAAAGCTCTATAATCTTTAAATCTTCTCTTAGAAGTAAAAATATTTTGACAAGGATAAGTGCTTTTTATATTACTAAAAACAAAGTTTTAAATTTCAACAAAGATTTCTTAGCGCTGCACGCCTGTATTGCCTTATCCGTACACGTTTATTATCGTAAACTGCGATAGATTACTTGAAATGCATATTCGAAATATTTAGTTCTATATTTGGAGCAAGATAGAGTTCATTTGACTTTGCCAGATGCAAAACTTTGTATTTCTCGTATAATTCAAACTGAGCAGAAACGGCGAATTTAAAAAAAAAATCTTAGATTTAATAACTGGCACTTTTTTGTGATAGATAAATCCTTTATTAGGTAAAATATAATTATTTTCTTCTTAGAATATTATTGTGTTTGCTAGGAAAAGCAGAAAATTTTGAAAATTCCGAATTTTGTAAGTAAACTATGTAAATACAGGTTTACGCAACTAACATGCAAATGCATGGTAATAGTCAACCAGTAACGATACGAGTGGTTCTTGGATTAGTCTCTTTTCTAAACCTAATGTGTTACAAATAAGGAAGACAGCATGTGGAAGTAAACTTGTAGTCAACAGTTTATTTTTAGTATAAACGGTCTCACAAATTATGTGTATATATGTATGTTAATTCCTAAACTGTAAGTTTCTCTGGGTCCTCATCAACAATAAGATCATTTTCTATCATGAGTGCAGTACATCAAGTACTGCACTTGCTGTATAGATCTGGCTGGTCTCTCAAATTTTTACCAAATGTTATTTAAGGAGAGTGTCTATGGACGATTTATCTCCTTTCAATAAACATCCAATCTGTTAGGTTTTAATAAAGAAATCTTTTTCCCTTTTCGTATCATGAACTTTCTGAACCCTGTGTCAAAATAATAAAATATTTCCCCCCTTACCATGGACATATGATCTTTGTCTTTTTGATGAATCTTTTCGATGCATAACATTTAAACTGCAACTGGGAAGGATTTTAACAACAACGTCATTCATCTTTCTCCAGTCTAATATCTGCCAGTCTTCACCAAGTCTCAGCATCTTTAGGTATTTTTTAATTATGTTTTCATATTTTTTTCTGTTTATTACTACATTCTTCTTTTTTATCTTCCTTTCTATCATACCGAAAATCCTATCTGGTGCAAAAACGAATGACCAACAACAGGCAACTCATAGATTATCATAAATATCATTGTGCTATTTTTGTTTTGTCTACCATATCCATCTCCATCATCCATCATCCAACAAAACAACATGGTTCAGAAAAGAAATAATAGAGAAATGTAAAGAGAAACGAGATGCCTACATGAAGGACAAAACATCAAATACCCCAGAATCCCGAGACAACCATAGAAGAATATGAAATGAAACAAAGCAGTTGGTAAGAATCCCAAAAATTGAACCCTTAGAATAGTTTACAAAAAAGATGGAAAGCGACTTCTACGGTACACAAAAACAAATATGGAGATTTATAAGAAACCAACGAAAAGAAATGGCAGAATTGAAGGAATACAATAATATACCAGCAAACTAATGGGACAGATATCTGACGGAACTGTTCAAAGCAAAGGAAAATAATAATCAACACAGTAATGTACCTAAATTAAGAAACGAAAATATAAAGTCACCAGGACCAGACGGAATAACCAACGAGTTTCTAAAATACGGAAAAGAATGTATAACACTAGAGATGACAAAACTTATACAAAAACTAATATTGTTCTGCAAGATACCAGACAAATGGAGAAACAGCATAATGATACCAATGTTCAAGAAAGGAGATGAAGAAGACCCCAATAATTATAGAGGTATAAATCTACTGAACACTCTTAAGCTTACCACAAAAGTCTTAACCAATAAAATCAATAAACTAACAACTTTATCAGATGAACAACAAGGATTCAGATCCGGAAGATCCTGCGTAGACGCCGTATTTGTAATAAGACAAATCACAGAAAAGGCCATCGAGGAAAATAAACCAGCCTATATATGTTTTATAGACCTGACAAAGGCTTTCTATCGCATCCAAGTCAAAGACGTCTTACACCTACTACCTATATACAAGAAACATACCAATTAATATAATAAAAGCCATCAAAAACATCTACCTTTATAATCGAATACAGGAGAACTAACACAGTGTATACCAGTACAAAGCGGAGTCAGACAGGGTAGCTCGTTGAGCCCACTTTCTTTAATATAATAATGGACGAAATAACAGCAGTACCTAAAGGTCATGACTACAGAATGGGGAACAAAGAAATGTCCACATATTATGTTATGCAGACGACGCCGCATTAATCGCCGAGAGAGAAGACGAGCTCCAAAGATTAACATATATATTCAATACAACAGCTAAGAAATAAAATATGATAGCAGAAAAAACCAAATGTACGACAACATCTAAATACCCACTACGGTGTAAAACCGAAATTGATGAAAAAGTAATAAAGCAGGAAGCAAGGTTTAGATATCTGGGAATAGATATAACTAGTTACTGAGATGTTGAAGAAGTACGACAACAAAGCTTAAAGGCAATTGTTTGATCGTTTGGATCGAAATCTATCCTCGAAATTCGTAATTTGCAGCAAAAAATTTGTAAAATAAGTGGTCCCATCATAATTGAAAAGGCCACGATGACCCTTAGCTAGACCCTAGACCTATAAAAAAGCTAAGCTATTTGTGAATATTAATTAAAATTTAATATTACTTAAAACTTAATTTTAAATTTCAATTGAAACGCGTTTCATTATAAAACTATCGATTTGTTAATGGCTATTCTTTTCTAGTTCTACTACCTTTTTAAAATACAAAAGTTGCCCTCGTTACCTTGTTGTTCCGAAACATTACTTTAATTTTATTTCTTAAAGACTTGACCTGTTGTACGATGAACTTCTCGATTTGAGTAAAAAACTACTAATAGAGTTTAAATGAAATAAGCAAAATTGGATATTTCTGACAGTAAAGATAATTATTCTAGATACGGAGTTGAAAAACAAAGAAGCCAAGAGAAGAACAATTTTCGAATGAAACGAATTACCAAGACTTACAAGACGTTGTCGAATTACAATGAAATGAATGCATCTGTTAAACACAGCTCGAGTTTAAAGCCAAAAAATACGTTCTTTTTTATCAAACAACCCGAAGTTTCTTAAAGAAAATTACGTGTACGTTTTTCAGTAGGAAGCAGTGCATAGGAACGATAATTTGAATTTTTAATCAGAAAACCAGAGGTCAAATAGTTTGATCTGCATTAAAGTTTGATCCTTACATTAGAATTTTCTTCTTAACATAAATAATTAATGGTTAAAAGAGCCAAAAAATTTATTATTCAAACTTCGAATATAAAACGAACATTGATATTATTGGCTCGCTTTATACCGACTTTATCAGTACAATGAGTTCAAACTATATCAAATTATAACATAATTTATTTTCCAAAAAGTTTTATACTAGGTGGTTCTTTTATATACCAAACCTAATAATTCTTTAAAAATGACAATTATTTTAGCAAAAAAAATTCTTATATAATCATAAATTGACGTCTAATACTTTTCAGCTCTACTGGTACTTTCTATCTCAAAACTTTTGTAATTGTCAGTTCCAGTTCTTACACTTTTTCCGTCGTTAAATAGTTGTGTCCCTTCATTTACAATCCAATGTTCAAGATATGAATGTTCAAGTAAGGAGATAAAGAAGACCCCAACAATTATAGAGGTATAACTCTACTGAACACCGCACTTAAGCTTACCACAAAAGTCATAACCAATAAAATCAATAAACTAACAACATCAGATGAACAACAAGGATTCAGATACCGATCCTTTCCAGGTCGGTATCTGAATTTATCAGTACCGATCCTTTCATTGCTAGAAAGTAGTATTTCTGTGAATGAATATTAGCATTTTGGGTATAAGCGAAACCCGATGGTCGGGAAATGGATGCTGTCATATTAAAGATCACATAATCTACTACTCCGGTAACCAAGATCCCCAACATCGTAATGGAGTGGGTATAATGTTAAAAAAGTCTCTATCTCGCCATGTCCTGAACTTCCTACCTTTGTCCGATCGTGTTATGATGTTACAAATAAATACAAACATCACAAAAATGAATATAATACAAGTATACGCACCAAAGCGGACAAAGAAGTACATAAAATAGAAACATTTTATGAACAAATTGACTCGGCATTGAAACTGACCAAAAAAAGGGACATCACAATAATAATGGATGATTTGAATGCTAAAGTTGGGAAAGGAAGGACAGATGATTTGGTAGGAAATTTTGGATTAGGGAATAGGAACGAGTCTGGTGAAAGACTGGTACAATTTTGACAGGAAAACAGAATGGTAATTACAAATACCTTTTTCAAACTACCCAAAAGACGTTTATACACATGGAGATCTCCACAAGACACAGAACATCACATAGTGAGAAACCAAATAGACTATCTACTAATCAATGAAAGATACAGAAACAGGATAATGTCAATTAAAACATACCCTGGTGCAGATATATCATTTAATCACAATCCACTAGTTGCAAGAGTGAAAATAAAACTAAAGAAAATTAATAGCACAACCCCCAAAAAAGCAGGTGATAACAAATTACGAAAACCGGAAGTAAGAGAACAGATGATACAAGAAATTGATGAAGCAGTAACAAAGATACAACCCATAAAAGACAACATAAAAGTTAACATCAATGAGAATTGGACAGACAATAAAACAGCGTTAATGAAACCAAGCATAAGTCACCTCCATAAAAGTAAAGAATATAAAAAAGAATGGATGACAGATGAGATACTGAACTTAATGGATGAAAGAAGAAAACAGAAAAACAAAAAGAACCAGAAGTATAAAGAGATACAAAAAGAAATTCGTCTAAAAATACGCACAGCTAAAGAAAACTGGTACGGGGAAAAATGCGAAGAAATCGAACAACTACAAAATAAACACGACAGCTTTAATGCGCATCGGAAGATCAAAGAGTTGACGAGGAGACAAAGTAACAGACACAACATATTGTAGACGAGAGTGGAAACATTATTATGGACACAGAAGAAAAATTAAGAGTCTGGAAACAGTACATAGAACAACTGTTTAAAGATCAAAGAGACAATGTAGATAACGAATACATAAAAAGTGACACAGGACCAGAAATAACAAGAGATGAAGTGGTATACACGATTAAAGAAATGAGGTCGGGGAAGGCTACAGGCCCAGATGAACTACCAATAGACATAATTAAACTCATCAAAGGCAACAACTTAATAAAGATCGTGGAACTATTTAACAGCATTTACAAATCTGGTATCATACCTAATGAATGGCTAGTAAAAACAATATTAGCCATACCCAAAAAGTCCAATGCGAGACAATGCTCGGAACATCGCACCATCAATCTCATATAAAAGTCTCCGGTTTCTGTATAACATGTAGCTTCTCCTTAAAAATTTTAAAGTGTTTGTTTGTCTTTGAGTATTGTATTGTTATATCCAATTTTACTTTTATGAAATTTTACTCATGTCGGATAGCCCACAACTGACGAAATGCCCTGAAGATGATCTATTGATCGAAAGTACTTGGGCAAGATTTAATTAATCACTGTGTTCGATAGTTGCCTTGTATACTATCAAAATTTATAATAAGTTGGGGTATAATAAACTTAGTTTTTTTTTTAATAGGCAAATACACACACAACCAAACCTATATGGAATCACTCAGTATTTCTTACTAATAATAAGAAATGTATGACAATTTTTTGCAGATAAGAGATAAAGGTTTTGTTGAAAATACGATTCATAATTGATAAAATTTGATAAAGTACTCATTAAAAATTTTTATTTTTTGTGTCAAGTTCTTAAACCGAGACGTCAGAGTAAAGTTAAGTTTGTGTTCAAAAATGGTAATATGCCCGTTTGTCAGACGTTCAGGAGGAAAGAATTGTTGCTCTTGTTGAGCACAGAATGTCACAAAGGCAAATTTCAGTAACGCTACACGTTTCGCAGAGCGTTGTTTCAAAAACATATGCAGGAGGCAGTTGAGGGTTCCCGAGTTATCCAGACATAACAAAATTGATCGGCGGAATTGGTGTCTGGAAGACCAGAACTGGACAAATAAAGATTTTTGATGGTACACAAGGCAAATATCGAACACAGTATTTAATTAAATCTTGCCCAAGTACTTTCGATCACAAGATCATCCTCAGGGGCATTTCGTCAATTGTGGCCTATCCAGCAATAACCGAATGTCATACATTTAAACTGGGACATAACAAATACACTAAAGACAAACAAACACTTTAAAATTTAAATTGGAGAAGCTACATTTTTATATTATAGAAGCCGGAGACAGAATGGCTCCCAGCCTGGTGAAATAAAGATTGGCAAAATGCCTTTTTGTCAGATGAAACTAGAATTAGCCTGAGATCAGATGACTGTCATGTTCGGGTTTTAAGAGGTCGAAGCAGACAAGCTAGACTGCAAACTGCCAGATCCTTTCCAAAATATAAAGGAGAAACTGTAATGTTTTGGAAAGGTATAATGATGGGAGAAAAAACACCTTTGTGCCCCTTACGGCAAAGTTTAACGAGTGGCCGGTATGTCGATTTGGTACTAGAACCCATAGTTAGGCTATGGCGAGGTGCAGTGGGAAATATTTTCATTTTCATGCACGATAATGCTCCTCCACATACCAGCAGATTTGCCACAGACGTTCTGAAAACTGAAGATGTCACTTTTCTGAGCTGGTCTGCCTGCTCACCTGATATTAATCCCATTGAACATCTGTGGAACCTCATTAAAAGAAGGATTACAGTTCGAGCTACTATTAAAATGAACAACGAGATTGTATCTTTCTTCAGTCAACCATTGCACTGTTTTCATTTGTTCGTCTTTTTTTGCGTTTTTGTTCATGTCAAGGATTTGTAACATTTTTTGATTGTTTTTTTTTGATAGTAATTAAACTGGTTTAGTATAAAATGTATTTCAGTTTCCATTAAACAAAATTAGTGATAACTATACAAAATCGGAAATACTCTGTGATTCCGTATAAGTTTAGTTGTGTGTAGTTAGGTACTATAAATATCAAAAATTACTTACGCAAAACGAAAGTCCATCTATAAACTTAAACCACACTGCCATATAATTACCTTTCGCCGGTTGAGAGAAGACTAAAATACGAATTCGTTACGTTTTATGGGTGCCTAAAATATTCCTAGAAATGATACTTTTAAAATATGGGGCTGACTACTTCCATGGGCGTACCGCAACCATGGGCGCTAATGGGTTAATTTTCTGTCATAGGCACATGTACCGTGAAAAAGGGCCAAAAATATTATTATATTATGCAACTAAATTACAATTAGTTGGTTTCATATTGGCTCCAATGACTTTCTTGTAATACTTAAAAATCAAGGGGTGCATCCTAGATTTCTCATTCCGGTATTAGCGGATATGTAAGCCAAGCCCTGGAGAGGGTTGGTAAAGAAACAGAACTAATCACCACTATACAAACCAGAAAACTGGAATAGGCCACGTGATGAGGGGACCAAAATATGAAATTTTGAGACTGATAATACAGGGAAAGATTCAAGGAAGAAGATCTGTTGGCCGAAGGCAGAACTCATGGTTAAAGAATCTACGTGATTGGTACCAATGCAGATCGATTGATTTGTTTAGAGCAGCAAGTTCTAAAATAAGAATAGCCATTATGATTGCCAACCTCCGTAGGGAGACGGCACTCTAAGAAGAAGAAGCCATTGCAAAAGAAGTGATCTAAATCATGATTCGAGTCTATGTGTATGGGGGTCACAATGTTTTTCGAAAATAAAACGTTTCCCTGTTTCTGGTACCAATAGTTTTGTACGGCATTAGGTTTTAGGTCATTACCTACCTAAGTTTATAAATGCAGAACAAAAGTGTTTGACCAAAATACCCCTACCATTCCTTGTGGTGGTAAGTTTTCCTTACCTGAGTACTCAACTGTACCTATAAAAATTGATGGCATAATTTCTCTGATGATGATGGCAGGAAACAGATCTTTCTTTGCAATGCAAGATCCGATGAAGTCGAAACTTATTTCACGAGCTGCAAAGATCCGGATATATAAGACCATAATAAGACCAGCAGTCACGTATGGAAGCGAAACATGGGCGATGACAAAAAGAGAAGTAAATAAATTGCTGGTGTGGGAACGTAAAATTTTTCGAATGATATATGGCCCTTGCAGAGACAGCGTGACAAACGAATGGAGGAGTAGATACAATAACGAGCTAGAGTCTCTATTTGGAAAAGAAAATCTAGTCAGATATATAAAGGCCAATAGACTCAGATGGGCAGGACATGTGATACGTAGTAACGACAATCGCCTTATAAACAATGTATTCTGAGAAAGGTCAGATGGAAAAAGGTCTATAGGAAGGCCTAGAAAAAGGTGGAAAGATGCTGTCAAAGAAGATCGAGAGAAAATGGAAGTGCGACAATGGGAATTACTGGCACAGGACCGACAAACATGGAAGGCAATAGCAAACGCGGCAAAGACTCACGAAGAGTTGTAGCGCCATTAATGATGATGATGATAATTTCTCATGTTGGATCAAATGACCCCTTAAAAATGTTCCATAAGTTTATAGACTATATATTTTATAACTTCGTAGACACAATATATTTTTTGCATTTAAACTGATTTGCAATGTTAGTTTTGATTTGCCTTTTTATTAATCTGTTTGCGACAGATTGGTATAAATGAAATGAAATTAGCCATTTTTTAGTTAAAATGTCGATATCATATTGTGACGAATAATTAACTATTGACTAGAAGTAAATTTCAGTCAGTAAATAATGCAAAATCTACGCTATTGTATACCAAAAATAATGATTTTATCTCATTCGATTTAATAAAAATTATCGAACCGTTTTCGTTTATAGGAAACATACGTGGAACGTGTTCAGTGCAATGTCGAAAACGTTGTATAATCAATTTTCCCTTTATTGAAGTGATTGTCTTATTTTATAAAGAAATTTCTGTTGTAGTAGAACGAAAATGGGGACATTATCAGGTAATATGGGAACAGTTTAACTTTTATTTATTGATTTAAGAACAACAAGGAAAATATCGGTTCAGAAACAATTTTCTTGTGTATTTTTCAAATACACATTTCAAAGTTTTTGTTTTGAAATAGGCGACAAGTACTATTATAAATATTTTATATTTCACATTTTAATTACTAGTTGAGAAATTGTTCTTAAAAGAGACAGTACAGTAATTAGGTCTAAATTAATAATTATTATAAAAATTAATATTTAACTCACCAGGCTTTTGGGATTAACCGCCTCGATTATCAATCCGCTGAGTTTTCTACCGGCATCCTCTCTGACGTCTTTTCCAGGGCTTCTGGGATCTCAGTCTCCTGAGTCTTTAGCCTCTACTGTACTGTTCACAAGTCACTGCAGTACTGCTTCTAAGGACAGCGTACGGCTTGTTTATACCGTCGGTGACGACGTGGTTTAGGTGGAGATTAAGTGGAAGGTGAAGCGAGCTATCCATGGCTAACATGGAAGATGAAGTCTCCATGTTGAAGGTAACCAGATGCCCGTGTCTCTTTTATTGAGACGTTTTGACCTTTTTTAAATCTATATGGCCTCTCGGATAACTCTTATTTTATAGAAGCGGATGGGGGCTATGGTTCTGCTGTTTTCGAAATTAATTTTGTGGTCTGTATGAAGATGGTTTTGATCTAGGGATAAAGTTGAATCAGAATTGCAAACAAAAATGTAACGCTAATAAATCCTACATTGAATTCTACATTTTATTTGGTCCAGATAAGATTAGCGGCAGTCAAGCTCTGATCCAAGATGGTTGTCGCAAAAAATCACATCAAGAGGAGCACCTAATAGGCATCAACCTGCCACTCAATATTAACCCAAAGATTTAGCTCTGGATCAGACAAAAACTTTTATTTCTTACATGGAAAAAACGTTCAATAAGCAAAACGATATAGTTTATGCACGGTCGTCAAAGGAAATCCACGAACCAGTACCAAGGATTAAACGAGAACATTTTTCTTCCTGGGCGATGGTTTGGTGAGGAGTGTCCTATGACGGGGTCACTTCTTTACATTTTTATCAAAAGGGCGTTGAAACAGCGTTTGGGAATTATCTGCACCTCCATGTAAACCGAAAAGAACCCAATAATGGTTTGAAAATCATATACCCGAATGCTCTGGTAGAAGTTGTGGACAATGTGCCTATGAATTTTGTCCGTATAACGGTCGATAAATGGGCTAACAGACTTAGGCGCTGTATTTAGGCAAATAGCCTATTGAATAATTGTTTTGTAGTTTGTAGTTTATTAGTAACAAATTGTGTAAACATTTTTCAAATCAACTCAGTAGTTTAATTTCTTTTAGTTAATTACTTTGTATCAATATGAATAGCAATGCTAGGTAATATAAATTAACTGATCTTGCGAACAGCGTACTTCCTTAGAATGAAATAATGTTTCAAAGTTCAATAATAAAACATTAATCGAAAACCAAAAGAAAATACCCAAATATACAGGGTGAGTCATGAGGAACTTTACATACTTCTACCATATGTAGAGTCCCTCAGGGAGCATATCATGTGGCCACTAAAAAATGTCAACTCCTCTTCTTTATTAATTAACAGGGTGATTTGTGTAATTGACCGTTTATTTCATTTTACTGTAGTGTTTATACGGCTCATTTGATTTTTTAAATTTTTGCATGATATAGTACACTACTATCAAGCATTCGACTGGTATTAGCTAAACTAAAAAATTCCAGGACTAGCTTTGGAAAAATTAATTTAGGGATTCGTATTAAATATTACACACTGTATATATATTTTTTTAAAATGCAACAAGTGATTTTCAAACTACATAAATAGCCAATGAAAACGACATATGCGACAATGTTGTCGCACTTTTATTAAATTTTAGTGAACGATCAAATCTTACCAAAAATAGAACAACCATAATGAAGTATCAAATTATAAGGTATATGATTTAAACAAATGTTATAAATTTCAAACATTTTAATTAAAATGAGTTCCTACAACATAATCTAATACGTAGAAAATTATCATCTTTACTGTGACTTTGTAGTATCTCTACGATAGAATCAATTGTTTTTCAATTTTAAATTTTTACTCATAGATCGTATTGGGGTATTATTTTCGATAAATAATAAATTAAATTGATTAAACAGTCAAACCTCTTGTATGTGTTAGTTTTTGTTGATTGTAAATGATTAAAATTTTATGTCAAATAATAATACATTGCATCAACGGTACTAAATAAAAATAAATCTAAAAAAGTTTAAAATGAATGTTGGCGTTGATCGTTTGACGTTTCTTGATATTTTATACCCATTATCATTATTGTCATTATCAATTGTTATTTATGTGTACAAGAATACATATTTCTTCTGTCATATCTACGTTAAGTACATTGTGTTAATTTTGGTAGAGCTTTTGTTACATTCGTTGAAAATGCCACATCAGTTTTCGACCACAGAATATGCAGACATAATATTTGTTTATGGATTTTGTAATGGGAATGGTAGGGCTGCTAGAAGAGAATATCGCAGGAGATTTCCTAATCGTCGAACTCCCAGTCATCCAACATTTGGGTCAGTTTTTAATTATTTGCGAGAAAATGGCACTTTTCCTAGTGGAACAACAGAGCGATATGTAGATGAAGCGCAGGAAGATGACATTATGGACGCCGTTACTATGAACCCTACAATAAGCACTAGACAAGTAAGTCGAGAACTCAATGTTACTCAATCAAAAGTAAGTAGAGTCTTACAAAAAAATAATCTATACCCATAACACATTAAAATGATTCAGCTACTACATGCTGAAGATGAGATCGATAGGTTGGAATTTTGTAGATGGATTAACAATAATCGACCAACGCTATACAGGACACTATTTACAGATGAAGCCCAATTTACCAGAGACGGGATAAATAATTCACGAAATTCACATGTGTGGGCAGAAGAAAATCCCCATGCTATTCAAGAACGTCGTTCTCAGTTAAGGTTTTCGGTTAACGTGTGGATTGGTGTCATAAATAACCAATTAGTAGGTCCTCACTTTTTTGATGGTCCTTTAACAGGGCAGGTCTCTTTGAACTTTCTACAAAGTATTTTGCCGAATTTGCTTGCCAAAGCGAACGTTGCTATCCGAGGGATGTATTTTCAGCATGACGGGGTACCCCCACACTTTTTACTGGCAGTGAGACAATATCTCAATAATGTTTATGGCAACAGGTGGATAGGACGTGCAGGTCCTATTTCGTGGCCTTCAAGATCCCCTGATTTCAATCCCGTTGGGGACGATTGAAGCAACTAATTTACGCAGTGAATATTAATAACCGACAACAATTAAATAACCGATAGAATTATACATTGTTGTAATACTATTAGAAACGATCCCCAGAGTATTCAATACGTCAATTAACAATTCGGCAACAAAAATGTGTACAGGCTGCAGGGTTTCATTTCGAAAATCTATTTTAAATTATTTTTATTTTGTTACCATTATTGTATCTTTTCCAGTTCTAATTTATGGGTTTATCATAACTATGTACATATTTTTAGTTTTTTTTTTTAAATTGTTCTTCGTTATTGTTAGTAGTTACTGTTTTTTTGTTGTGCAGTGACTCAGTTTATCATTTCAATTAAAACGTTTGAAATTTATAACATTTGTTTAAATTAATTACCTTATAATTTGATACTTGATTATGGTTGTTCTATTTTTGGTAAGATTTGATCGTTCACTAAAAATTTAATTAAAGTGCGACAACATTGTCGCATATGTCGTTTTCATTGGCTATTTATGTAGTTTGAAAATCACTTATTGCATTTTAAAAATATATATATACAGGGTGTAATATTTAATACGAATCCCTAAATTAATTTTTCCAAAGCCAGTCCTGGAATTTTTTAGTTTAGCTAATACCAGTCGAATGCTTGATAGTAGTGTACTATATCATGCAAAAATTAAAAAAATCAAATGAGCTGTATAAACACTACAGTAAAATGAAATAATTGGTCAATTACACAAATCACCCTGTTAATTAATAAAGAAGAGGAGTTGACATTTTTTAGTGGCTACATGATATGCTCCCTGAGGGGCTCTACATATGGTAGAAGTATGTAAAGTTCCTCATGACTCACCCTGTATTATGTAAGCAAAAATCCAAATCAATTCAATTCTTTCCAATAAATAATATTTTTGTTTTTTTTGTGATGCATGGGAAATTGTAAACGTTTAAAATCAAATGGTACGTCCGTTGGAATTCTCGGTATGCGCAGATAGCCTCTTCTTTGTATTTTTTTTTTTCTTGAAGATCGTTTCCTAATTTCGTTAGCCTTTTAACGGTTTTGTCTTGTTTCATTGCACAGTCGAGAATGATTATTGTTACGCAGCATAATGACAACTGAGCCTAGCTGTATTTTAAATTGCTAGGTGGAAGTCTAGGCAATTCCAATGAATTCAACAACTCTGTAGGTAAGTCATTCTAATTGATAACTGTGTCAACTGATTTGGACGAAAACAGATTTCCTGGAATAAAATTAAAAATTGTATATTTATATAAATATACACATAAAATTTCATAAAAATCGGTTAGGTCGTTTTGAAAAAGTATGGCACCAAAGTTTATGACACTAATATGGCAATGATTGGCCTTGCGAAGTCAAGGAATTAAAACATCCTCCCCTTTGTAGTTTTCTGAGATGATCGTTGCATCAATGTAATTATTTATTAGCGTTTTCACAGTCAGTCTCGTTTCATTACACAGTCGAGGTTTAGTAATCTTTAATTGTAAATTGTGAAGTGGGAATCCAAGCGGGTCCAATGAATTCAAAAACTCTATAGGATAGTTCACTACGTGATCCTGGTGTATAACTGTGTTAACTGATTAGAACAAAAACAACTTTTCTGAAGGAAAAGGTAATTGGTCACATTCAGATTAAAAACATCTGTATTTCTTGTTGACAATATTGCTCGTTTCCTTAGCCAAATATGGTTATTGAACTGTTCTGCTTTCTACGAAGAATAAACTAAATAAATTTCTCTTTCAGGTCTTTGAAGTAACAGAAATCTGTCAGTAATGTGACGAATCCGGTCGAGGTGTCAATAGTGACTTTACCGTTTCCAGTGCTCCTAACGCATGTCTCTAAAGTTTTCGAAAAAATAAATATGTATTTTCTAATATTTATTAACTAAATAAACTAAATTAAGTCTACATATTTAAGGTTTTTAATGTATTTTGATATAACAGAAAGAGGTCTAACATCTTCGATGGTACGTAAATTTGTTCTTGCGTGTGCAATAATCCCTTGGACTATTTCTAAGTATCTCACGAAATTTTTGCAAAATTGTTCGCCTTAGCTGATCTTTATTTTGGGCTTCCAAGCCATTAATAAATACCATTAGACTCAAAACTATATTTGGAGGGTTGTCGCGCTTGGGAACAAAATTTATGTTTTGAGCAATTAACCAATCTGTGGTTCTCCTGGCGTAATGGCATAACGCTAGGTCGGGCCAAAATATGATTTTATTATTGGAGTGATAAGTATTTATAAATTGAACAAGCTTTGTAAGATACCTGTCAACGTAATTGTCAGCATTGAGGGTTTCACCGTGAACACGCCCAACAAACAGCTGTGAAACACCAGTTTCTGAAGTAACCTTGAGCTCTAAACCTAACTGCATATCCGGTGCATCTTGTACGTTGCATGTATAAAATTTGTCGTTGCCCTTTCTTTGGGAATTGGATAAAGTAAAATACTTTTTATCATCAATAATGAGAATTTAACCAGGAAAATGAATACGTCTCAATGCACGGCAGCATCTAGGATTTTTTTTACCTGGGCTAGTGTGTACTTAGGAGCTTTTTTTTTATCGTTTTATATTCGTTTTAGAAATTGTTCTGCTTAAAGTGATTCGTGAAGCATTATATCCTTGGCCAACATTTCGCAAAGACTTTCGTAATTGCTTCTTCATACTCTGAATCAATCTCTGTTTTCGAGCAGAAGTTGGAACTTTCGGTCTTTCTTTTTTGGTAAAGTTAATGCATGGTATACAATTACAAAATACAAGACGTAGAATACCAATGACTAAATCTACTTTTATGAAAATGAAGTCATTTCTTTGGAATAACCATCTCAGTTTAGAACTAAGGAAAAGAATGGTTAAGTGCTATGTTTGGTCTGTATTTTTGTATAGTGCAAAAGTGTGGACGCTAAAAGTATTGATCATGAACAAAATTGAAGCATTGGCAATGTGGGTTCATAGACGAATGCTGAATATACCTTTGACAGCAAGAAAAACTAATAAAGAAGTACTAAGGAGCGTCAACAAAGACAGAGAACTACTAAAGACTGTTAAACATCGAAAAATGTCTTATCTGGGACATATAGTAAGGTGAGGTCGATATAAAATTATACAACTGATCCTTAAAGGCAAAATGGAGGGCCGTAGAGGTGTAGGAAGAAAACAAGTTTCTTGGTTAAAAAACATTCGTGAATGGACTCAGATACTAAATTCAGGACAATTATTCCATATTGCAAAAGATCGAGAAGCCTTCGCAATGGTGATCGTCAAACGTCGGATAAATCTGATATGGCACGCGAAGAAGAAGAAGATACAATTTTCGCACTTTTTAATTGTTTGATAAATCGTTGACACTGAAATATTTTGAGCACTAAAAATTCCTACAATATTTCGTTTGCGTCCAACTAAACGATAAATACTTTGACGAATTTTAAGTTCGTACGACATATTAACGAACTGTATTTGTCAAAGCTGACATTGCTTATATTGTTTAAATTGTTTACTAAGTTAGTTTCCAATTGAAACTTGATACAATGTTTCCTACCAACATTAGTTTTAAATCTAAAACCATAGATTAGAGGAGGGATAGATAACCTACTTCTGTACAAAAAAATGTTGTGATCATCAGCGCCACGTTGGAGTGTTCTGGTACTAATCAATATTTTTATCATGTTGGAGATCTTGCTAATTGACAAACGCCTTGTGTAGTTGGTAATATTGTAAACGCGCGAAAATTGAATTTCTATAAAGCGCGGAAAATTTTGAATTTTGTCCTAACGTTCATTTCGTATATAGGGGATTTAACCAACTTACGCCTCTAAAGGATTATTCATAGTATAATATGTCCTAACGTTCATTTCATATATAGGGTATTTAACCAACTTACGCCTCTAAAGGATTACTCATAGTATACCTGATTTATTGTTCTTATATTTACTAATCCTTTTGAGGCGTAAGTTGTGAATACCCTATACTCGCGATTTGAGGAAAGCAGATAATGCTCAAGACTAGATCAACAGAGAGAACTCTAATCCTGTTTATATATTCGAATAAATGTAAATGAGAATAGGAATCATAGAAGCCTGTACTAACTTCTAACTTAACTTAAAAAAAAATATCCTTATACCACGCCTTAACTAAACAATTAATATTCTAATCCTAAATACGATATTTCTTGATCTAACAGCACTTTTAACTAAAACACAAAAAACGAATTAATACTTAATCATCAACATCAATTAATATTCGACATTCGAGAATTATGACAATAACATTCGACAGACGCCAGTTATGAAGACATCGCTATTTTAGCACAAAACATTAATAATGTTTTGTGATCTACAGAATCTACCGATAATAGCGCTTGGTGGTGTGTTCTGTAACTAATTCAATGATTACATTTTACGGATTGAAGTTGAACCCCCCTGTCTAAAACTTTAAAAAAAGTTTAGGGACATATGTCAAAGCACAATTAATATTATTACCAAAACACTTATATATTATTTACTCATATTAGTTATCAATTGGAGCATTTTAATTTCCTGTCACAAATTGGATGATGTTAGGCATGCTCTTAGTTCGTCTGCAAAAATTGGTTAGAGAATAACTGGACGAGTCTGACAGTAGAATTGTGGATCCACGATAAATGTTTCTGTTGTCACAAATAATGTCTTTCATTGTTCTATTAAATAATCAATATACTGATATGTTTTTTGTACACACTTATGACAAGTCAAAAGAAAAGGCAAAAAAGTATTTTTGAAGTGTGTATATATTTTTTTAATAATTCCTAGCTGAGCGCTTTCAGCTTTACAAAGCCATCATCGGCGCTATGCTACAATAAAATGTTTTTATAAGTAACTAATTGGTGAAGATTTTAATTTTATACTTACGTCAATTTATAAATACCACTACAATGGAGAGATCTCATTTCCTTATTTGTTGAAATTTTAATTTATTTTAATTACTTAGTTGTTAAAAATTCTTAAAAAACATACAAAAAACCGACACTGGACTTCACAGACACATTAAAAAATTTTTGTCATGGTACGGGTGTAAGAACCCGACCATTGTTTGTTATAAGGAAGTAGACAGAATAGAACTAATGAAATCAAATGTCGGTCCCTTTAAACGATTTTTCAAAAGTGACAGTTGACAAATGTCATGTATAGGAAATATAGATTGTTTTAAATTCTTACAAAATTATTTAATAGTTTTTAATTACTAATAGTCATCAAAGACTTTCTAAAAATTAAGTTTTTAAGCTTTTTATTAAATCTTTTTGTTCATCACATCATACAGAATGATATTAGTTTGTAAATTGACTCAAGTCATTGATCAAGGTAAATGTATGTTCAATCTGACAGTCATCCCTAAGAAACAAGGGTTCAAATCGTTCAATAATAATATAAAGAAGAAACATGTTATTAATATTACATGATATTAAGTGTATTGAGAATTGTATCTCTTGATGGAAATTTGTAAGAAATTTGCATAAATTTTTTTTTTTTTTTTAAGAATATATTTTCATGTTTCAATTAAGAATAACTTGTCAGATGAATTACAAAATGTTGGAAATTTAACAAATTTTTTGTTGAAAACAATTTTTATTGTTTAAAAATATAAAATTATGAAAAAATGTAATAAGATTGCATGAGGTCACCCTTCTTCCTCTAAATTCTCCCATAATTTAAAAAGAGGTTTATAATTGCAATTGAGGTTAATTTGTGTATTTAAGCAATAATCAGGGTTTAGTTTCATTTCTTTGGTTATCTCAAGATCTTCCAAAAGATTCATGAGTCTAAAGTTTTTATTAGGAATGTTGTGTAAAATTTTACTGTTTTCAGAAGGAGAAAAGGAATGATTATTATATTTAATGTGATATCCAAAGTTTGATTTTGAGGTGTTCTTTGATTCAGAGTTCTCATTGTTCTACCTACATAAGTCATATTACAGTCACCACAGGACAGCTTGTAAATACCACTTCTGTTTAGTTTGTCAACTTTGTCTTTGGTCTTGCTGAAGATGGACTTGATGTTATATTTGGTTTTAAACTAGATGTTTAAGTCACTGATTTTATTAACAAGTACTCTTGAAATTTTTTCTGAAATTGGTCCTAAGTAAGATAATCTATATATGGAAGTAGTGTTGGATTTTTTATCAACACTAAAAGCTTGGTTTGGTCTCTTTTTGAGTATAGATTTTTTAATGACTTTATCAACAGTAGTAGAAGGAAAACCATTGTTGTTTGCTATCTGTTAATCTTGTTCTATTAAATTCCTCTAACGACCTTTTGGACGCTATAGCACATTCGTAACAAATGAATAATTTACACATCTGTAAAATTTCGCCATGACGCTATTTTTGGCAATGTTACAAGGTAGTGTTTTATTGATTTGTATGTTAAATGGTATTTTCAAGGCAAAAAGTGTAGTTTGTCCGCCCTCTGAAGAAGTTTTAGATAGTTCAGATGAAACCATCGCTAGGGCTGCCGTGATATGATCCTTACCAATAACAATAAAATGGGTTTAATTTTTTTTATATATAGTCCGGTTGTCGATGTATTAAACCACTTTCTCAGGTATTGAAGCCAAGATATTCTTCTTCTCCCTGGTCCTCTCTTTTCAAATACCTTGCAATGAAGAATGAGTTGCAACAAGCCATGTGTCTGTTCATTTCTCATAACATGGCCAAGATATTCCAGTTTGCGCTCTTTGATGGTGTAAATAATCTCGCATTGCTTGCCTATTTTACATAGGACCTCAATATTAGTCACACGATCCACCCATGAAATTCTCAAAATACTTCTGTAATACCACATCTCCAATGCCTCGAGTTTTCTTAAAGAAGCTTCGAAAAATGACCAGGCCTCTACTCCGTATAATAACGTAGAAAATACATAGCAGCTAATGAGAGAGATTTTGGTAGCAAGTGGTAAATCGTGACTTCTGAAAAGAGACTTTATCATTATAAACGCTGATCTCGCTTTTTCTATGCGTTGTTTTATTTCACTGGAGTATCCCATTGGCTGTTAATGTTGATAACAAGGTATGTGTAGCTGTCCACTCTGTCAATTGGATGTTGGTTAACCAAAAGCTGTATATTTAATATTTCGCGCTTACTGACTACCATGTACTTTGTTTTCTTCGTATTAAGATCAAGTCCGTGTTCTCTACTTATATCTGATATACGCGACATTATTCTTTGCAAACCGTCCAGACTATCTGCAAAAACTAAAAACTAGTTGTTTAGGCGCATTCCCTTGACTAATACGCCTTCTTGTAGTTCTCCCAGCACTTGCTCGAAGATATATTTAGAGTATAATAACACCGGGGACAGAATGCATCATTGCCTCTCTCAACTACATTATAAAATCCTACAAACTCACATTGTAAAAAATTGTTTATGCTTTTTCAGTAAAATTGTGTCAATTTTCCATATAATTTCCCGGTCTTTACCCTGAATATTAAAAATCAAATAGCGATTTGATTTGATTTAAACCCAAGAGAAAATTATTGTTTATTTGTTGTTTACCAGTAAAAAATTACTTTTAATATTTTTATTATTTTTTATGTTACATATTTGTATCACCACATTTATCAAAAGCAATTGTTAGATAAAGAGTGTCGCGAAAAAGGTTTTTGATTTGGTAATTTCTGTGATGTATATTTTTATTTATTAAAGAGATTCTTTAAAATTATTACAGTTTAATTAAGGCTATTAGGTTGCAATTTAATAGTAATATATGTTGTAGTATATAATATATTACTTTCTTTTAACGTGTTTTGTACCTATTCAGGAAAATAAATGCAAATTTTATGTTTTTATAAAAGATTTAGAATTATATTGATCGTTTAATTGGTTTAAATGAAAGTATTAAGTATACTTTATAACGTCCAAGTTGATATTTAGTATACCAAATCGTTTTTCTATCTCGACGGCTAAGGTTCTTTGATAATAATTATTTGTGGCGATTACATGCCGTTAAACGTTTGCTCATTATAGGCGTAGGAAGCTACAGACAAAACGATATAAGAAAATCGTTTAAAATGCATTAAAAGAATTTCCATTGACTTCGAGTACATACCTGCCCAGTTTCATTTGCATTAACAAGATATTAATCTTAAAAGTGTATCTATGGTTGACTTGTAGGAGTAGTATAAGTATGTCTAGTTGTTGTGTATGAAGCAATTTGCATAGATCAGGCCACTCTTTATTGTTGGTTTCACTCGAAATCGTGTTTTGAGATAGCTGCCATTTAAATAAATCACATTTACATCCAGGAAATCAGTGAAATAAGTACTGCTAGTTATGTAGTACGTCCAGGGTACTGAATATTTATATAAATTTATTGATATGTGCATATGTATATATTACTTATATGTATATATAAGTACATCTTAAAAATGATTTATAGTTAGTCTGTTGGAAGCTTGTATATTTATGACATTATTCACGGATTATCTTTATATTACGTCTTCTCCTTACGGACGAATAAAATAACAAATTAAATTATTTGTCGCTATACAACACAATATAACTATCCATATCTCTATCTACATTCCTTTTTATATTAAAGTTTGTATATTGGCCTCCCCCTCTAACTTCGATTTTTCTCTGTTTAATGTTCATCTTGGACCATTCTCTTTAAATCATCTGTCCCTACAATCTCTGATTTTTCTTTGGGTTGTTTTAAGTTTCAGGGTCTCCAGGGCAGCAACACTAAACAAAATTTGTTCCATCTGTCGTCGTTCTGCCTGAAATTATGGCCTACAAATTTCCGCTTTATGTTTGTTGCTTTTTCTATGGCATATGTTACCTTCGTAACATTCCGTAATCACTCTCTGCGTTTTTTGTCTTTCGAGCCTCTTCTAAATATTTACGTTCTATCGCTCTCTTAGTCTTCGCCAATTTATCCTCGACTATGTCATTTTTCACATTTGGCATCATTTTTAGATGAATTTGTGGAATTAAAACAAATCCAGGTAGTAACTGATCTTACATTTAAGGAATTCAGGGGACTATAAAGGTACCAGTAAAGCAAAACATCCTCTAAAGAAAAGCAAAATCTACTTAGACCTCATAATGTAAGTCCAAGTGCAAGTTTGCAATAGATGCAAACAATACAGTCGTTCCTGCAAATAGTCAAAAAGAGTTAATTGATATTATACAACTGGTTAAAAACTAAAGTCAAATAGTTGGTATGTAGTTAAACATATTAAAGACAAAGATCATGAAAGTGGATAAACTACATAAAAATCATTCACACATAACCACGATTTACTGGTTTAAAGTTTAGAGGTAATATTTATATCTGATATTATTGATCACAAACAGAAGGTCACTAGATGGGATCTAGCAAAAGAAATATAACGTAGATGTGATATAGCAAAAGTCGCCGTAGCAAAGATGACCAAAATGCTAGAAGGACTTTCGAGTTTCACGAACTCTTAAAATGAGATTGATAAACTGCTTAATACTCCCAATACTGAAATACTAAATGTTTGGTTGGAAAATAATGTTACGAATTCCATGGACAAACTACAGGACAAACATTTTAATTTTAAATGAGTTAAAAGTCAGAAAATGGTCTCCAACAACTAAAATATTTTGGACATGTTATGAGAGCAGACACAGAAAACATGGAAAAGATTATTATCCAACGAAAGGTAAAAAGATCCAACAAGATGGATCGATCAAATTACAAGCATATGCAAAAGATCTGTGCATGAGTTGAAAGAAATCACCAGACAGAGATCTTTGGAGGCAGACAATACACGACATCACAATGACCACTACACTTCCTCTGGACGGAAAGAATTAAAGAGAAAGAGATGCCCATATTATTTTGGCTACTATTAAAGACGCACAAGGGTTGGCTTTCATTTTTCGAAGGACGTTTGGTGGAACTGCAGAACATCAATGCCAACTACAGGACCCCCTGTATGAGAAGTATTACTTCAATTGAGGAAGTCTAACGATCTCCAGTACGTGAACTCCAGTCCACGTACTGGAGTCTAACGTGCAAAAGTTAGCTATCCCAAAGCTAGAATGCCGTCAATTAGATTTGAGAGTTTTTCCAAATACGGTGAAAAAAATATTTAATGACACCGAAGTCCAGGCTCTAGTCTATTTTATTCTGCATGGTTAGTGGTGCGGAGCAAAAACGGTCCATTGTCACTTTTAAATAACTCGGAATTGTTAAAGAGGGTTCAGCTGTCGATAACAGCATTTGGTTCTAGTCCTACCAAGGTTCCAGGAGGAATCATCTCTTAAGGAGGGGGCAATGTCATACCACCGGTATGGCATGGCGCTGCAAAGTCTAGTCGCGGTGACTGAATGTTCAAGAGTGTCACGAAGTATACTAGAAGAATAGATATCTATCGAGAGTAAACTATGCTGACGTCATAATAGGTAAATTTCTACATCCATAAAGTTCCACTAAAAACTAGAGTTAGAGCCGGAGAATGTCAATACGCAAAATTTAATTGTAAACTTCAATTTTGAAATATATAGCGCGTATTATAGTCGGAAATAAATACTTAAATATATTGTAACGATAAGACTAAAACAGAGAATTGAAATTTATTATAAAAATAATACCACAATCAACCATGGGAGCTTATCATGCTTCGCTTAGCTCAGTCAAGTGTGAATCCGTCTTGTCTTTAACTATGAATTAAATCACGAACCCTTAGCTGGCAGCAACGGAATCAATTATTTAACTTATCATATTTATTAAAAATAAAAAATAATAAAATGAGAAAAGGCAGTAAATATTTGATTCCACGCAAACAAATCCTATGTATCTCTTGATACGTATTTCGACCTAATAGGTCTCGTCAGAAGAGCTATTCATAGGGCTTCTCAACGTGAAAAATCAATATTTTCTGCATTTTAAGAAGCAACAATAACATGGCTTCAATACGGACGCAATAGCGACATCTAATTACAATAATCGTAAAATAGTTTTGAAACACAGTTCAGATTTCTGCTTTATAATCTGAGCCTTCTAAAAATTGCAAGGCAAACAGACGTTAATAAAAGATGTTAAAAGAGACATGGGGAATCTAAAATTTGCATTCCACGACATGTATTTTACAACTAAGCAGAAATCCTTAGCGAATTGTGCTTCTTGTACTCACACAGAGTAAATCCGAATAAAATGAGAAAAGGCAGCAAATATTTGATTTCACGGAAACAAATCCTATGTATCTCTTGATACGTATTTCGACCTAATAGGTCTCGTCAGAAGATCTATTCATAGGGCTTCTCAACGTGAAAAATTAATATTTCCTGAATTTTAAGAAGCAACAATAACATGGCTTCAATACGGACGCAATAGCGATATCTAATTACAACAATCGTAAAATAGTTTCGAAACACAATTCAGATTTCTGCTTTATAATCTGAGCCTTCTAAAAATTGCAAGGCAAACAGACGTTGATAAAAGATGTTAAAAGATAAAAGATTGTTGTAATTAGATGTCGCTATTGCGTCCGTATTGAAGCCATGTTATTGTTGCTTCTTAAAAGGCAGAAAATATTGATTTTTCACGTTAAGAAGCCCTACGAATAGCTCTTCTGACGAGACCTATTAGGTCGAAATACGTATCAAGAGATACATAGGATTTGTTTGCGTGAAATCAAATATTTGCTGCCTTTTCTCATTTTATTCGGATTTACCCTGTGTGAGTACAAGAAGCACAATTCGCTAAGGATTTCTGCTTAGTTGTAAAAGACATGTCGTGGAATGCAAATTTTAGATTCCCCATGTCTCTTTTAACATCTTTTATCAACGTCTGTTTGCATTGCAATTTTTAGAAGGCTCAGATTATAAAGCAGAAATCTGAATTGTGTTTCGAAACTATTTTACGATTGTTAAAAAATAATATTTAAGTAGCAAAAAACAACCCTGCCAATGATTAGCTTAGAGTAAATAAATTTTAACGATACTTATGGCATCGATGGGCTGCTTGCTATTAAATGTATGTGGCATCCCAATTAGGTGGTTAGATCATCCTGACAGCTACAGTTCTTTTATATAATAATTAGAAATATTCCATAAAGCCAATAAAATCTTCTATACAGCCAATAAACTCTCCAATACAGCCAATAAGCTAGAATATTAAACATCCTGTACTAGAGAAACATCGAAGGGGGTTAAACTTCCTTGCCCTTTTATAAAATACCAATTAAATAGCAGATGGCAAGGATAAAATAAAATAGAATATAATTATTTTTAAACTTAGCTAAATTTTGCTACGATTCCTATATACATATAATCGAAAACGTGACTTTACAAGAAGTGAGGTTACGAATATTAAAAATGCTGTAAGAATTATAGAATGTAGATTACAATGAAAGTACTCACCCCAAGAGAATTATGTAGACCATAAAATGAAACTTGTAATAACTCCTACCTTCTTTTATAAATTTCAGAAACATGCAAAAAATTAAATTCCCACTACGTTAGAAAAGGTGATTGACAGAAAGTAGGAAGGGACTGCAATGAAGTTAGCACAGATGACATAGGACATATGCTTATGATGGAATTAGCCATCGAGCAAAAAGACAAAAGAGGGAATGTAAAGGTAGTGGGGGCAAACATATTGTTAGACAGGAAGTGCGATCTTTAGAGGCCACATTAAACAAGGAAAGAGAGTCTCTCTCCTTGTTTGACATCAAATTTAGTTGGGTTATGTTATTGTTTATAGTAGAAAGGTTTCAAAACTATATCGAAACTAAACACATAATTCATGAGGACCTAACAATTAGTGAACAATGGGAAATGTGTAAAAATAATATTGAAGAGGCAGCAAATAATATTCTAGGGCCAGAAAGACCACCACCACGTAATGACTGGTTTGATGCTGGTGTGATGCTGACATTACAAGAAGAAAGAACGATGCATATAAACTGATGCAGCAAAGAAGAACCCGAGAAAAACAGCAAAAATATAAAGATCTCAGAAAAGAAGAGAAGTGCATTCATAGAAGGAAAAAGCGAACTCACGAAAATAGAATATTGGAAGAACTTGAAGTATTAAAAAAGGAAAACCAAACAAGAAAATTCTACAAAACTCTGATTAACGCAAGAAAGGAATTCAAACCAAGGCTCAGACTATGTAAGGATAAGGAGGGGCATATACTAAATACAAAAGAAGAAGTACTGAAAAGGTGGGTGGAACACTTTAAAGAACTACTTACTATAGAATTAGAAGATCCAGATTCAAATCAACCACCCGGAGGAGCAAGCAATAATTCACCATTAGAACCTCCGTCAATTCAAGACGGCCGAGATGCAATAAAATACCTAAAAAACAATAAATCTCCAGGAAGTGATGGTATACCCGCAGAACTTATCAAATGTGGAGGTGCTTCTGTGACTAATCAAATATATAAAATAATACTGAGAGCCTGGAGTGAGGAACAAATCCCGGAAGAGTGGTGTATTGGAATCGTTTGCCCGCTACACAAAAAGGGTGACCAATTGGAATGTAGAAACTATAGGGGAATAACCCTCCTTAATACAGCATACAAAATATTTTCGAGGATCATATATGGTCGCCTAAGTACATATTCAGAGGAACTTCTCGGGGAATATCAAAGTGGGTTTAGGCCTGGTCGATCAACAACAGATCAGATCTTTGTGCTAAGGCAAATACTGGAAAAAACCAATGAATTCAATATCGATACATACCATCTTTTAGTAGACTTCAAATCTGCCTATGATAGTGTCCTAAGAAATAAATTGTATAAAGCAATGAATGAATTCCAAATCCCCGATAAACTGATAAGATTGGTTAAGGCTACAATGCGTAATGTGGTTTGCAAAGTCGAAATACAGGGCGAACAATCACAGGCGTTTGGAACGCATGTTGGGCTGCGACAGGGAGACGCGCTGGCGTGTCTCCTTTTCAACATAGCACTGGAAAAGACGATCAGAGATGCCCGAATAGACAACAGAGGAAATATTTTTAATAAATCATCCCAAATTTTGGCATATGCAGATGATGTGGACCTAGTTGCCCACACAACACGCAAGCTAGAAGAAATGTATACCACCTTCTCAAATGTCTCAAAATCTATGGGCCTGCAAGTAAATGAGGAGAAAACTAAGATGATGGCATCAACACCCAACAATAAAGCCAGGAACATCGGTCCCCAATTCACAATTGATAACTCTACCTTTGAAGTGGTTGACAAATTCACATACTTAGGCTCCCTGATCACCAAAGAGAACGCCATAACGGAAGAAATCAAGCGAAGGATAGTAATGGCAAACAGATGCTATTTTGGACTGAGTAGACATATGAGAAGTAGAAACTTAAGCGAAAAAACAAAAATAACTATATACAAAACCCTTATACAGCCAGTGTTGACATATGGATTAGAGACATGGACCATCTCCAAGGCAGACGAAGACCTTTTGCTTATATTTGAACGAAGGATCCTGAGAGGAATATTTGGTGGCATCTGTGAAAATGGTGTTTGGAGGAGGAGATACAACTACGAGGTATACCACAGATATAAACAAATATTTGGTGGTAAAGACGTAGTATCTCTTATAAGAATAGGAAGATTAAGATGGGCAGGACATCTAGCAAGATCACAGCAGAACAACCCTCCTAGAAGAATCCTTATGTCACAACCCGTGGGAAGCAGAAAAAGGGGTAGGCCAAAACTCAGATGGAAGGATGGTGTAGATGAGGATGGTAGAAAGATAGGCGCAGCAAACTGGCAACGGTCGGCAATGGATAAGACTGCCAGGCGTAATATACTTGGGAAGGTCGAGGCTCTTTCATAGGGCTGTAGCACCATTGATGATGATGATGTTATTGTTTGTCCCAAATGTCACATGAAATCTTATTTATATTGAAGTTTTTTAACAATTGTGTCGCATTTTAGGCTCTTATCATTAATAATTAATTAAAACTTTCTCGTCTAAGACACATTCTGAAAAATATCATATAGCTACTGTTGATAAGTGTCGGAAAATTTAAATTTAGCGCCTGTGCATTTTCGGATATGTCCGCCATCAGAGGCCACTTCTTTGGTCTCCTTTTCATAAGCATTAGATTCCCTCTTTTGTCTTATTGCTCGATGGAATTAGCTCTTCTGTCAATATAAAACAGAATACTTATAGTTTAGTCTACCGGACAGAAAGAGAAAGGACGAATATTTATTCTACGATACAGAAAAAGAGAGGAAAGAGGGCGCCAATTGCTTTTTGAAGAAAAAATAGTAAAAAAAGGAAACTGAGGGTAAAGAAATTAAAAAAATTAATAAAGAAAAATAAATAAAATAATTATTTAAATATAAACTTATAAATATGTGACGTTAAAAACGTTACAATATAATATGAATTATGTGTAAATAAACTAAAATAGTGTTAGTGTAAAATACACTGCACCCCAAAATTAACGCATAATTTTAAAAACCCTGGTAAATTAAATAATTTTAATGTTTCGATTTTTGTGCTAATATATTATCGTTACCCCCAGTATATTGTAAAATTTATCGAAAGAACGGTAAAAAACGCTGATGTTTTTATCATTTTTTTGCAAAAAATTAAAAACATGCTAATTGTACTTCATTTTATTTCGAATTTAGTTGGGTTGGATTTCGTTGTGCTGAACGTTTAAAGGGGTTTTTCAAGTTTATTAAGTGTTTTTTCTTTGAAATGAACCACCCGCAGCAAGAAAATCGAAATTTGTCAGAAAGTGACTGTTTTAGAATCGTTACTCTTCGCGAAGAAGGATACACTCAAGTAGAACTCGCTGAACGTTTTAACGTCACCCAGTCAACAATTTCAAGAGTATTAACACGTTTTTCTGTTACTGGAAGTAACTCGAGAAGACCCGGTCAAGGCCGTAAAAGGGTTACAACTCCTAATCAAGACCGGTTTTTGACACTTCGTATAGTGAGACAAAGGTTTGTTTCCAGTACTTCTCTACAAAATGAACTTTTGGATCGTTATAACTTTAGAATCAGCCAAAATACAATTAGAAGAAGACTTGCCGAAAACGACCTACACCCTGGAAGGGCACCAATTGGCCCATTATTGACCAGAGACCATAGAAGGCAAAGATTGAATTTTGCTCGTGAACATGTTGATTGGAATAATGACGATTGGGGAAGAATATTGTTCACCGATGAATCCAGATACTGTCTTTTTTCTGATGACAGGAGAAACCGAGTGTATAGAAGGCCTGGGGAACGCTACGCACAGTGTAACACCGTAGAGACTGTACAGTATGGCGGCGGCTTGGTAATGGTATGGGGTGGGATTAATTTAGAGGCTCGTACGGAATTAGTTAAAATAAATCACGTTCGGCTTACATCGCAGAAGTATATAACAGACATTTTAGAAGAGCATGTCGTGCCATTTGTACCATTTATTGGGGATAATTTCATGCTTATGCAAGATAATGCCAGGCCACACACGGCAAGAATTGTGCAGCAGTATCGTCAGGAGGGTGGAATTCCTGCCATGGATTGGCCTGCGAGAAGTCCTGACCTTAACCCAATAGAACATGTTTGGGACATCATAGGCAGACGACTACGACAACTACCTAATGCACCAAACACATTAGATGAACTGTTTTTGCGGTTGGTTGAAATTTGGGATCAAATTGATCAAGAAGAAATCAGAACGATTATTCTCATTATGAGAGATTGTTGTCAAGCAGTAATAAATGCCAGAGGAGGCAATACTCGATACTAGTACACGGTAGTAGTATTTTCTTCAACTTTAAAAACTTTTTCTTCATTAATTTATGATGTTAGTTTATTTAGATCAGTTCGTTTAGATGTTATGATTTATGTTAGGATGTTGTATTGTTACTTTCAATACATTTTTTTGTAAAAAAAAGAATAGTTTTATTTAAGATGTTCTAAAACAACCATAAAACAGAAAAGAACAAACAAAATTTTTTTCATTACAACTCAAAATATGAATTTTAAAATTATGCGTTAATTTTGGAGCGCAGTGTATATCAGTGTAATACTGTATATAAATCATATAAATAAATAATAAATAAAATATGTAAAAATTATAATAATAAATTAAAAGACAGAAAAATCGTAACCGTAGTTTAAGTTTCTAAAATTTTTAGTACTGAAACTACATTCCAAACAATTCAAAAAACAATAACTGTATCTTTACGAAGCTGCTCTAATTTACACCATAATTGTTGGAAATATATTCATCTGCACAAAAGTGGATCTAATATGAACTGCCTGAGTTCGTCTTTTTATGATTTACAAACAAGTTATACTAGCATTGCATAGCCAGTGGTCTAAAAAGACACAATGTGTTTACAACAGGTGAGTTAGTAATGGTTTTCCGAGATACGTTCTGAAAATATAATAAAGGAACATTTATTTTAGTTTAGGTTTCTGAACAAATATTTCTATAAAAGTTTTTGTTTTTGTCCATTGTTCATGGATATAAAATTTATTTTATTTTTAAACTTTTGATGAACATAAACTTGAAAATATATTTTTTTTAAATTGGAGCCTCACGAAGTAAATATGAAGATAAATATACTGAAATATTCTATAATAAAGACATTTCAGATGCTATAGAAAGACAGAACATATTACTATGTGTTAAAAGGTGACTTTAATAGTAAAATTGAAAGAACTTTATACTAAAACCTCACTGAAAAATTTGGAGTAAGACACAGACATCAGCGAGGTCAAAAACTGTTAAACTATACAGAGAACAGAGTTATATTGATCCATAATTCGTTATTTAGAAATAAAGAAGAGCAAATGTGGACATGAAAATAAAATTTATTTTATTATGACCTATTACAAACGTCACTAGATAATTACAGTTATAAACAGTTTTCCTTAAGATTAAGAAGAATGTACCCCAGTTCACTGTACTCACCCTTAACAGGCTTACTGCTCGGTTTACCCCTAAAAATCGGTTTACCCTTAAAAAGACTATTTTTTTTGCATTTCTACAGCACCAAACGTTTTTTATTTGATTTTATATATGTTTTCAAGTTTAAATTTATATTTTTTTGTTTATTTCGTTGAAAATTGTTATTAACAAATAACTTTTTTTTGTTATTAACAAATAACTCGTAATTTAATAACAGAAGAAAAATTTTCGGATCAATTCGAGTAAATATTTTTTAGACATATCTCATCCAAATAAATACTTTTCCTCTCTTGGCAAATGCTTTTTTGGCTGGAAAAAATAGCAAGGACCCAAAGAGCCATGGAAAAGCAAATGTTGAACATCAGGCTATCAGACAAGAAAAGAAATACTTGGATCCGCAACAAAACAAAAGTGACCGATGTATCAAAGCAGATAGCAAACCCTAAGTGGAAGTTCGCTGGACATACCATAATACAGAAAGACGACATATGGAATAAGATGATTATACAGTAGAGCCCATATAGTTACGAACAAAAAGGAGAAAGCCACAAATGATATGATCAGATGACTTGAAGAAACACGCAGGCCCAGAGTGGATACAAACTGCCTACAATAACGAGACGCGGAAGAAGAAAGAGGAGGCCTATGTCCAAAATTGGACAGCAATGACTGTATAGATAGACAGATTTTAGCATTTATCTCTTTATATGCGTTATACTAGTTTTTTTTATTTTTTGTGTCCATTGCGAATTTTTTATTATTTCCTTCCCCAAATAGTTTCCTTTTAACATTTTCTATCCAATTACTATATACAAAACAGAAATTTCTAAAATTATATAGAATTGATACTACAGATCATTTACTGAACTGTACTATTAACAAGCATACATAATTTAATACCTTTTTGTGCACGTGTTAAATTTTAAATGCACCGAGAAGCAGCAACTCTCTTGTCATACAAAAACGCAGAGGAAGTTTGGAACAATTTATCGTAATTCTTTTTTGAAGAGCCCATTGTTCAGCCAAAGTAAATGATGATTGAGCAGGAGAATTAATGGACTCATTTATTCGAAGAGGTAATAAGCAACAACTTGCCTTGATTAAAGTTGTAAAAGTAAACCTCATTATGCTTGTTCCGAAGTCTACGGAGAATGAAAATGATTTATTGAATTCTTAAAACGATCTGATACAATGAAATTTCTTTGAAAGTTCGAGTAGAACTATTTCAATAGTTATTGTTGTACGTATTATGTTTTGTTAACCGAAAATACAATACAGCCAAGTCAATTTAGTAAGCTATTTTGTCAAGTATAATTATAGAATATTGTAATGCTAAATGACTTTATCACATTCTTTCTATTTATATTATTACCCCTTTTTGCATAGAAGTTTATAATATCCAATTATATGGAATATGCCAAAAGTAATATGATCTTTTGATCATTTATTGGTATATATTATAAATGTATATATACAATATATAAATATATAACAGTAAATAACTAAAACTTCAGATACTATCAAACGTATGTGAAGTTCTGTAAGATAATTCTTGTATTTACAGGGTGTCCCATAATTAATTGGATAATAGCTAATGGGTGATACCTGATGAATGGGTGATATCAAAATAAAGCGTTTGAGCTCAAATTGCTTAGGCAAAATGTTGCTAGTTTTCGTTCTACAAGGAGATTTATTAATATTTGTTTATAATATTTTTAGAGTAATATTGAAAACTATTCAACCGATTTAAGTGAAATTTAATATCTTGCTATTATTTAGTATGCTTACTATGAACATGATATTAGTTTTCACATTGACACCAGATGGCGTCACTTACTATAACATTGGTTCATTAACCCTTTCGGTCACGTCTTTTTTTTTTAGTGCACTGAAAAATATTTTGTTAATAATTCCTACCCAATTATGGTATTATTGATGTCCTTTGGTAAGAATATTACCATTTTTGTAATAAAATAAGGCCCGTTTTTGATGTCGTTAATTGACGACATTGTGACTAATTGGTTACAAACTAATAAGTATGATATTTATTATATATTTATTAGTTTATACTTATTAGTTTGTAACCAATTAGTAACAATGTCGTCAATTAACGACATCAAAAACGGGCCTTATTTTAATACAAAAATGGTAATATTCTTACCAAAGGACATCAAGAATACCATAATTGGGTAGGAATTATTAACAAAATATTTTTCAGTGCACTAAAAAAAGACGTGATCGAAAGGGTTAATAAACCAATGTTATAGTAGGAGTGCGCCATCTAGTGTCAATGTGAAAACTAATATCATGTTCATAGTAAGCATACTAAATAATAGCAAGATATTAAATTTAACTTAAATCGGTTGAATAGTTTTCAATATTACTCTAAAAATGATATAAAAAAATATTAATAAATCTCCTTGTAGAACGAAAACTAGCAACATTTTGCCTAAGCAATTTGAGTTCAAAAGCTTTATTTTGATATCACCCATTCATCAGGTATCACCCATTAGCTATTGTCCAATTAATTATGGGACACCTTGTAAATACAATAATTATCTTACAGAACTTCACATACGTTTGATAGTATCTGAAGTTTTAGTTATTTACTGTTATATATTTATATATTGTATATATACATTTATATACCAATAAATGATCAAAACATCATTTATTAAAGATAAAGATAAAACATTAAGATTATTTACTTTTGGCATATTCAATATAATTGGATATCATAAACTTCTATGTAAAAAGGGGTAATAATATAAATAGAAAGAATGTGATAAAGTCATTTAGAATTACAATATTCTATAATTATACTTGACAAAATAGCTTATTAAATTGACTTGGCTGTATTGTATTTTCGGTTAACAAAACATAATACGTATAACAATAATATTGAAATAGTTCTACTCGAACTTTCAAAGAAATTTCATTGTATCAGATCGTTTTAAGAATTCAATACTTCATCTACATATCTTCACCATACTCTAGGTTTTAAATTTTATTTAGAAATATTATTTGTTTCAAAATCTTCCATTAATATATCGGCTCATAATGGAGATAAACTAGAGTCCATCGCTAGCCCAAAATTTTGTTTATAGAATTATTTATTTAGTTGAAAATATGTATAATCAGTATATAATGTTAATAACTTCATTATAGATGATATGTTTAGTCTTGTTCTAGTTGCCAATCTATCATCACTCTCTGATTTTGTCTTGATTATATTTAAAGTATTATCTAATGGCTCATTCGTAAATAAACTATATATGTCAAAACTTACCAAAGTATTGTTTAAATTAAATTCAATATTTGATAATTTATTTAAAAAATGTTGTGTCTTTTTTATAAATGTGTCATTTGTATTTGCAAATGGTTGTATAATATTAAATAAAAATGTTGATAGTTCACTACAAGGAGAATTAATGGTACTATAAATGGGTCTAAGTGGTATATTCGTTTTATGAACTTTCGGTACTCCATAAAAATGAGGGGTCTTACTGTAATGAGGTGTAATTAATTTTCTCTGATAACTTGTTAAACAATCTTTAAACGAATAAAATAAAAAATTATATTGTCATTATAATTGCAAATCTTGTGAGTTGATATATATTTCAACGGAGAATGCAAAAAGTCACTAAACCAGTGGTACAAGTTTTATTCTTCATATGCATATGTAAAACGTAGGCTGTAAGTTATACTTACAGAGAGTAATATATTATTCAACTTCATACACTGAGTTAAATTGCTATTCAAGTAAAATATTATAAACGGTCATAAAATTACAGGTACAAACTAATGGAATTATTACAATACTCAGGAATTGACTATAAAGAGACTTTTAGAGTTTTAATCTCGAGAAAAACATTCGTTTGCGTCAAAGTAACCAGTTTTGATTAGTTTAAAAGCTGAGAGATATATTTATATTTTCTACGAACTATACTGTGATATTAGGTTATGTTCGATATATTTCAAGGCTTTATTCGGCATATACGTATCATTAGTTCTAATAAATAAAAGGCTTGGACATACTAATTTCTGTACGTTCTGTAAGGCCGTTCTGTACAGTAGTCTTTAACTTATTAATTCATTCGCTTTTTTGATGATGTGTATAGTATACAATATTATAGTGGAAAAGAGAACAATGATGTGGATCTTACAAAAATTACTTAATAATAAAATACAGCATTGAAAACAAAAATAAGTCTATAGAAATAAATATAGAAAGAAATTTAGAAAGTCTCATAGAGATCGCCAAAGAGAACAGTTTTTATTACTAATAGGTACTGAGTTTTAACACCTTCCACAAAGATTGTACAAAGAAGTCCCCAGGTGAAAGAATCAAAATCTAGATACACTATATTCTTCTTCTTCTTCTTGTGCCGTTTCCACTAATGAAGGTTGTTACACCTAAAGTTGTGACATCTTAACCAATCACTAATTTATGGCACCGACAAAAATTTTAATTTCTAATTTAACTGAGCTGCTACCGTGCTTCGGAGGGCACGTAAAGCCGTCGGTCCCGGCTACGAAAGCAGTCGTTAAGTCATGTTAGGCTCGCTTGCGCGACCTGAAGACCCTAACACTAGACCTTAGCCAGAAGGTTACACAAACTTTACTTTACTGTAATAATCTATAAGACCTCAAATATATTGACAGCTGTAAAATAACAGCTACGTTCTTCTTTTTTAAGTGCCGTTTTCTTTATGAAGGTGGGCAATCATTACGGCTATATTTACTTTTGATATTTCTGCCTTAAACTGCTCATCATAGTAAGATTTGTACCATTATCTCAAATTTTTTAGCCAAGCTATATATCGTCGGCCTATGCTTCTTCTGCAAAGTATCTTTGCTTATATAATGATCTGCAGCAACGTATATTCTCACCTTTCACAACGCGACCCAGATAATACAATTTTCTTATTTTAGTTGTATTTAATATCTTCTGTTCCTTGTTTATTCTTTTTAAAACGTCGTTGTGCACGAGCTGATTAACTTCTTCTTATTTTTAAAATTCTTCTACAAACCCACATCTCAAATGCTTCTATTCTGTTATGTAGTCCCAGAAAAGTAGTATTCACAGAAAATACATAACCCCTCAGTATTCGTATTTTGTTGATTTATAATACGATTGTTTCCAAGTATGTATATCGCCGACTCTTTACAATATATTATACTCTGAGGAGATTTTTACTGAAGCCCTCACAAACCTAGAGATGGGAATCCGAGTGAACGGTAAATACATCAATAATATCCGCTACGCTGATGACACTGTGTTACTAGCAACCAGCCTAAGCGATCTGCAGGCCTTACTAGACCGAGTGCAAACTGTGAGCGTAACATACGGACTGAACCTTAGTATTAAGAAAACTAAATTCATGGTTGTCAGCCGTACAAATTTAGATCCCAGGGCACTAATGGCAGGTAGCGAAGAGATCCAGAGAGTCGACAGATTCACTTACCTCGGAACTACTCTCAACTCACAATGGGACTACGCTTAAGAGATTAGATCGAGAATTGAAATGGCACGGTCTACATTTATTAAGTTGAGATCCTTGTCCTTGCTGTGCTGCAGTGATCTCAGTTTGGGAACCAAGATGCGGATAGTGAGGTGCTACGTTCTTTCAGTGTTACTATATGGAGTTGAAGCCTGAACACTGACGCAAGCCACTGAAAAACGAATCGAAGCCTTCGAGATGTGGATCTACGGAAGGATACTAAAAATATCTTATGTGGACCATGACACCAACGCTGAGGTCCTACAGCGCATGACAAAAGAAAAAGAAATGCTTAATTTAATTAAACAACGTAAGCTTGAATACCTCGGCCACGTGATGCGGAACGAAGAAAAATATCGAATTCTTCAACTCGTTCTGCAGGGTAATGTATTTGGCAGAAGAGGAAAGGACGCCGTCGTATCTCTTGGTTGAAAAATCTCTGACAATGGTTTGGGCGGAGCTGTTTCGCAGAGCAGTCAACAAAACCATGATAGCCTTGATGATCGCCAACATCCGGACCGGATAAGGCACTGAAGAAGAAGAGGATATCTGTCCACCTTTTGAACGAGTTGGTTCCTAATCCATAACGTCCCTTATTGTTGTGTCTTTGTAATAGTCATGAATTTTATCTTTTTGATATTAAAATTAAGCTCTACAGCATTTTGTTTGTCTACCCCTGTCGGATCTTGATGACCAAAAATCATGATCAGTAACTTGTTTTAATCATCTTATAATAGGTAATTGATTAACTAGGAATATCCAGTAAGAAAAATAGACTTTAGCGGATGTTTTCAAACTCAAGGACAAAAGAGTACCATACCAATTACTAAATTATTTACCCGAAGTCGTTGTTCAATAAGTGGAATATTGCTTAAACCGCAATAATTTGCTGAATGAAAATCTAGTAGAAAAAAATATAATCAGAACAATAACCAAATGAGATAATTGACTCGCTATTTTACTAAACAACTCTGAGTTAACAAAATATTAACGCCCGTTCACTTGTGCTACTCCTCCAAGCGCAGCCACGCCACATTGCCACCCCGGCGACATTTTGGGCTTTTCTTTGTACGTCAATTAAAAACAATGTGAATGATTAAAAATCCTAAAAAGAAAAACACAATTCTAAATAGTGAGTACAAACATGCTTTAACCCCAACGTAGTAAATAATTCTTTGCTCATACTATGTAAAACATTCTTGATAAGAGAATATACCCCTTTTTTAGGCAGAAATTTTTGCAATGTTTCATTGTACAAAAAAAAATCAATATAAGGGCTTTTACTTTAAAATACTTCGGTCCAGAGCAGGATGAAAAGCATTCTCTGTGGCTAGAAAAAAGCTTGGATCCAAAGGCATACTTATTTTTTATTTATCGTGTGACAATTACAATACATTTAGAACAAAATTACAAACACTAGTAATATAGGTATATGACAAACTTTGAATAGTTACAAACAAACATCAAGTGTATTAATATAATGAATTGACCCTCAAGTTGTAAACAGGAAGTCTTCAGGGTTACCATTGTAGGTTCTTGAGAGACACTCTTCAATAATGGAATCGATCGTTTGGTTCTCCCCACAGTCACATTAAGGAGACGGATTCTTTCCCCATTTATGTAGCATGTATGCACATCTGCCATGTTTGGTTCGGATCCTATTTAGAGTGGACCATGTTTTACGTGGAAGATCAAAACCTGGTGGCTTGTGGGTAATGCAGGGCATGTTATTTTGCCATGCGTTCCATTCTTGGGACCATGCATTCGTGTTGTTGAACTTCTCATGTATCATTCTTGCGGTTTTCATTGGTGGTTTTCTATAACGTAGACGGGTATTTCGTGCATTCTCGTTATCTTGGCGGATCGGCAGGTTTATATTGTTTATAGTCGTTTTGTATTCACGTGTAGTGCGTCAACTCATTGTAAATGTTGAGGTGGAATGTGACTTAATACTGGAAGCCATTGGGTGGGAGTTGATTTAATTGTGCCAGCTATCATCCTCATAGTACAGTGCAGCTGAGTGTCGATATTTTTTACGTATGGACTGTGTAGCCCAACTGGAGTACAATATTCAGCGGTCGAGAAAACAAGGGCTAAGGTAGTAGAGCGGAGAATGGTAGCCTATGCTCCTCAGGTCGTACTGCAGAGCTTCTTTATAATGTTATTTCTTGTACTCAACTTTTGGGCAGTTTTTGTTAAATGCTCTTTAAATGATAGCGTTCTGTCTAGTGTTACGCCCAGGTACTTCGGTGTTTTGTTGTGGGAAAGTGTGGTATTTTCAAACCGTATGTTGAGTTCCTTTTAAAAGGAAAAGCAAGGAAAGCAAGTTTATTGTTCAGGTGAAAGCAACTAACTTCTGTTTTGGATGCATTTGGTTGAAGTCGCCGCTTGCGAAAATATTTGCCCAATATATATAAGTCTGCCGTCAGAACTTCTTTAGACGTTTCTAGTGTTCTGCATTGTGTAGTGAGGGCCCAGTCATCGGCGTATCCGAACTTTCTTGATTGTGTTTCCGGCATATTTGCTAAATATAAGCTAAATAGTAATGGAGGGAGCACTGACCCCTGTGGTAGGCCATTCTTAAGTTTCTTTGGTAGGCTGATATTTGTGCCCATCACTACTTGAAACATTCCGTCGTTGAGCATGCTATCTATTAAACGTGCTATTTGTTTACAGGGTATTGCACGGAGAATTTTGTATATAAGGCTCTCTCTCCATACTGTATCGTAAGCTGCCGAGAGATCAATAAATGCCGCTGAGGTTTTAAGTCTTCTTTGAAAACCTGCTTCCATGTAGGTGGTGAGTGACATTACCTGGTCCGCGCAGCTTAGTTCTGGTCGAAAACCCGCTTGTTCGACTGGGATCACCTGGAACAGTTCTGTACTGATTCTATTATATATAAGCCTCTCTAACAGTTTGTAGATGGCAGAGAAGCGCAATTGGTCTGTAGTTTTTTGGTTTGTCAGTGGATTTGCCTAGCTTCAGTATAGCTATTATCTTAATGCGCTTTAGTTATTGTGGAATATTTCCAGTTTCCATGATGTCTGTAAAAAATCGAACCAGCTAAACTTTTGTATACTTGCCACAATGTAGTAGGAATTCAGGGTGAATATTATCAAATCCTGCTGCTTTTGCTGGCTTAACGTCTTTAAGGCCATCTGATATGTCTTCGCTGGTGAAGCAGAGGTAATGCTCCGTTTCTGTGGCGACATGTTTTAAAGTTTTAAGTTCTCTCTTTACGTAGATAGTGTGTGCTTTATCCTTTGGTGCCCTGGATGTTTTTACTATATGTGATGCTACGGCGTCTGGCTTTACGGCTGCCTCTCGGCGTTTTGTACGGACACCGCCCCCTAATTTTTTTAGTAATGACCATCATGGTCTTCTTGATTTCTGGAAGTTTAGACTTTCTACTGTTTCGGTCCACTTTTGGCTTCTAGCATCTTCTAGGCTGTGCAGTAGTTCATCCGCTATTTCTTGGTCGCAAGTTTCAAGAAAGCTCTGATATAGTTCTTCGCTATTTTCGGACCAGCCATGAATATATTCTTTGCGGTATCCTCTTGGTATGTGTTTTTGCCCACACCTAACACGGCACCAACAAATCTGTGGTAGTTTTTAATATTCGGTGTAATCCATCCAAGTCAATCCAGTTGGTATTTTTAAAATTTCATCTCGGTCGTGGGAGAGAACTAATTCAAGGGATTTGCGTCCCTACTTTTATTATTACTGGTCGATGTTGGCTGTGTGGGAAATCAGTTAGAACTCTTCGTGAAGCCCCTAGGGGTAAGTCTTTGTTGTCGGTCGAAACGAAGCATAAGTTGGGGTTGTATTCCCGCCTCCATGCAGCGGATTTGAAGGTTGGTTGATCTTTGGCATCAAACAAAAGGTACAGGCGTTCGTCCCCTGGGTGTTTAGCCCATTTTATTAAAGCATTCTCATTTGCATCACTATTTTTGTACTTCCATTGTTTATTATAGCTATTGGAATCTCCAACGTATACAGCAAGAGTAGGCTGTACTTAAATTGCTTGGGCTGGCCAAGACGTAGCAGGTGACTTGTAAATATTGGACACGGTAATGCTAGCGATTTTTGTGACCACATTATAAATACAGTCATCAGTGGAAGTAGAGATTAGCGAAGCATTTTTAATATCTTCTTTGACATATGTGGCTGTGCCATATGTTCGATGTTAAGTTGCGCCTAATAGTTCATAGTCCGGTATTTTGCCCCTTTTTTGTAGTTGTTCCTTTGTTTCGCAGTGGGTTTACTGTATAGCAACTAAGTCAATGTTGTCATTTTTTAATAGTTTTAATACAAACTGGCTTTTAGCATTGCTTATGCCTTCTATGTTTATGTGGCAAATTCGAACTATAGGTCCGATTGGTCTGGTTTTGCGGACCTCACAAGGGCCGTTTATTTTGTTTACCATCTTTCGTTGGAAGTGTTGTTTGGTCACGAGATGCTAAGGATTACCTGACTTCCAGTATATGCTAGTTCATTTAGCGTTACCCAGGGTGCACGTGTAGTATTTTACTACAGACGCGAACTAGCTCTACACCCCTATTGCCCAAAGGCAAAATAACTTTTACTGGGAAAATATATTTGGACAACTTTACGGCAAAATGAAAATTTGACGGATTTGTGCTAATAAGACTAAAGTAGGCACAACCGAAAATAAGCAGGAATTAACTGACGAGTCTCTAGCATTCTTTATTACTGGACATGCATCAGTCATGGAAAATAGGCTTACAATGGGACTGGTTCGTGAAGACTTAACTGGACATGCATCTATCATGGAAAATACGCTTACAACGGGACTGGTTCGTTAAGATTTAATTGCAGACTTTTTGTAGAAAACCTAAAACAATCAATTAAAGCTTGCATGACTTCCAGAAATTAGATCACATTCGGCAAATATTTCTGGAAGTGACTTCATAAAGATACGATAGCCATCTTCTAGACCTGTATAAGCAAATGCAATGTTTTACATTTTGAGATCCTGGAATGAGTATCATAAGCGATAAGTGAATTTACGATATATACTAATCCAATTTGCTGAAGTACGAACTGTTTACATCAATCGACTTCAAAAAAAAAATATCAGAAACTGATTTTCTCAGATTGTTTTCTATTTGATTTTATATTTATTAACACTTCATGCTGTTAAAAGTATATTTTCACTCTACGTTGAAACACTCGAGTAGATCTACCCACACGTTTGTTATATAATATTGATTTAATTTTCATCAGAAAATTCTATTAATGGAGATGCTGCCAGCTAACAGTAAAATTACCTCGCGGTGTTACAGAATGTATAGTTTTTTGCTATTAATGTTGGAAGCATGAATATAAAATAAAAAAGGAATACAGTCAGTGCTTAGAAAACGACAAAAAAAAATAAATTTTTAATGTTACTGTAATACTACACGTTTATCACTTTTATTGTATATCATAATGTAATATCATATAAAATATCGATAACACATACTTTTTTAAAAGATTGTTAAAGTAATTCTTTAATTAATTATTTTATAAATTCCACTCATCCTTAATAAATATTTCTTTTTTTATGATTGTATTTTATTCATAATTGAATCAATGATGGTTAATCTTATGAAGCAACAAATTGCTTTCAGAAACTGAGAGTAAAGTCATATTTAATTATCCATTTATATTTTCTGACAGTAACATATATTTAAATGACATCGCAAGATATAAAATTGCCTACACTGTCAATTAAATGTTATATGAATGTTTTTAGGTTTGTTAAGATTTCTCCTTGATAGCTTCTATAATAAAGTTCAATCATTTACTGTTATGAGTTGAAAAGGCAGTCACACCGGAAATTTTTTTATTAAATTTTAATAGCTAACTCATACAGAATATAATATTTTTGCTAATATCTATTATAATTGCTGTCTCTTTAAAAACTTTTATTATCTTAAGTTGTAAAAAATGTAATAAAACATTAATAGCTTAAGATAATAGTTTGGTTGATGGAAAATTATTAGAATTTTTTTTAAGTGAGTTGGAAAGATTCTAAGCCGAGTAAGGAAGATGTCTCTGGTACTGTCGAAAAATCAATATGGAAAAGAACATTTATGTCGCACGCTCTCCTGGCCAGTCGCCAACTTCTTCGGATGGAGCATTTCCGGACGAGTTCAGTCTGTGAACGAAACATTGGGATGCATTTCTCAGTCTGCAAATTCAATGAAAAATATGAAATAAAAAAAAATTCTTATCTAAAAACAATTAAAACCACCTAGAATAACATGCAGAGGCAATATTCTATGGAGACAAAAATAAGGGATAGTAAAAAGTGGAGGTGTATACGGTTTGATAAGGGATTAAGAAGGTACATTAGTTATAAGCATCATACACACTATATAATTATAGATCCAGCTATAAAGGTGCCGTCAATTCTGGCATGCTGCCTGGTGGTAAGGGTCCATCATCGCACTATATGTAATTTGGTGCCTCATCTAACTTGTTCCTGACTCGCTCCTTCTAGCCTTCTTTTTCTTTTTGATTTAATTAATTGGGTTAACGGCAGTACCAATAGCTTCTTAACATGACACGTGCAAAAATGCATTGTTCTGTGGCGTCTGTCACACCACAATCTATACACAAATCATTTGTAGTCTTCTTTATTTCATACTTGTACGACCTGAAAGCCATGGTCGATAAGAATTGTGTAAAATTTTAATTTAACTTTCTGAACCTACATTTGGACCATGACATCACATCAAGTATTAACAATTTGGTGCATTGAACCTTTGCCTTTTGTGACTCACATTCATTTTGGCATATTTGGAGCATATATGAACTCTCTTCGGATTTTTTTTTCCGATAGAGAACCGTCCTCTCTGTTATGTAAAGTTTCTCTTTGTTTAGTAGCCCTATGCATGCTTGCTACGTTTAGAAGGGGCTTTCTTTGTGCCTTTGTAAGCAGTTCTTTATATTTAGTCATTCTTAAGACCTCGTACTATATGGAAGCTACATTATTCTTTTAAGAGCAATTGGTCCGTCGATGTTTGGCATAATTTTTATTATTACTGCGGTTTTTTATAAAAACTGGATTGTGAGATGTGGCTTTTTAGGAGAATTTGAAAGATACCATGGACCGATCATTTTACGAACGAAGTGGTGTTGCACAGAATGGGAAGAGACAGGGAACTTTTGACCGCAATTAAAAGGCATAAGACAGAATATTTGGGGCACATACTTAGAAATCTTCTTCTTTTTCTTCTTCAGCCTATATTCGTCCATTGCTGGACATAGGCCTCTTCCATTTGCTTCCTTCTTCTAGTTCCATGACCGTTATCGATCGTTGGATATCATGTTGGCTACCATATTTGCTATCGTGACTTATAACGATGTAGTTGATTTTCCATACCATTGCCTTAGATTTTTCAGCCATGATGTTCTTCTTCTACCAGGACCACGATTACCTTGGATCTTTCCCTGAATGATCAGATGTAAAAGATCATATCATTCAAGGTGTCTCATAATATGACCGAAGTATTCCAGCTTGCGTTTCTTTATTATATTGACCAGTTGTGTTGTTTGGTTCAGCCGTCTAAGGACCTCCTCATTTCTAACTCTGTCGACCCAGCTTATTTTCAGTAGTCGCCTGTATACCCACATCTCAAAGGCTGTAAAGCGTTTAAGCATAGCCTCAGTTAGGGTCCACGCTTCTACTACATACAGCAGAACAGGAAAGATGTAGCAAGATATCATACGAACTCTAAGGTCAATGCTAAGATCGTGACTACAAAGTACGTTTCTCATTTTTACAAAGGCAGCTCGGGCTTGCTCTATTCGGCTTTTAATTTCTGCAGTTGGGTCCCAGCTCTCATTGATATTACTGCCGAGATACACGAGTTTCTCTACTCTGTCCAGTGTGGCATCTTCGACTTTTATACCGTCATCATGTATATAATTTTGTTTGCTAACTATCATATATTTAGTTTTCACAACGTTGAGTTTTAATCCATAGTGATCACAAGTCTGTTTTATTCTGTTCATTAGATTTTGAAGGTCTTCTCCGCAATTGGCAAGGACTAAGGTATCGTCGGCATATCTAATATTGTTGACGGTTACTCCATTCACAATAACACCTTCGGTTGTCTCCATTAAGGCTTCCTTAAATATTTCCTCCGAATATAAGTTAAAAAGTAAAGGCGACAATATACAGCCTTGTCTCACTCCTCTTTTTATATTTATTTCATCCGACAGTTCTTGTTCAACCTTTATTCTTGCCACTTGATGCCAGTATAGATTTGTAATTATTCGTAGATCTTTATCGTCCAATCCAGCTGTTTCCAATATTTCTAGCATTTTGTTATGTCGGACTTTGTCAAAAGCTTTTTCAAAATCGATTGCACAAATATACACATTTTGATTTATATCTCTGCATCTCTGTACTAACCTGTACTACCTGTATACTTAACAAGGCTTCTCTTGTACCCAAGCCACTCCTAAACCCAAATTGAGTATTGCTAATTCTGTCCTCTAACAGCGTGTTAATTCTGCTGTGTATTACTCGCAGAAAGATTTTTAAAACGTGACTCATCAGACTTATTGTCCGATAATCACCGCATGTCTTTGGACGATGTTTCTTAGGTATTGTGACAAATGTCGACTTTAACCAATCAGTTGGTAATTTCCCAGTGTCATAAATTCTGTTAAAGAGATTACACAGAGCTTTAATTCCATTTTCTCCCAAAAACTTTAGTATTTCAGCACTTACTTAATCGGGGCCAAGTGCTTTTCCATTTTTTGCTGTTTGTATTGAACGTCTTACCTTACTTTCTGTTATAGATGGACCTGATATAGCACTCGGTGTATAGTGTTCTACTCTCTCATCTTAAAATAATTCAGAAATGTAGTTTTCCCATTCTTTTAACTTTTCCTTGATGTCTAATATTCTGTGTCCGTTTCTGTCTTCTAAACTTTGGGATACTTGTTTTCATTTGTTTCCAGCGACCTCTTTCAATTTCTTGTGCAGATGAAATGTATCGTGTTTCTTTTCATATTGTTGAAATAATTCTTTACTATGAAATTGTGTTTTCGCGTGTCTTATCTTCTGCCTGATTGTTGCGTGGATCCTCTTGTATTCGTTTTTATCTTTATTTCTGACTTCTCTTCTTTGATCCATAAGTCTCAGTATTTCTTCTGTCATCCACCCTTGTTTTTTTCTTGCTTTTAGCGCACTCAATTTTATTTCTTGAACAGTCTTTAAGATGTCTTTAATTCTCGTCCAGTTTTCCTCAGTATATTCTTCTTTGCTTGATGTTAACTTCATCTTTTGTTCTAATATACTAGTTATTTCTTGTTTTACAGTAACATTTAGCATCGTTTCTCTATCAATAGTAACTGTTTGCTTATTCGTCCTTGCAACTTTTTTTAATCTCAGTCTTATTTTTCCTACTAAAATATTGTGATCTGTTGGTACATCTGCCCCTGGATATGTTTTTACTGATAATACTGAATTTCTGTATCTCTTATTTATACATATGAAGTCTGCTTGGTTACGAAAAACTCGTTCAGGTGTATCTGCTGGTGATTTCCAGGTGTAAAGATGACGTTTTGGAAGTTTGAAAATTGTGTTCATTATTACTAATTGCTTTTCTACGCAAAAAGATGCCAACATATCTCCTCTTTCATTTCGTATTCCCAGACCATATTTCCCTATGACATCTTCCTGTTCACCTTCACCAATCTTTGCATTAAAATCTCCCATGATAATATTGAGATCGTGTTTCTTTGTAGGTGCTAATACTTTTTCTAAATCATGATAGAATTTTTCAATTTCTTCTTGTTCATAGTCTTGTGTGGGTGCATGTGCATATACTTGTAATATGTTCACATTGATTGTTGTTGATTGTATTTGTATCATCAGTATTCTGTCTGAGAATAGGACGACGTTTGTTACAGCTTCATCTGCTTTACAGATTTATTTGCTTCCAGTGATTTCTAATCCTAACAATTATTATCCACTGTTTGCCCACGACTTGTTTGATATCATCTGCCCACCTCTTCTGTGGTTTGCCTACTCCCCTCTTTGTCTTCAGTTTGTTAATTACTGTGTTGATTTTCGAGATTAAGTCGGGCATATGTCCGACCCATTGCCATTTGATCCTTGCTATACGTTCTGCGACATCAGTAATCTTTATTTTTTTTTAAATGTTGATATTTTGAATCATGTCTCTCGAACTAATCCCTAGCATGGCCCTCTTCATCGCTTTTTGGGTTATATTAAGCTGCTCTAAGGTTTTCTTTGTAAAGGTCATGGTCTTTAGTCCATATGTAGTTACAGACAAGATACATTTATCATAATTTCTACGTTTTAGACACATAGGTATAACTTTATTTTTTAAGATAAAGCTTAACTTGCCGAAAGCTACCCAAGATGATTGTATGCGTCTGTTTATTTCCGCTATTTGGTTTTGTTTTTTGATTTCTTTCTGAAGGTTTATTTTCAGATCTATTTTATTTTACTGCTTATTTAATTCCTTGAGAATTTGCTTCAGTTCCTTGATATTAAGGAACTGGGTACTTAGAAATGATAAGTACGAATTGTTGCAGCTAATTATGAAGAGTAAAACCGAAGGAAAAAGGTCCTGGTAGACGACAAATATCCTGTCTAAAAAACATCCGCCACTGGACCAAAAATATACACTCTAACGAAAAGCAGAAGATAGAGATGAATTTGCAATGGCTATAGCCAACCTTCATTAGTTGAGACGAAACTAGAAGAATAAGAAGAAGGAATGCGCTTCCTTGCTGGCCAATTGGAACGATCTAAAAACCTATATTCAAATTCATTCCTAGATAAGACTAAAAGTCTTTTTAAAGCCTCTACTTAGACTACTATAAAAATGGATTTGCATTTTGTATGTTTATTATAAATGTATATTATTCAGCACACGACATCTGCGTAAATAAATGTGATATTTAGTTCTCATAATGTATATCGTATATCTTAAATGAAAATATCGAATTATTCGTCAAACGGGTTTATTTGTATATGTAGAAATAATTTTAAATAATTAATTATACCAATATACGTTGTCGTAACAGTCAGATTAACTTTTTTATTGGAGTATCATCAGTTGACATAAATATGGTGGCTTAAAACTGGTTTTCCATAAATTACATAGTTCAGCTGGAAATAAAAATTTTATTTTAAATATATTTACATTAGATTACATTAAATGAAATACCTATAACTAGAAAATATTCGGTTCTGAAACTGAAAAATATAGTAGTACGATAGAAAAAAATAAAAGTCAGTAAAAAAAATTGTTTACATGTCGTCGTTTACGGAGATATCGCCAGGAAATCATCACTGTCTGTTTTCATTTTATTGGCATTTGCTCTAACTAGTTTAACTTAAAACTACATTAAAATATTTATGAAGGTATATTTTGTATAAGCAGTATTATTTCTTTATTTCTAATATCAATTATGTATAGTTTTGTTAATATGTATTGTATAATGTTTTTGAAAAACTATATTGGCTGACTATATTGGTTTGACAGCAGAATTGCCAATAAAAAAAAGTAGTTCGTCAGGGCTGTGTACTTTTTTCACTGTTATTTAATATATATTACGAAAAGATCTTCAAAATGCCCTCGAAAATTTTGAAGAAGGAATAAAAATCGACAGAGAATACGTAAACAACTTAAGATACACAGACGACACGGTCATTATTGCGGACAGTGCTGAGGGTTTACAACGTCTTTTGAATGTCATAATCAGAGAGGGAGATAGCTTGGGACTAAATATAAACACAAATAAATCAAAAGTAATGGCTCTTACACGTGCACCAAATGTCGACATTAATATTCGTATCTATAACAAATATATAGAACCAGTACAAAGATTCCAGTATCTTGGTAGCTGAATAACAAACGATATTGACCACGAGGTCGAAATACGTGCTCGTATAGAATATGCTAGGCCCGCATTCCAACGGATGAAAAAATTCCTAATAAACTCTACGTTATCGTTGGATATCCGATACCAATTTGTAAAAACGTTTATTTATTCCATAATACTATATGAAGTGGAAACATGGACTCTCGGAATTACAAGTATGAGGCGTATAGAAGCCTTTATAGGTTTTTCGAAGGATGCTGAAGATCTCTTGGACAGAGCACGTGACCAACAACGAGGTGCTAAGAAGAATGGGAACTGAGAGAGAACTCCTAAATATTGTAAAACACAGAAAAACGAGTTATCCAGGACATCTTTACAGAGGAGAAAAATACAACTTCCTACGACTTATAATGGAAGGCAAAGTGGAAGAAGAAAGATGTCCAGGAAGAACAAAATGTTCCTGGTTGAAAAATGTAAGAGACTAGACAGGCCTTTGCTGTAGTTATAGCCAACCTTTAGTAATGAAGAAGGTACCTTAAGAAGAAGATATTTTTTTATTATGTTAAATTATTGTGGTTACCTACTTGTTAGTGGACATTTAAAAAGTACAAATAATATAGATATGTAAAATTGGCGCTGTTTTAAAGGGTTGCGAAAATAAAACGGTATAACTTATATATATATATATATATATATATATATATATATATATATATATAATATATATATATATATATATATATATATATATATATATATATATATATATATATATATATATATATATATATATATATATATATATATATATATATATATATATATATATATTATTTGTAGTCTCAGCAATTGGTCTGTGTGAAATAAAACTCTATTTGTTATTTCTCAATATTTCGTCACGATTTTGTGACTTCTTCAGGAGAAAACTGTAAATTTATTTTAATTATTATATGTAAACAAAATGAATATTTCAATACTTACAACTTAAGATTAAAAATTTTAAATTTTAATAACATATCCAATTAGATAAATGACATTTTTTTTGATTTAATTTATTTGGGAGTTATGGTAACCGCAATATTTTATAGAGTGAATTCCCATTGTACAATTTTTAGCGAATAAGTTTTAATAAACAATTACATATTGTGACAGTATTATCCATATAATAAGGATTATTCTAATTATTATTAAACTTATTCGCTAAAAATTGTACAATGGGAATTCACTCTATAAAATATTGCGGTTACCATAACTCCCAAATAAATTAAATCAAAAAAAATGTCATTTATCTAATTGGATATGTTATTAAAATTTAAAATTTTTAATCTTAAGTTGTAAGTATTGAAATATTCATTTTGTTTACATATAATAATTAAAATAAATTTTCTCCTGAAGAAGTCACAAAATCGTGACGAAATATTGAGAAATAACAAATAGAGTTTTATTTCACACAGACCAATTGCTGAGACTACAAATAATATTTAACACAGTACGATCGAGAATAATTTGATAAATATATATATATATATATATATATATATATATATATATATATATATATATATATATATATATATATATATATATATATATAAACGGTATAACTTATATACTTTTATTGGTGGGGTTACACAAGAAGAGGCTCCAGTCTTATTGTGAGTATTGGTTCAGTTATACTGTAACGTTCAGATGTGTCCAAATAGTTAAGGAAACGAGTACTAAATGCCAACATTAAAATTATTTCAGTTACCACCGGAGCATTATCATTAATCGACTGAATTGAAAAGTCTCATCGAGTAAAATAAAGACTGATGTCGACAAATGTCCAGATAAGAAGAAATGGAGATAACCTTGAAGTTAAATCTTCTGCGTGAAGTAAGAAGACCACTAGAACAATAATAAAATTATGGCGTCAGCATAAGTAGGATAGGTTACTATCAATCGTAGAAAAAGAAAAAGGTGATATAAATTATTTAAAAAGGAAATACAAGAAGTTAGCAAAAAAATAGAATCTAGACAACTACAGTAAGTTAATAAACAAGAACGAAGAAAAAAAAGGAGTTAAAAAACTTGAACAGAATTATTATAGAAGAGCCTGATAAAAAGAGCAGAGAGGATAATATTTTACTAACGCGGCTAAATTTTACAAGTAATGCAAAGGTAATTTTCAGAACAAAATCTAGTTACACAGATTTAAGTAGTAACGACAAGAAAACTAAAACAGAAAGCGTGTAATCGAAACACATGTAAAAGAATGATGCAGCTTAAACTGAAAGAAAATGTAATCGTCTTGTTTCATTTTAGCACCTTTTTTCTACATATAGATTGCTAAAGATAGTAGATTGTAGCTGTATTGTTGGAACTAAAGGTTATTCTTAACATCGTCTAATAACATCCAGCAAGCTTGGATTCGCAGTTCACGTAATTCGCAATAGAAGAGAAGACTTCTTCTCTTCTACTTTTGGCTTCATATAGAGGTCACTACTAGCGTACTCATGCATGTCAAAATACTATAATAGCCATATAGATTTATAGATAAACAACATTTTAATTCAAGCTAACAAAAGTCTTCCTGATGAGATTTGAAACGTCGAAAAAGAGAGGTGGAACTCGAATGGAAAAAAATGCAATCCTCTACAATCTTTGGAGAATACAAAGGGGGTAATCCCTTCTCCAAATTCACAATCTATGACCCCGTCGTATTCCAGGTTCTACCGTCTTTAATCAAGGAGGTACCGCTTGTGTAATTGGAGCCGTAACGTCTACAATGACGCCTTTCTCAGCCATAATTTTGCCCTCGGATAAATAATCCGAGACAATATCAAATAAGCTGGATAACACAGAGAACTACTGTAACGTATTAAAAACGTATCGAACGTCGAAGAGGAGTAGAACTGCCCACTTGTTACGGTTTCCCCTTTTCTTCACTGCCTGAAATACCACGATCATCGCATCTACGGTACTTTTACTCTCGCTGAATACATAATACAATACATACATAATACTGAGGATTATCCCCCAGACTTCTCTATCACACCTTTGATTATCTCACGCCAGATCCTTTCACATAACTTGGTTATGCTTAAAAAAAGACAAATGGGGCGATGCTTTCCGGCCCTAAAAGGACGAGGCTCAAGATTTTTCAAGGCTCCGAAAACACCTGCTTTACGCAAGACGCTCATGTGATTCACGCAAGCTCCAGTCTTTTCAGCCATTTAAATACCTCTGGCATCTCAAGTTCCTCTAGAGAGAAGGGCTTACCTCGATCTGCATTCACGTCTCTCTGCACGCTATGTCAAGCCCCCGGCGGGAGTAACTCTCGGACAGTCTCGAAATTCGTCTCGTCAAGCTTCATTGCGATTTTATATCCTTTCACCTAGAGGTGCTCGTCCATCTTGCTACATTGATTCCACCAGTGCCTCTTATTCTCGGTTAGAATCGTTCCCTTCAAATCTTTCTTTCAAGCTTTGTACTATTTTTCTTTATCACTCGCTATTTCTCTATGTCTTCGAGGCCTCACCCTTGTTACTTTGCGAAGAGTAATGTACTCTCTCTCAGTCTTTCGATTTTATCATTCTACTAGTAAGTTATTCTGCTGGAATGTTCCTTGCTGGTCCTACTACCGCGACTTTCATGGCTTATTCAAGATCTTCTACCGTAGGTGGTTGCTCCCGGATGTCTCCACCTCCCGCTTCACTTTCTTCTCATATATGCTCTAGTCTACTTGGTTGTTTTCTTGGCTCCTCGATACCAGGACTTAAGTACTCTCGCCACGCCTAGACCTACGGTATACAAGAAAGGTAAAAATGACAGGATTACGCTTCAACCGTCTATTATAACCCCCGATTTATACTGTATGCATTAAAGCCCCTTTCAAGCAGATTGAGTCGACCTGAACCTGTAGGCGTGTCGATATTGTAATACTACTTTTAATGAATTTTAGATGTTTTGGCTGTCGACAAGTATCGAACCTGGATCTTCTGCGTGATAGTCCAACAGCCTACTGTTTGAAGTATCCTTATAAAATGTACACTAATTTCCATGTTTCGTCCTGTCTAGTACATGTACGTATATTTTAATCATTTTCTATAAAACTATATTTTTAGAATTTTACAATTGTAAAGACATTTTTATTGGTTTATTAAGTTTAAGTAACTTTGGAATTCTTGGTTAAATAGTTCACAATTATTATTATTGATGAGCAAAATGTAATAATATTTACTGATAAGATTTTACTTTACCTAACAATTATACATTTGGTTAACACGGAAATATAATTAACAAAGATATAAAATAGGATACGTCAGTTTTACTCTAAATAATCGATAAATCAATAATAAGCATAATTATTAATGAACAAACCGAATAAAAACGAGGATTTGTTAGAGTGGTGAAGACTGGTAGACTGTTAAAAACAAATAATATAAAAAAATCAGTAAGAAGAAAAATGCACATTATTTATGAGAAAAGTGAAAACAAAACGAGGTTTTTAAACGAGGTATGCCTATTCTTTCTTTAAAAAAGAGATACGGTGTCATTGACCTGCCTCTCCGGTCCATCAAACAGTTGTTTAAATTTCTGGTATTGAAATGCCGCAAAGATCGAAAGAAAAAATCGACGTCAAAGGAAATATACCCACCGATAAATTTTAGATGTTCCGGTCCTTTGTTATCTTTGCTTTTATTAAACGAACAAAAAACTCAGATAAAAAGATGCTTATTAAAATTTACCTGTTAATATTTAATCACGATTTTTTTCATCTCACTAAATTATTCTGTATATTATAAGTTTACCCATAATGTGTCTCAGTAAAATTTTAAAAATTTTTAATAATTTTTTCTTTAAGTTATAGTAAGTACTATTTTTGTATTTAAAACAAGATTTTTGCGAATATGCTAAATCTCATTGTAATGTTTTGGAAAATATTTCATTGGTTTAATTATTTAAACTATTTATCGACATTTAATTCCGAACTAAAAAGATTGACTTATTGTGCAGATTTTACAAGATTCTAATATGTATCTGTCAATATAGTTATTCTGTGTAATATTATGTTCTGTAGGTATTATAGCTCGTAGATATCACTTTTAGATATTTATTTTATACATATAGCAAGCATATATTACTCCTTGCCTTCAAGACGAAAATGCCACTAAACCTCTTACGAACACGCTGAATTTTGCTTGGAATATCCACTTTGGAACCCCAAAAATATGCAAAAAAATTTACCACTCTTCGACAAAAACAAAAAGCAGATTTAAAATAGATTGCTTTGCTTATATACCTGAAATTAATGTTTTCAAATGAGTTTTAAAATAAAGTAAATCTATTTTAATTGCTAAAATTATAGAAAAACTAATATTAAAATTTGTAGTATAGAAAAACTAACATTTGTAGATTTGATGATAGTATCACTCCATACATAGTTCTTTTTGGCTATCGCTATCCTTATCTAAATTAATTATGATCTGTTCAGTTATATTATGATCTACATGAACATATAAATTTTCTTTACCTACTTGACACATTTTCTTATTAACTCTACTACATAATTTCTTAAGTACTACTTAACGTTGGAGAAATATTTTGTGACCTTACGTTAGACTTCAATTCAGGCCACATATGTTGTATGGGATTAAACATACAATAATAGGGTGGAAGCTGCAGCACTGTATATCTCATTTTCTCTGCCAATGTATCACAAACATACATTTTTTATAGAAAATACATTTAAAACTTCTAAAAGCTCTTGTTTGGTGTAATATTGTTCAAAATACATATTCATCTCCATGTAATTTTAATTTTCCAATTTAGTATTATTTGAGTTTGGAGCCCTACTTAGTTGGCGACTGTGATAGCTTGAATTGTCCATTACTATCATGCTATTCTGAGGAACGTTTGACATACGATTATTTTTAAACCATTCTTCAAAAAGTTCTGCCGTTGTACATATCTATATGGTAGTCGACGCAGGAGTTTTTAATATTCTTTGCAGAAAGCTACAGAGCATTTGGAACCCAACGATTTTTTGATCCAGCATGTAAAACCATTATTCTTTTCACTTTAAGTGACGGAGCGTTTGTCTTGCAATTACCGGAGGAATCGGCAAACCCTTTATGTTGCTTTGAATGTGTGTCAAACCATGTCTCGTCGAGGTAAATTATCGAACGATTTTCAGAACGGAATTATCTTATCGAAATTATATACTTATAACGCCATTTTTGTAATCAATGAGATTCCATAATTACTTGTATTTTGTCAATTATATGATATCGAAAGCCCATACTTTTCAAAATTTTCTATAAGCTGGTGAAGCTTAAAGCTTACTTGGGTTTTGTCACCATTGAGCCGATGCTTCAGAGCTCTTAATGTAAGTATGCGTTGCTTCTCGTACATGGAATAGACTTTTCGACGTATTAAGTCCTCATCGGCTTCGTTGGATGAAACTGGAATCTTTACATTTTTTCTTGTTTCTATGGGATTTGATGTAATTCGTTTGACTGTGGTCACAGGTATTTTCGTCAAATCACATATTTCACTAGTAGCGTAAGTTGTCTCAAGTCCTCTTTTAAATAAGGTACTGTATATAGTTTTAACAAATTGCTTTGCATCTACAAATAAGTGTTTCTTCTCTACCGGAACACTAGAAGAAGCTCTATTTTTATTATCCTACGGACCTTACATAATGATAGAAAACGTAAGGAATAAAATGAGTAATACTACTTGACACTTCCCGTGATATAAAGACAAACAAATTGTATCAAGAACTCGTATTTAAATACTGGTTGGTGTTCAGTTTCATAAATGTATTATATAAATACCCAAAAAGCACTTAAAGGTGATTAGCAAACCCGTCGCACTACCATGGAATTCGAAAATCCCTCTTATCAGTACAGTTTCGTCACTATAAGCCTTATCTGCAATATTGCAATTTTAATGAATTTGGATTGTACCCAATTAAATCAACATTAAGAAATGAAGATTGACAAATTTTACCGGGAAACATCTTTAAATTTTACCTAAAACCGGGCCTTTAATACTATTATCGGTTAATCCAGGATGTTTATAGTCGATACTAATTGAAGTGAATCATTTACTGCCAAACAAACTTTACTCTTAAACTATTAAAACACATTGGATTAACGCACAGTTACGCACATTGGATTAACGCTTCCAGTAATATGGTATTCATGTGTTAAGGCTATCGCTTTTATTATAATTAACTTCTACTAATTCTTCTTTGGTTTTAAGTTGTAAAATGTCTTGACAGAGTTTCCTTACTTGAATATGACTCGTAGAATAAAGCTAATACATTGGCCATATAAGGTCTAGATGTATAAATTTTACTATATTCTAAATATCTTGTTTAATTTAATGAAACAACGTAAAAGCTTGAGTACCTCGGCCACGTGATGCGGAACGAAGAAAAATATCGAATTCTTCAACTTATTATGCAGGTTAAAGTATTTGGTAGGAGAAGACTGGGACGCCGTCCCAGGAGGTTGAAAAACGTCCGACAATGGTTTGGGATACCATTCGAGGAGCTGTTTCGCAGAGCAGTCAACAAAACCATGATAGCCTTGATGATAGCCAACATCCGGACTGGATGAAGCACTGAAGAAAAATACGCCGATAATGTTCAGTTCTTCCTTCTCCTTTTTTAACTTTGCTGTTACTATTCTTTCTGATATGTATTGACACTCTTTGATGTGATTTTGGTACCTTTGGTGTGTTAATAAGGCTACACCTTCTTTGGCCCTATTTTCTTTTACTTCTCCACTGTAGATTAGTGTGTATTCACCTTATTTGGATTGTCCTTTTCCTTTCTTACCACCATACCAAATGCAGGATAATTATTTGATTAAGCAAAAGCTCGAGAAGCCTTCGCTATTTTGATTGTCAACGTCGGAAAATTCTGATATAGCATGTGAATAAGAAGAAACATTATACCACTCGCTAAAACTTTTTTAACGAAATTTTTAATATTTCTTTATCTGTGATTGACCAGACTGCATTTTATAAGAACTATGTAGAGTATTTGACATTGTTTCTATATTATTTGAGTTGCATATATATTTATACTTTTTATAGAAACTATTGTAACTAACATATCCTTTCAGGGATAACAAAGTTCATAGAATTCCGCATGTCAAGGTCTACAATTATTCTTGGAATGCAAACAACATTAATTGTATACCTGTCTAACCACAAGAATGTATTTATTTTTAAATAGCTTATTTGGCTTTGAAGATCTTAGGAAGCTGATGGGAAACAAACACGAAGCATCTTAAGATAATTATTTATTACATTTTAATAGCCCGAAAACCAGTTTTCATAAGCAAATATAGTTAATAATTTATCTTTTATTTCTAATGACATATGAATTCTCAAAGACGCTGTTCAAATAAAAATTAAGTAATTACTTCAATTTCATTAATGTAAATAAAATGAAAGTCATGTTATATAAAAATCGGTATTGCAAAATTTATGCTCATTAAATTCATTATACGGAATTACAAATCAAAAACCTTCTCATTCATAATTCAGTGGCACATTAGCGAATCAATAATATATAGTGACAGAGTCGGTTAATAAGAAAATACCATAGTGACTTGCTTGCCTTGATCCTTCATTAATATGCAGATGAATGAGGATCATCTTAAGGATCTCTCGCCGGGTGTTAAGTGTTTCAGTGTTTCGCAATAATTATAAAATATTTGGTTAAATTTTGGAAAAGTTGTTTTTGCCTAAGGTTATTATAATATAGTAACTGCCATCACTTACAAAAGCACAAGTTATGACATTGATTAATTAAAATTTCCTCTTCTTTGGCATTTGCCATTTGTTATGTTTACAAACTTGTTTATGGTCATTGATCCCAAATACTTAAATAATTACAAATATTGAAGTTTCTTTCCTTATTTTATTTTGGAGGGTTTTGTGGATTGTGCTACATATCATTTAATATTGATGTATTTTGTTGGTACAGTCTTCCCAAACCCTTCTTTTAGTGAGTCACTAATTGTGACGTCATATATGATTTTAAGAATGTCGAGAAATATTGCATGACATTTTAGTTCAATCTGAAAATTGCAGGAAGGTAATCAGCTAAATGTAAAAAGGTTATTTTTTTAATGTGGAGTAAAAACTTAACATTTTTTTACTTTACATAGTAGAGGTCCCATTCTGTATAAAAAATTTTTTCCGCATTATATTTTATGTCTATATTGCCTATAAAATGTCTGAAAATACTAACCTGTAATGACAATTATCAGTTGACATTGTGAAAGTACTGTCACGATCGAGACCATCTGCGTCAAATTATATTTATGCCCATCATTGATTGGACATCTATATATATATATATATATATATATATATATATATATATATATATATATATATATATATATATATATATGTATATATATATATATATAGATATATATATATATATATAGATATATATATATATATATATATATATATATATATATTGTATATATATATATATATATATATATATATATATATATATATATGTATATAAGTAAAATTCGCTTTAATATGCAAATACCCGTGAACGATACATAATTTTCTTATATTATCATAAAGTTCTTTGTATAATAATCACAGACTCACGTTTTTTTCTGTCACTTCTAGCTTAATGCGTTAGATAGAATGCGATCAACTATGTGCACTGAAAGAAGGGTTTGGAACGGACTATAATGTTTTTTTTATAACTTATGCCACATTCTAAAAACTTAAGATGTTATTAAAGCTCTTTATTTAATGTTATATTCGTTCGTACAAGGTATTTTCATGTAAAAGCTGCAATTTTCATCTTCTGAACTGATATTTTCGATATAATTGTTGCAATTTGATTCAAGCGCTTGTTAGCATAATGTATGCAATCTTCTGTTTTTTGTCGTATGATTTAGTCATCTACAAAGAGTATCATCTTTATACGTTTCTTAGCTGGGTTCACTAATATTCCAGAGTTAACATTTTTTTTCCATTGCCTTCACATATCTCGGTATTAACCTTGTATCGCCTCTCGTAGTACTCTATCTCGGAACTCTGTATCTCTGTAAATGTATCTTCAGTAAATGAATTACTGAATAAACCGAACTAATCTAAACGACTAAACTGAACCACTGATCTGAACTCTACAGATTGACTGAACCAAACCGAACTGATCTGATTTAAACTGAACCTTAATTTATTGTATATTAACCATTGTATAAGATATCAGTTACTAGGTCAAGTGTAGCAAAAATATTATGAAACAAGACACTTATGTTAACAATAGGTACGTGTGAGTAAATAAGAATAAATTACTGACTGAACTGAACTGAGCTAAACAACACAACAGAACTACTAATCTGAACTCCACTGAATCACTTAACTGAACTGATTCTCAAGTTATTGTATGTTTACCAACATATAAGATATTGGTTAGGTTAGGTTAGGCAGCCTATAGAAACCTCAAAGACATCTTTAAAAGCGATATACCAATTTCTTTAAAACGTAAAACATTTGACCAATGTGTGTTGCCTGTGATGACCTATGGTGCCGAAACTTTGACATTGACAGCTACAAGTTCTTAAACGCTGCAAATAGCACAGAGGACAATGAAACGGTACATGTTGAGTATATTGCTTCGTGACCGAGTTAGAAATGAAAACTTAAGACGAAGAACAGGAGTTACCGATATAATTTCCCGAATTGCCACACTGAAATGAAACTGGGCTGGACACGTCGCCTAAATCAGTGATGTAAGGTGGACGAAGAGATTACTTGAGTGGAGGCCGAGATTAGACAAAGAAAGTAGAGGAAGACCCCTTACTCGTTGGACTGACGATCTCAAGAAAATGTCAAGAAATTTGATGAAAAGTGCTCAAGATACAGCACAATGAACAAAAATAAGGGAGGCCTATGTTCAGCAGTAGACACAAAGGGCTGGGTGATGATAGTAATGGTGAAATATCAGTTATTAGGTCAAGTTATGTTTATAGAAAGGTACTGTGTTTTTAAGGCTAGATTAGAAGTGTAACAAAAGTATTATGAAATAAAGACCTTGATGTTAATAATAGATACGTGTACTTTAGTTTCTCGCTATGCTAATACATTTGGTAAACAACCATTTTTAATTATTAATATTAAATTATTCTTAAGTTGTTTTATAACTTTAAGATATAATTCATATCACACTACTCTCTTTTTCGTAATTTTTTACAGAATATTTCTGTTAACTTGGATACAAGCTTTTTTAGTCGATAAATCCAATATTTTTTTAAATTACGTTAATTGCGTTTTTGAATTAGCTGTCTTATTGTGGTGACACTGTCGACTTAGGATATTGTATTATACATAGGTGATCTAGATTACGAAGAAATCAATATAGAACACAGGTACATACTAAACTGGAAGGCTCTATTGCTCAGTAATAGTAGATTATGTACAGAATAGTTGTTAGAGGCTATAAAATTAAGAAAGAAAAGATACAAATAGACAAGAATATATAAAAAAACAGAGAAGAGAAGAACTCTTTAAAATAATAACTCTTTTAAACGTTTGAATCCAAAACCGAGAAATGGAATATTTAGAACACAAAGATAAAAACAAATATTACTAAATAAAGGATGGTAAAAAGTCATCAAATCAACATATATTTAAAAATACTAAATATCACCCAGACTCCAATTAAATTAAATAATCAGATATTATAAGTTATCCTAGCAAATAACGTGGTTAATTATCAGTAGTAATATCCCTAGGACATTGATAACAGACGAGATAATTTCATGACAATCGAAAGCAACGAGCTTGAGAAATTTGTCATGAAATTATGAGGCATTCATCAATGTCCTAGGAATATTCGGCGGATAATTTTTCGAAAAAAAAAAAATAAAAACGAAACATTTATTTATTAAAAGGACAATTAGTGAACGTACAATTATTAAAATTTAAATTAACATTAGATTCGTTGCTGTTCTCTACTATAGAAGATATATTACCACGCATAATATTTATAATCTTGTTGTGGTATTTATAAAAGTGACATTTTGAAATTGATTTGGATGAAGTTGTCAAACTCGATCGTGTTGTCATAGGGATTGAAAATTACACTGAATGCAATTATCAGTCTAATGTTGACATGATTGGGTGAATGTGTTCCACATGACACAAAATGACGAAATTTGAATGGTTGTTAGAATAGTCGAAAAATTATCATATCAATTATATCAAGCAGTCAAATATCATATCAATATCAAGTATATTATTATTATAACTTATATTTTATTATATTGTTTTCCTTTTATTTTTTTTTATATTGTTTGGTTGTTTATACGTTAATATTTGATGGTGACAGTGTGACGTCAAAATACAGAGAGGTGTCCTTCAGTGTTACGTGTTGTCTCCACCACTTTTCAATGTCTGCAGCTTAGCGATATTTAAATAAACTCTCCCAAATTCAATACAAGGAATAAAGGTTTTGAATAAATTCTGTTTGCAGATGATACAGTAATAATGATAGACCTTGTTCTTTCCATGCCGTTCCCATTAATAGAGGTTGGCGACCACATTTCTAAAAGTTTCTCTGTCTTTTGCAACGTGTAATAATTCACTTCATAATTCACTAAAACAGCACTTCATTGGTAACCTTGGCAGTCCATGGAATTCTCAACATTCTCCGGTATGTCCAAAGTTCAAAGGCTTCAAGCTTCTTAACTACTTATGCTTTTAACGTCCATGTTTCTACCCCGTACAGTAACATTCAACAAACCTTAGTCTCAGCGCAGTATTTAGATTTTGGTCTCAAAACAATTGCTTAAATTTTAAGATCGCTGCCCTTTTCATTTCTATTCGTACTCTGATCTCTTGGCCTTGATGTAATTCTGTGTTGATGTAAGCTCCCAGATATTTATATTTTATCACTCTCTCTATTTTCTGTCCACCAAGGGTTAGTTTTTCATTATTTATTGGACTCCCTTGATACTATCATAAATTTGGTGTTATCTGTGTTGATGTCAAGGCCCATTTGAATGCATTCACTATTTATTGCGTCTAGTAAAGTTTGTAGTTCTTCTATATTCTCAGCCATAATTACTGTGTCATCTGTAAATCTCATAGTGTTTGCGATTTCTTCACCAAGCACAGATAATAACAATTATTTACAAAAAGTAATGCAAGGCCTTAATGAGTGCTGTCATGAATTTGGACTGAAGATAAATTTGACGAAAACTAAATGCATGATCATGACGAAATCGGCAGACGTGAACATTCAATTGATTATTGAAAACACTTTAATTGAGGCCAGGGATACCTTCAAATACATAGGAATATTAATATTAAATTTATATCAAACCAAGGAAGATTGAACACGTATTGAAATATCATGTGTATAACTTATTAAACACTTATTATCAATTTTATTTATTGTCGAGATATAAGGTTGGAACTACGTCTAACGATGTTTCGGTATTACGTGTTCTCTACGTGTTCATACAGAAGGATCCTGAAGATACCATGGACAGACAAAGTCACCAATGAAGAAGTAGGTACTGCGGAGAATGAACACAACTGCGGATTTGGTCAATATCGTGAAGAGTCATAAGCTGCAGTACTTGGGACATATAATGAGAAATCAAGGCAGATACGAGCTACTTCAGTACATTTTGTAAGGTAAAATTAAAGGAAATCCCAGAACAAAGAAGAATATCCTGGCTAACCTGAGTATAGAAAAACCTTAACACAGCTATTTCGTATAGCAACCAATAAAGTCATCATAGCCAGAACGATCACCAACGTTCGGACGGACTCATACCCTAAGAAGAAGAAGTGTTCTCTTCTTTTTGTATCTTGGAAGAGAAGACACTTAAACAAGTGCATATAAATATGTTGGTGGCCTTTGAATTTTGGTATTACAGTAGAATCCTACGAATGTCATGAATTTAAAGAATGTCAAACGTACTAATTGAGTACTTAGGGCATGATGAGAGGCCAAAAATAGTTATTATAACTACTTATTATGCATGGTAAAATTAACGAATAGGAAAATATAAGAAGAAGAATATCCTGGCTTAAGAACTTAGGGGCCAGATGATTTCCGAACTTCGATAGAAGATGTAACTTAAAGAAAATGAATTTTGGGGTATTTCACATGGAAACTTAATATTCTCTTTTTTAGGGTATCTAGTTTTTACGTTATTTTTTTTTAATTAACTTGTTACCGATGGCACGAAAAATATATAATATAAAACTTGATTTGAATAGGAGAAATCTTTTATATTAGCCTATAAATCAGCAGTAAACATGACAAAATATTTAAGCTCTGTGAATATTAAGTTGAAATACAACTTAATATATTAAAATTAAACTAATACTATTCACGAAAGAATTAAAGTTTTGGTGCGCAATAAATTTTAAATTAAACCTAATACTATTAAGCCTTGGTTATTTTGAAGAGGTAGAAAGAATGATAAAATACTGCTAAATCAGTATTAAGTACTCTTTCCAATACCTAATCCTCAAAAATAATAACATTGTCAACAGACACATTGTAGAAACCTAATTTATATGGTGACCATAACAAGTAATAGAAGCAGATAAATTCCGGAGCAGATCTAAATAAATCAAATAAAAAACTGATTTTGTACAGGGAGGAAAAAGAAACAAGATTGTCAAAATAGTTTTTTTTAATATTTATTTCTTATTCATTACCTTGCGATAAGGATATCTATTATTTACTGTATGTAATTTATAACACAAAGCTTTCCACAAAATGTCGAGGTAAGAAGCAAACTGAAGCATAGGAGTCTCTTTGTTCGCGATGTCGTACCTAAATTTACTGGTATAGTCCTGTCAAGTAAGCCATAAACAATTAATTAGTAATTTCTAATTGCTAAAATTAGTGTGAAGTACAGAAGAGAAAGTGTTTCTGATAAAGCATTATTTTCGCTCTTACAGAATCGACCGACGTAATGGTGCTAGTCTGCGATACGTGTATGATCAATTTACACAGCGGTTTACTAAACGTTCTCCCAGTAATGGTGTAATTAGAAAGGTTATTGAAAAGTTTAGACATGGTTAATGTTTTATGCTAACGACAAGTAAACTCGGGTCGTCCCAGGAAAGTTAACAACAACAATAACCATAAACGTGTTTTGAGCATATCTTGGAAAATCCAAAAGCCAGCCAGACAAGGACAGCGTTGCATCGTGGCTTAAAAATAACTTTCTTGCGAAGAATTCTGAAGGAGCTGGGTGCCTTTTATGCACGTAATTTGGCATTTCTAGACCAATTTTTTTAGCAGGACAGGGCAACATGCCATACTGCTGTCGCAATTCATTAATCTCTTTAGCGACATTTTCCAAGACTTCCCTTATCCTTAACATTCTCCAGACCTCACATTTCCAGATACATACATTTGGGGCATTACTAAAACTGCGGTTTTCAAACGGGTACCACTAGCGATAAATGTATCAAAGGATGCCCTTTGATCCTTCTTTGCAGACCTGAGACAACCCTCACTTCATAACATGACGAGAAACTTCGAAGATCAGTATTATGTCTTAAGCAAGAAGAAGTACATTTAGAATATTATGTAGTGTCATTTCTTAAAACAATAAAATAATTACAAGATTAGTGCTGTTTATTTTAGGCTATACTGTAGTTTCGTTTAATATATCTGGATTGGGTTGTTCTTCCAACCTAACCTTAGCGGTTTACAAGCATTTTATGGTCTTTACCTACAACAGAGTGCAGGTAGGTCAGTAATTAATTTGCAAATCTCTCCTAGTCTATTATAAAATTCCTGGTTTTATTGAGGTGATCTGACCTGAAGTTTGTACTATCTACAAGTGCATTTATGCAAATTGGTGATAAGTTTACGTTTAGCCATAAGAGAAAAGCAAATTATGGATTGAAACTTATTAATGAATACCTCCAAAGATGAGCAGATTATTATTAGGTTAAAATCAAAGTTCTTGTCTTAATTAAATCTTGTAAAAAGTTTCTAACATACAAGAACTAGTAAAGTCGTGAGTATAGTAATAAAGGTAATGCTGAAAGATTTTAAAGAGATTGTTAAAGTTAAGGTCGATATTAAGTAAAATAATATTTAACAGATTTTTAAAATCGAACTAATAATATAACACCCCACAGACTTAAATATTTTTAAAAAAATTTGATGTTTATTATAGGAAATATCGTATCCCTAGAGTTTGCTGTCAAAAACAATAATCTCGTGGTAATTGTTTTAAACATTTTAGAAATCAAACTCTTTCTGAATCTGATGTTTGCTACAGGTTGAAGCAATCCGTCACTATGCACGAATATCTCAATGTAAACATTTCCAGTTTGCGCAGAATGATGTTTGGTTTATTGCTCAAATAACAAGCTTCCTGCGTTGAAATTATATTTTCAAATCCAATTAGTATTGATGTTGTTTGAATTCTTTAGTCCGGAAACAGTTACTTTGCAAAATAAGTCCAAAATAAGGAATTAATAAGTTGCAATTGTTTCTTTACTTCCATAACCTCTTCAACGTTATCTTCCGATATATTGGTGATTTTATTTAAAGTCATTTTATTTAAATTTTTCGTGATTTGTTTGTTAAGTAATATGTAGATATTTATTGTTATCGATATAAAATATTCTGTCTTCTCCTGAATACCGAACGAACTTCTAAAGTACGAAGGACCAGATCTATCGAAACAACTAATAAAACTAATTCAAAAAATAATAGAACAAATCAAAATTCCTCAAGAATGGAGATTAAGCATCCTTACATCTCTCTTCAAAAAGGTAGACAAATTGGACCTGGAAAATTACAGAAGAAATGAAACAATATAAAGATATCGAGAAAGAAACGAACGGCAGAATTTACAAAACAGTCATCAGACCAATAATGACATACACGGCAGAAACAAGACCTGATACAGAGAGGATAAAAAGGAAGTTAGAAACAGCAGAGATGAAAACACTTAGGCCCATATTTATAGTCGATGCTCAAGTATCGTTCGATGCTTGAGGTGGGCTTGAATCAAATTTGTGTTCTATAAACCGTTCTCAAGCACGAAGTCGAGCTTGAGTACTCAGAAATAACAGCTTGTACTCAAGCATCGGATCGACCTGCCTTGAGCACGGGATCCTAACCTAACTTTTATATTTTGAAAGTTTGTTTATATTTATGAAAATTTCCAATACAATATTTTTTTTGTTTTTTGAGATTAATATTGTTGATCAACATTCAGGGTCAAGTATTGGTAGCTTATTATTTGATCAAAGTTGATTAAAAGTTAGAATGGAAAGAGGACAAATTCCAGAATTACTATGAATAGTGAATATGTATGCAGTGCAGGCACTATTTACTTACTCCAGTATTACAGCCAGGTATTTAATTGACTAAATAAAACATAGGTTATTTGATAGATACATCTTTTTGGGCAATGATCAACAAAATAGATATAATAATAGTGCACATGTAAGAAATGTTGCCAAATGGATATTTGGACCCTGGAATATATAGTTTCCCTTTATGCAATGAGGCCTACAAACCAAATTAAATACATATTTTGCATAATAAGTGCTACAGCAGTACAACATATATGTTTACAGGAAAATAATGATAGTGATGATAATTTTCTAGAAAATACTGATGTAGTAAATAGAAATGTTAATGATGTGGAACCAGGTTTAAATTTTAGGAGACATTTTATTCACCAATGTTATGCATGAGAATGTAAATTCAATATTGAATACTATGTTCTACCTTATTTCTCACAATGTCAGAATGATTATCATTAGCTTGATTACACTTTTTGTTAATTTTTTTGTTTCCAATTTTTTTTTTTAATTTCAGTATTTTATTTTACATCTTTCTTATATCTAATCTTTGTTCAATTCAAAGTTGTTTATTTTGAGAATTAAATACCTATATTATATTAGATTTAATACGTTTTTGTCTTATTTATAAAAATGTATTTGTTTGTTTTAATTTTAAAATAAATGAGGGTTTTTTCCTCACTATGCTCAGACAACTTAAGCAAGTATGTCTTTACTGAGTACAAGGAGTTTCCCTCCTCCTGTTAATTAAGTGTTTATTCCTTTCATAAAACCTTTCCTTATCAAATAAAAATTAATACAAATTTAGAATATTAATATTCTTTATATAAAAAAATATACAGTTATAATTAAATATAATATAAAATAGATTATTTTTTAGCTTCATCATGAGTAAACTGTAAAACAATTAGAACATTACAAAAAAATTATTTAGTATTATATATATATATATATATATATATATATATATATATAATATATAGATACATATATATATATATATATATATATATATATATTATATATATATATATATAATATATATATATATATTATATATATATATAATATATATATATATATATATATATAATACATATATATATTATATATATAATATATATATATATATATATATATATATATAATACATATATATATTATATATATATATATATATATATATATATATATATATATATATAGATACATATATATAATATATATATTATATATATATATATATATATAATATATATTTATAGATACATATATATATATATTATATATATATATATATATATATATATATATATATATATATATATATATATATATATATATATATATATATATATATATATTGAAGTAGCACCAATTTATTAAAAATTTTTAGTAATTTTCAGTAAACAACACAAAAATATTATGATCTATGTATTGCAATCATTACTTAAAAAACAAAAAAAAACATACATAATCTTAAAACAAAAGACTATACAACAAATAAAAAGGTAAAACCATATCGCACCAGCTGAAATTAAAATATTAAGAACCTTAAATCTACATTAAATACTATCTAGAAATAAAACAAACAGTAAGGAAATAGAAAGAAAATAACCATGATTTTACAACACAAAGTATATTCTTTTCGTCTTTATAGAGGGCTGAAATCTTAAAAAGACATCTCAGTCCAGGACTCTGCGTGACTGACCTTAGTGCAGGATTCATTCTTCGTAGTTCCGGCGATTGTTCCCGAGGTACTTTAAAACATCCTCTCGTCGCTGACTCTAAGTCAAATGCCTACCTGCTAAAACTGACATTCAGTGCCCCGAAAGTGAAAAGGCCACTGAAAGACCGAGTTAACACTATCTTAAAATAAATAAATAAGTCACAATTTTGTATATATGAAAACAGCCTCTGATCATATAGATTAAAAGACATCAGTAAATAAAATATGTAAATGAACATATTGTGGCTTATTCCTACCTTTTCTTTAAAACTGCAGAGTACCTAACAAAGGAAAAAGATCTTTTAGCGCCTAAAAATAAACAATTAATTATAGACCAATTCCAGTAACAAGTCAAACACGATAAAATCTATAATTACCCTTTTTTATAGTCTATTAACTTCAATGAAGCTAATTCAGCTTCTTCAGTAGCTCTCTGCCTCTCCTTCTCAACTGCTTCTCTTAAGGCTTTTGCCCTCAGCATATCTTCTTCTAAAATCTTCATCTTCATCCTATAAATCTGGTCTTGCTGCCTGATGGTATAATCAGGCAGCAAGATGTTGTTGACCTCAGGCTGGCAGTTATAATTTGTTATTATGAACTCCAAAGCCATCTTTTTGTCCATTGCCGAAGCACCGTTTGTCCTTTTGTTCTCTACCACACCGTTTTCTGTTACCAGCTGGATTAGGAGAACTTTTTCCTTTGTTGAGTAAGGTACATATTTACTGCTATTTCCACTAATTTAAAATTTACATAACCAATTTATTTAGCGTACGGCCTACACATACAATATAAATGATAATGATGAATTATTATAACTAATTACACATATATAAATATATCCAAAAACAAATATACATCTAAGCATATATTTTGAGCATCTAAAATTATGCCTCAGACACAGTAACAAAATGGAAATTAATTCTGTAGAATAAATATTTTTTATAATATATTACATGCCTTAAAATAGTTAATATCCAATATTAATTTCAAACACAAAATATTAATATCAAACATAAAATTTCAGTAAGTAGCATAAACTAAATTTGACGCTAAAAGTTTAGTCACAATGATTAGAAAATTGACAGAATCTTCTTTTTTTCGATGTTAATTTGTAATTTACTTTTACTGTACTAATTTTTCGTGCTTGAGATCAACCTTGTACGAGAATACCCGAAGTATCGTTTATAGAACACAACAAATACTTGAGCATGACTTTGACGTAAGTTCGACTTGGCGAACTTGAGTACCGACTATAAATAAGGGCATTAGAAAATTTGATGATAAGACATTATGGGACAGAGCTAGAAGTACAGATATACGACGTAGATGCAAGGTGGAGAACATCAAGAACTGGGTAAGAAACAGAAGAGTAGAATGGAACGATCATATAAACCGAATGACAACAAATAGAGTAGTAAAGACGGCAAGAGACGGTTCCCCAAAAGGAAGACGATCAGTAGGAAGATTACGAAAACGATGGAACGACAACTTACTGGAGGCACATTGAAAAACAGAAAGAGTCATGTCTATATAAACAGAAGAAGAAGAAGAAGAAGAAGAAGAAGAAAGAAATAAAATCAAGAAATTAGATCAAACTTAGTATCGAAAGTGTACTCGGTAATTTGTATTTTTACGGTTAGAATTTTTAAAACTTATGAATAAAAAAATTAAAAATTTAACTTCTAAACAGTAGTTCAAAAATAAACAATGACATAATATAATGACATATTATAGAACAGTTTAATCTTGTATTTCTTCTTATTTCGTAGAATACTATATCGTGTAAAACATTTTTTACCCGCCCTGTACCAAAAATCCAAAAGACGAATCATATCATTATCGTCAAAGTATTTTTAAAGCCTCTCAAAATATTATGTTCCAAATATTTTCCTTTTAGTATTAGGATCGCAGGGTTTTTGGTAAATTTTATCTTTTATACCTCTTGTTATATTTTACCGTTCAAGGATTATTTTATGAAACTGTTCATCCACTTCAAGTATGTCACGACCTTTATTAACCAACTAAGTATTTATTATTCAACGAAAATTAAATTTATAATTCTGAAAACTGTAAACACAGCAATATCTGCTTTCAGGTCGCAGAAGCGCTGTTGTCGGATATGAAATATTTCTTGAAACATCACAATGAATTATTATTATTTAATTGATCTAGAAGTTAACTCTTTCTGGACTAATACTCGTCATAGAATATTAATTCTTTGTATCCTGGGCCTTTTTTTCCATGTTGGTCCCTCAATCCCAAAGGTTTTTTCATGCTTAATATCCCATTATATATACGTCGCATATAAATAAACAAGTAAATGACCAAAAAATGTTTTTTAATGGGTTTTTTTAACAAACCTAAACGTTGTCTTTTTAACAAACTCATCAGAGAGCAAATCGAACTTAAAAAAATGTAACTAACTTAAAAAAATAATGTAAATTAGCATTAAAAATTTTCCTTTATTTGGTACTCCTCAAAACATGGTAGTACGCAAAGGACGACTCCGCGTCCAGGGTATCAGGTCCGTATATCAGGGTTCATCTCCGTCCTATTCACCCCAAGCTTTTCCTTTAAATGTTCTGTCCATCTTCTAAGTATCTCTTAGAAGATGGACTGGTTTCGTTCTGGTACTCCTCTATAAAATGTATGGGCGTCGAGGTTTGTCCATTTCATTATATTCTTAAGCCACGAGTATTTCTTTCTCCTGATGCCTCTTTTGTCTTTAATCTTCCCTCCCCCATAATCAATGTTAATACTTGGTACTTGTAATTCCTAAATATATGACCCACGTGGAATGGGTGGAGTAAAGGAAAGGCTACTTTCCTTCACTCCACCATTTGCAGCAGTTCTCTTCCTCTCGCCATTAGGGATAATACTTTTGCATTTAAGAATTTTAAGGATTCTCCTGAACACCTAGGCTATCTCAAAGCCCTCAAGGCTATTCATGGTGTTGGCTACTATTGTCCCAGTCTGCACTTCAAACAATAGCACTGAATAAATGTAGTATTTCTCAAAATGGTACCGTGCCGTTAAATGGTTGCTGAGCAGAGTTTTCATGTTTAAAAATGTGGCTCTTGTCTTTTAAGTTCTGCTACTTATCTCTGAGTCTGGGTAAAGGTCATCAGTTATTTAGCTTCTGAGCTATCCAAGAGATTTAACGAATATTACTTATGTTTACAATTGAAAGTCTTAATGTCAATCAATGACAAGCCACACATGAGGTTAAACAGAGTTAGTGTTAAATATAATGTTTTACAGCTTGTCCAATAATTTTTTGTATACCATAGCCAGCAAGCGTTACCAAAACGTAATGGCGTTTTTTGAAAAAAATTGAGAAAAATACTTGTAGCTATATGTTTAATAAAGTGTTTTGACTAATATATCTGATATTTCGGTTACATTTTTTACAATATAACCGTAACCTATTATGACATACAAATGTCAGAAAATTAATTAATATGATGACATTAAAACCATAAGAAAGGAAATAAATAAAGAATAAATGAAGAAGAAGGGAGGGAATAACATAAAGAACAGTAGGGAATTAAAATATATATTAATATCATGGTGGAAGAGAGAATGAGGACAATCGCTTTAAATAAATCACTAGCAGGACATCAGACTGTGGCCCATCCGCAGAAGAGGGGAAGTGATAAGTTAAATACGCACCTGCTTATCTTCAGACGTAAGAACATGTCTAAAGATAAGTAGGTAATTTTCGGTTGTCGTAATTTTTCAGCGTAAAATTTGGTGAACCTATGTGACTTTAAATACGACTACCCTAAATAAAATAACAGTTATTTATAAAATATCTAATAGTTTATATTATAGTTTTTTAGTCCACCCTTGTAGTAAAGTTAATTTATTATATTTTACTATGACAGCTAGTTCGTTTCCTTCTTTTACTGTTTACCTAAAACCGCTACCTATTATATTTGTCAACACTGTAAGAATCTTTGTATACAAAACCCAAAAATTTGCAGGTGTTGTCTCTCAGGCCATTTAAAATTTAAATGAAGTAGTTCCTAACAGATAGCATAAAAGGTTTGAAATTAATTAATTATATGATTATGTTATTGAGCTCATATGCATTTACGCAAGTTACACAATATGTCAAGCATTAGGTAATAAATTACTGAAGACAGGCGCATGCATTTTAACACCAACTTTTTATACAGAGTTGTAAAAATTTTAAATGTTGAAGTGTTATGCCAACGTGGTGAAAAAATATGTAATAACAAAAGTTAGATACGCAGTTCTGAAATATATTTGACAAATATTTGTTACATTGATTGCTTTATAAGTTATAATTAAAGTTGTATTAATTTGATGGTATAGAAGAGATTAAACTTTCTTGAAAATTGAAACATATCACTGGATGAGTAAAAGTGCTTTTAAAGTGCTACACTTTCAAATGAATTCCATTCAGAACAAGGTGCCAGGCAAGGATGTGTATTGTATCTACCAATATTTAATATATACGGGGAACATACTATGAGGAAAGCGTTTAAAAATGGGAAAAAAGCATCTCAATAAATGTTAGCAAAGTAAACAATCTGCTTTTTGCGGACAATACAGCGCTTTAGTGGATTAATACAAGCACAGCATATAGGCTGATTAAAAATAAAAGTCAAATCTGGAAGTTAAACATATCCAATACAACTTAACAATCAGTCGTACCTAACTAAGATTGATCAATTTGATGTTTAAAACTCTGTACTTAGATATGTGATAATAAATCACAAACATAGGGATATTATAGGAGGAGGTCAAACGTAAAACGATGTGATCTAACAAAGATTGTTCTAGAAAATATTACCAAGTTTTAAAAATCCACCAAATTTTCTTCTTTTTTTCCTCAGCTTCTCCGATTTCAGGTGTCGCTGTTTCTTACTCTTCATTGTCACTCATTTCTCTCCACTGGGTCTTTTCCACCTACACTTTTCTCTCTTAAGTCTTCCGCAATACAGTCATTTCATCTTCTCCTCGATTTTTCTCTACCTTTCTTTTCATCAACTTCTAATAGTTCTATCTTTTGTTCCACATAACATCTTTACACCTAACATGACCAAACTACTGCAGTCTTTGTTCTTGAAGCTTTTTTGAGATTAAAGTCAACCAAGACCTATTTCCCTAATTGATTTTTTTCTGATCCTGTCTCTTGTAGTCTTAACCAACATTTACCGTAAGTTTTATTTCAGCTAGCTCCATCTTCTTTTTCTGAATCTTCTTTACATGTCACACCAACTCAGGTCTCACCACACTCTCGTATATCTTTTCCTTTAGACCTTCCTGATTTTTAGATCACAAAATACCTTACTCATTTGCTTTCAGTTAAACCAACCAGCTTGTATCCTGTGGGTAATTTCTCTATATAGTGTCGCATTTTCCGTTATGTAGGAGTCAAGGTTTTTAAAAACTCTTACTCGTCCTGGTTTTTCTCCAAGTAATTGTATGTTCACAACAATCTCTCTTTCTCCCAACCACATATACGCCGTTTTCAACCTGCTAACCTTAAGTCCCCTCTCTTCAATAGCCCTTTTCTAACAATTTAACTTCTCCTCAAATATGTCTTTGCTCTTTTCTACTATCACGATATTATCAGCAAAAAGCATTGATTAAGAAGCCATCTTCCTGATTTTTTCTGTTAGTAAAATCATATCCGGATTAAACAAGGAAGGACTCAGTGAAGAGCCTTGATGCAAACCAACCATCACTGGAAATGTGTCGAGCAGGATTTATTAGTTGTCATAACCATGTGGTTTGCGAATCTTAGGTGACCGAGATACATCATTACATGCACCATTACATACACGTTTGTGGTGTAGAGCTTGACAAGCAAGCAATGAATAGTGTTTAACCCAACCCTAGAGACTTGCACATCCCTTAAGAATAACATTCGGGTGATAGAATTATAGAATTCATTGGGGTGAGAAGAACTCACTCGTGTTAACAGGAATCACTCCACCCCGTCCTAATGCTCCAGAACATCCACTTCTCCCCACCCTGATAGCACCTTTGATACAATATAAGGGCCCTTTTATCAGCAAAGTGCTCAGGTTGAAGTCCTGGGTACAAGGACTCTCATACGAAATCTTACCCCGAACAATGCAGGTCAGCGAAATAAGCTTCATTTTCGCTATCTCTAGTGACTTACCTTTGATCTGTATTGCTTGTGCAGCCCACAAGTCTCTGCTACGCTCAGTTCGGCGACTCGATGTTCGAGATGTGGGTGCCTTTTGACGTTTTTTGCAATGCCAAAGATGCGCGCTTTATCTTTTTTAATGGATCTACGGTTATCTAGACTTTATTATATGTTTGCTTATATTTCCTGTTTGGATCTTCTGTGCTTTTATCTATAAGATACATCATACCTTAATATCTCTTACAGGATATGGTTTGAAAAGAACCACTTGGCCACGTATCTGGCCACGTTTTTAGCTTCCCTTAGGCAGTTTTTGTGATCTACTTGAATCGACTTGTTGTTGCTTTGACTTGTATATCCCCAAGCAAGAGATGAATCTGTCATATGTTTATCAGCCTTAATTTTGTTTTCATAGCTAATTTGTTTCTTTTTTGTGAGAGTCCTCTTATTGAAGCTCTGGTAGTTACTGTTTTCTGGACCGTCGTGTTAAAATGTGGTGGGAATATGGGACCTTGCTCCATTGTAACTTCTAGGTATGTAGCTTCGTTTTGCCATTTTGTGGGTCTGTTTTGCACTCACAATTAAGTGATCTTTTCGGTTATCTCTTTATTTTTTAAAAATAACCGCTTGGGACTTTTCTGGATTTATTTCTATTTTCCATTGGATACTCCATTTTTGTATCATATACAATACCGTCTGTAGATTTCTTACAGATATCATTTGGTTTCTGTGTTTTGCCGCGATTGTGGTGTGGTCTGTATAAAGACCGATTAGTATCCCTGGTAACTTTAAAACGTCTTCTGCATATTATATGCTAGGCAGAAGGGTCGATAAGACTGCGCCCTGTGGTACTCCAGCTTCCGGAATTATTCAGATTAAACACGCAGCTATATGGACCCTCAATTTTCATTTGCTTAGGTACATGGAGATGAGTTTTATCATGGGCCGCTAAATCCATTATATCTAATCTTGTCTGTCAGTCCTTCCTGCCACACTCTGTCGAAGGCTTTGCTTATTTTCAGCAACGCTGCTTCTGTATTTTGCCTGTCATTGAATCTAGGTGCTATGTATTCTGTAAGTCTAAGTACCTATAGTTCGCTGGAATGTAATTTCTGAATCCGAATTGTGTGGGAATAATCCTAACCTATATGTCTCTGATTGGGGTCTGGTTTGGATCTCTACTATGTTACGGACTAATAAAAGTAAGCTAATCCGCCTGTAATTTTATGGAAATATGTGGTCCTGTCTTGGCTTTGGTATAAAGATTACATGGGCTTCCTTCTGACGGTTTAAGAAAAGCCTGTATCTTAGTATTACGTTTTGTAACGTTTTGTTACAAATACAATTGCATTTAAAGGAAAGTATTTCAGAGCTCTTTTACTGATTTCATCTGGACAATTTGCTTTTTTGGGGAACTTTTTGTGATCAGTTTACTTATTTCTTTTCTTGATGTGGGATTTATTATTTGTCCTTGTTCTTCAGGTGTTTCTATTTCTGTTTTTTAAACTTTTTTAATGATGTTCTGGTCTTCGCATTGGTGATAAATTTATAAGTTTCTCATCACCTCGGATTTCTCTTTTGATATTCTATTAGATTATTTTGCTTTCTTCGTGTAGTAGGGAATGGGTTTTCTATCGTATTATATCTATATATACCGTATGTTCTTAAAAGCCTCCATATTTCTTGCATATTTTGGCTCCCTTCCTCCATTTCTTTTAAGTAATTGTCCCAATTTTTGTTTTTATTTTCTATTAGTGCCTGTTTGACTTATTAATTCAGTTGGTGTTTCTTATTTTTATTTTCCTGATTTCTTGTTTTTTGGCTTTCTTTTTGCCTTTGTCCTTTTTCCTAGATTTTGTCTGGTAGTGGAAAATTCTGAAGTTTTATGACATATTTTTCCTTTAACTTTTTTCTTTTCTGTATATATTGGTAGACATTTTCATGATTGCCACAAGATATAAGATAAAAAGTTTTCTCGATGTTCATAAAGGTTAGAACCAAGGGTATTTTCATACCAATGGACACTGCTAGTTGATTATTAAAGTATTTGGATATTACTAAGAATAGTAGATGATAGTAGAAGTAGAATATAGAAGTAGTAGTGTAGTAGAAGAATAGAATATGCTGAATCTATTTTTAAAACCATCTTATTCACCCAGCTGCGCAATTTCTAATGCCTTTATTAATATGTTGCCGATAATCTGTGTTTTGAATGGTTGGTACAAAATATACTTATAGGCTAGTAGTTTTTGATATTTCCTTTGCTTTATTTATTAGAAGTATTTATTATATTGGCGATATTTAAGTCGTCTTGTATATATTCTGAATTTCGGTAATAAAGATTTTCCAGAATTTTGTGGCATCGTATTTTAGCCTTGTTCAATAACTCCAACTAGCGTAAGATATTTCATTATTTTGATTTTTCTTTAATGTTTATTGCTTTATAAATTATTTCAGGAGCTTTTTAGCTATTGTTAATTTTCTTGGAAACACGCGTTATAACTGCTCACAGGTATGTGAAAGGAATTCTTTATCATCACATGACACCATTCACACCTCCTGTTATTGAAAATTCTGTTTTAATACACGGTAGCACACTGACGTGTGTAGGATTCAAACTTTACTATGCTTTACTATACTTTAATATGCAGTCCTACTAGTACGATCGGGTGTAACAATTCATTGAAGCAAGGTGTTTTAATTCGTGTTTAAAAAACAGGAATCACCCCACCGTGCTCCAATGCTCTAGACCATCCCTTTCCCCCCTATAGCAATCTGATTCGCTATAGAGGCACAACAATCAGCCAAGTGCTCTTCACGTGGAGGTCCTGGGTAATTGAACCCCAACATGGTTTCCTAACCGTATGTGAAAACTCCGCGTAGCTTATCCGCGAACTAAAATTGCTTACTTGGGCCTCAAGTCTCCGCTCTGAGTCCCGGCTCAGTTCGGCGACTTGGTGCTCAAAGGGGTTGGGCCCTACGTGCCCGGGTTTAGGGGTTTTTGTTAATTTTTTTGGTGGCCGAAGCCGGTTTTTGTTAGTATTTTTTTGATTTTTTTGGTGGCCGAAGCCGTTTTTTGTGTTTTTTGTGATTTTTTTTTGTAGGTCACCTGTGAACAGAAAAGTCATAATTAGTATATAGTCTACATTATAATAAAGAAAATATATAAATATTATACATTGCAGTCCTACTCTTAATTCTATTGAATATATATGGGACAACTTTAACTGACCGGTTCGGCCTATTACTGAAACCTGGTGCACGCTATTACTGTAGTTTTGCGATCACTACATCAAAATGTTCTATATTTTGCGCTACTCTTAATAATCGTTGAACGTCTATGCCAGTACATGTTCGGATATTTCGAAGACCAGACATCTCTCAAGGAGAGCGCCCACCAAACTGTCATGGCAACTGGCAAGTAGCAAGTAGCACGTGTCTAGCACGTTACCTAAAATGTAACCAATGAAAACGAATGATTCAGCGCAAACCAAAATGACAGTAACGTCATTCATTCTAATCATTCGTTTCCATTGGTTACATTTTAAGTAATATACTAGACGCGTGCTACTTGCTACTTGCCACTTGCCACGCCACTTTGGTGAGCGCTCTCACTTAGGCCTATTCCTGTGGCCTGTGGCCCTCTATCCTACCATCATTATTATTCGTAGTTAGTTATATTTGTCATTTCTAATTATATGGCCTTGTAGGACGTCTTTCATTTTTTAATCAGTATTAAAATCACAAAATTACCGTTAAAAAGACTCTGTAGGTATAATGAAAAAAAGTATGTAAACGCATTTTACATAATACTTTGAAATAAGAATTTTCCAGAACTCTGTCTAATTTAAAAATTATTATGCTCGTATTCGTTACGAAATATAAAATATTTTAGTTATTATTTATATGTTTTATTTTTAAAAATACTATAAATAAAAACTAACATTTATATTATTAAATTATTACAAAAAAATATTAGATTTTAGGCGTTGAACAAGTAAGATTAAGAAGTAAATAGATAAAATCTGATAAAATTTATATAATGTAGTCATTGTACTACACATATTGATAAGCATTTATTCGTGGGACTTGTTTAACGAGGTTGGTATTGGAAGATCGGATTTAAAAAGATAGTGTTATTAGTATGCCGATGGGTTTTTACGATAAGAAGCATGATAGCCGTTTTAAATTTAATTTATATTTCGTCTTATTTTTGGTATGCCGACCACTATACCAATATTAATGGTGTACTGAAAATTCTGTTTTTATTTATAATTTAATAAAACAAGTACTTTTATATACTTAGTGTCGATAAAACTTGGAAGATTGTTACAAGAAATATTAGGAAATTTGCCACAAAAAAATTTAGATCAGGACAATAATTAGACCAAAGATTATGGATACTAAAAGAAATACTGACGCAAAAATACGTCAAAGCGAAAAATAAATGGATAGCTAATTTGTACAAGATTTCAGAGCAGTCACAGTTTGCACTTATTTATGTCAAAATTGCAACTTTTTCTTTTTCGTGCCTCATGTGCTTGGCCATACTTTAGCGATTGTCAGTATTCTTCAAGTGTTCTGTAGAATTAAGTTTTCAACTTTTTAAAATAATGAAGTCCCTAATATTACACCAGTCGCTTGCATTACATATTACAAATATTACACATGTTTCTTAGCCATAAATGTTGTCTTTTTCCAGAGTCTCGGCGTTCCAGTATTTTTGCTTGTAAGATTAGTTTGAGAATATAGTATTTGCCTCCACTAGGCATATGGCCAAGGTAGGAAATTTTTCTTTGCCTAACTCTATTGAATATTTTTCGTTCGCAACGTGCGCGCGGTTCTAAAATTACTTTATTTGTGGCATGTGCGATCCATAGCACTCTGAAGTCTCAGTGATATAACCTTAAGAGTTTACGTCTCTGCGCGATATACTATATGTCATTATATAGTAAAATTAACTACCCGTTGTGTAGTATTGACATCGACTGTCAAGATAGTGTTGACTGTCGGCCTGTCTGTTGATCTATTGGTATAAATTTGGTCTGAGTAGTGTTGATTTTAAACCCAAAACGTTTACCAGTGGCTTCTACGCTAGCTGTCCATTTGTAATATTTTTTCCCCTATATATTAAAAAGTACTGATAAAAATATGCAGCTCTGTCGTAATAAGTTACGTGCGGTAAAGAAATCTGTGGGTAGATCTCCTTTGATTCCTATTTCTGCTGTTTATTTCCATTATAATTGTTTTCACCCATTTCACAACAATAAAAAAATTGTGAAAACCTTGAATTATTAATGCCTGTCCCTCCGTCCCTCCTGTCTGTCTCCGACAGAAGCACTATATTATTTGATGCACCATCGCAAGATATGAATAAATATATAATTCTAATTTTTAAAGCACTTCCAGTTAAAAAGATATGACCGGAAGTTTGACAAAAATGACTTAAAATTAGTATAATCATATGTCGTTCAAATGTCGTTGAGTGAAAGCATAGTACTTTTTTTTTCACTGGGCCTGTCTGCTCCAAAAGGTTTCTGGTATCACTAAAGATACAGTTATTCAATTAACGATAAAGCTTATTATGTTTACTACCCATTGTTGTTTCCTGCAACCAGTCTAGAATTTTTGTACGCTGTAGAAGTTCGTACAGGTCTTTTGCTGGTGTGTCCTAAATATATTAAGGTCTCCTCTTTGTTGTCCATACAGTTTTTGTCTTTTATGGTCCAGCGCCCGCAGGCAAAGCTTTCGCTAATTTTTATTTTTGGATTATTGGAGTATATTCCTACCTACGACATACGAAGTCCTGTTGCTTAATCTTGTATGACTTTGATGTCTTTCGTGTGTATTTTTATCTTAAGGCGAATGTTTAGTAGGATATTATATATAACGTTATCAAATGCTTTCTGATAATCTATAAAACACACAAAAACATCTTGACGTTAATTGTATTTGAATCAAAGTCTTGCTTGCACCTGACGTTAAAAAAATAAATTGTGTCTCTCCGCTATTTTTTTCACATTTCGTATTATGCTTGAGAATATTCGAGAGTGTATGACTTTAAGAAAAACCTTTCAAAGCATGGTTTCAAAGCTAGACTTACACAATAGTGACTACTGTCTTTAAGATATATCTTTGTTAGCATTGTAACAAAAGTTCATTTTAACCCGTCAGTTGGAATTTTGTCTGAATCTATATTCGGTTGAAGAAATATTTGAAATATTTAATGGTCAAATGGTTAAATGTTCTAATATTTTTTGAACTTTGGTATGCATATCATGACCTGGACGCTTTTGATCATTCATTGCTCTCAGAACCTGTTAAACCTCAGATTCATATTTCCTGTACCAGACCATTCTTCCAAGTTGACGGGTTGTCTAGCCTCTCTCTGGTCTTTAAATAGTAATTGAGCATAATTCCCCAGACGTTTAGAGGCTCTACCTAGTTCAAGATCATTTTTCATCATATCTTAAGAATGTTGTAGGTGCTTTGTAATTTTTTTACTATTTCTATGAAAGTTTATATTGTCATGAGTATGTCGGCTCTTCGCTTTTTGACATTCGAAAACTACCAGTTTTCTTTAGCTTGTTTGCATTGTTTAAGAGTGCTGTTAGTTTTAATAGTATTGAATGCTTTTGACTCTATCCTCCTATCCTCCGTAATGCATCCTTTTCTTTGCTATTGCTGGTCTGAAAAAGATATCTGAATCGGTTTGAATGTTTTATTTTATGTTGTCATCGGTACATTTGAATTCTCGTGGATTGTTACTTACACATAGTTCTTCTAGTTCGATTCCATTTTGTCTTTACTCATTGGATACCTGAATTTATTAAGGTTATATATGAGCGTTGTTATTGATTTTTTTAATGGTATTTTAAGTGTAAATTTATGGCAGCACCTGAATGAGCGGCAACCCTTTGAATAATGTTTTGATATCTCCGATTGATTAATATGTAATACATTTGGTTTCATACGATGTTATTAGTACTACATTGGGTGATGTGCACGTATATATCCGCCGGGGATAAAGTTTTTAACATGTATTTTTTAAGACAATATTCTCCTATCTACAGAATTAAAGCAGTCGTTGTTTTTAACAAACCCCGGCGCCAAGTCCAAAAGCACCGGCTACATTATAAACCTACTTCTTTCAACTTTCCCATTTAAGACACCGATAACCATAGTAACTTATTTCAAATTAAAGGGGAAAATCTCAATAGTTGCCTGAATAATATGTTATTTTATATAATTTAAAGGCTTTTATACCTAGATATGTGACTAGTTTTAACTACTCTTAAGATGTAGGTATTTATCATATGCATTTATTTTAAAACTTAGTATTAATTATTTTAACGTAGAAGTGCTTACTTCTAGGTTTCGCTGATAATGGACGGACTGGATCAAAATCATTTTGAAGACAATTTTTATCCGTTTAAATAATTGTTAAAATTTTAATAAAAATACACTATCACACATCAGAAGTTTTTACTTCATTGTAAGTTTCTCTTGCATTTATAAAATAAACAAATTAAATATTATAATAATAATAACATATGAGTAAACCACTACTCATTGTAGTGAAAATTATATTTGTAGGTAATATTTAACGTTTATATTTCCACTAGAAGAATGTTTTACCAGAAAAAAAGATTATTTAAAGAAAATTTGCAAAAAAGTAGAACCAATAAGTTCTTGTTGGAGGTTATTTTTTGCAAATTGGATTGACTTAGTTGATCTTAATCTAGGAACAACAAATTCTGACGATTTTGTATGTTTCTTTTATTATCTTCTTTGGCTGCCGTGTCCGTATTCAGACGTTTTCGACCAATCCATCTCTTTTCTTCCACTTTTCCTTGTATTATAAGACGAAGTAGATGGTATTTAGGTCCTCTAATTATATGGCCAAAGTATTCTGTTTTTCTCCTTTTTATGGTGTTTATGAGCAGACGTTCTGAACTGATCATTTAAAGAACATCTTCATTGAAAGTGTGCGAAACCCACGATATCTTTAGGATTCGTCTATAGCACCACAATTCGAATGCTTCTAACTTGTTTAGCATTGTGTTTTTTAACGTCCATGTCTCACAACCATACAATAGGATGGACCACACATAACATTTCAGGACCTTCTTACGAATATTCATCGACAGGTTTCAGTTGCATAAAACTGGTTTCCACGTCATAAAAGCCTTATGTGATATTTCGATCCTGGTTATTATCTCTTCATCAGAGTCACAATTTACATTTAACCAGCTGCCAAGGTATTTGAAATGATTAACCCTTTCGATATTCTCTCCATTAAGAGAAATCAGACCTTGATCTATATTGATCTTTTCAACTGCCATCCACTTTGTCTTTGAAATGTTGATTTTACTGATAACTTGCTTCACCTACTAGATTTAGTAATGCTTAGAGATCTTGTAAATTTTCTGCAAGAATGGCTGTATCGTCAGCGTATCTAATATTGTTGATTACTTGTCTGTCATCCAAAGCCTCCCTAAAGATTTCTTCAGAGTACAGATTAAAAAGAGTGGGTGATAAAACACAACCCTGCCATACTCCACGTTTGATGGATAGTTTTTCAGTCAGACTGTCTCCAATTTGGATAGAGGCTACTTGATTGTAATATAAGTATTTCAGCAGTCTTATGTCATAGTGGTCAAGTCCTGCTGCCCGTATGCAATCAAAAAGTATATCGTGTTGTACTCTGTCGAATGCATTCTCGAAGTCGATGAAACAAACATAAACATTCTTTCGGAATTCACAATTTTTTTGTAATAGAACGCGCATACAGAATAGTGCCTCTCTAGTTCCTAGACCGTTTTTAAATCCAAATTGCTTATTAACCATCCTACTTTTGCATAGAAGGAATACTCGGTTTTGTATAATTCGTAAGAGTATCTTCAGTGTGTGACTTATCAAACTGATTAGTTTAAAATCGCTGCATTTGGTGGGCTTTTGTTATACGTTTTACTGCATTCTTTTATTATACGTTTATGTAATGTCTGTTTACGTAGATTATATATTTGTATATAATGTGTTGCCTATTTTGTTGTGTATAAATCGTAGATTACATGTCTACGACTTCATTTTAATCCGCGCTTGTCGGTATATTCTGGTTATTTACTTCTTCTTTTAGTTTGGAAAACCAAGCTTGCTACATACTACATTCTGCTGATGGGTTTGCAATGAAAATTGACAGAGAGACACTGTGTTTCAGTTCAGTTTAGTCTTTATAAGTCTCGCTGATAAGATGCAGACCTCCAAATTCTTGAAAATGGCCAGACTCAAACTGAACAAAGTTGCAACCTTTTAGGGTGCAAAGAGATCCTTTTATTTTAATTTCAAAAACAAAGGTAATATTTAACAGTAAAGAAAAAGCTCAAAAATATTTGTATAGGTTAAACCTAATATTAATATTAAACCTAAAATAGCAAGTAATATACGTCACAGATAAATATGAAAAAAAATTTAATTAAGTGATCTTAAATGCAACAAACATAATTTCACTTTTTATTAGTAAAATGCTTAAATATTTTACTTGCTATTAAATTTTATCAGCGTAACTGCAATACAAAACCAAAAATATTGTTTAATACCTAAACATATACGATAAACATAAAATCGCCTTATTCGAAGATCAGTTTCCAACCCTTTTAGGTAAAGTATTTCGCACAAAGGGCCGCAATGGAATGGTTTGTATTATCTTAGACATTCTCCACATTATTCAGGTTTTAGGTCATACACGAGATCTCACTCTCTCTTAGTTGTTATTCCTTTGTGTTACAGCTTAGTTTAAGAAAATATTCGACATATATTTTTTAATAGCAATTTTAGTTTTATCTGATGACACAGGGATGATACTAGAGGTTTTCATTAAACATTTATAGCGTAAATTTTATATAAATATTTTCACCGCCCCCCCCCCTCATATAATAAAAATATTTGAATCCAGGACCGATTTGCAGGGGGGGGGGGTGATACATGAACTTTTTTCGGTGGTATCGAAATTTTTTTAAGGCACTTTTCACACACTTGAGTGCCATAAAAACAATCAAACCTTATAAAACCAACGTATATTTATTTGTCAAATTCAGACAGTCAGTTTAGTCAGTCTAGTCTAGTCAGTCCTTCTCCACCTGTTAAATTTATTGTGAATGTTTATGTTGTAGTTTGCGTGTAATAATTGAAGTTCGCGGTATTAAAATATTCCAATCAGTAGGTTTAAATATACTTAAATTTATACAAAATCATGGATAATTTTTTACTGGGCGTAAGCGAGCATTCAATACTAATGAAGCATCAACAAGTGTACAGGCGAGAGTAATTCCAAAAATAAAATCAAGAAAATATTCTCAAGATTACTTAAATTTTGAGTTTACGTTTACTGAAGTAAATGAAGAAGAACGGCCTTCATGTATCATTTGCTCAAAAATTTGGAAGCCGACAGCATGAAACCAAATAAACTTAAAAGACATTTGGGAACGCTTCATAGTGAGTGCATTATTCAACCCCGAGAAATCTTCGAGTTAAAATTAAAATCACATGAAAAACAAAAATCATTTATAAAAAAAAACTTTGACTGTGAATTAAAAAGCGTTACTTGCCTCTTATAAAACCTCCCATCAAGTAGAGTAGGATCAGCTACTCGGGAAGTTGCGTAAAAAGCTGTTTTTGATTCAGCTTGATGAGGCAACAGATAGCAATAAAGATGCCCATTTTATTGCCTACGTTCGATTTTGTGATGGCATATCATTGGTAGAAGAACTACTTTTTTGCAAACCAATAGAACAGAAAGCAACGTCGCTCTCATTATTTGCTATCTTAAACGATTATATAAATGAAGCAAAAATAGAGTGGAAGAATTGCGTCAGAATATGCACAGATGGTGCTCGTACAATGTCCGGAAAATTTCATAGTCTACAAGCGCTTGTGAAACAAAAGTCTCCAATGTGTATATGGACACACTGTATGATCCACAGAGAAGCTCTGGCTTCCAAAGAAATGTCTCCTGGCCTGAATATTGTGCTAACAACGGTTGTAACAGTAGTTAATTACATAAACATAAGACCTTTGAAAACCAGAATCTTTTCTGCACTTTGTAAAGACATGGGTGCATTACATTCAGCATTATTATTTTATTGTGAGGCAAGATCGCTATCACGTGAGAAATTTTTACAACGTGTTTTTGAATTAAGACATGAAATCGCTATTTTTCTAGAAGAAGAAAATAGACCGGAAGCCGAGATGTTTCGAGATACTTTATTTTTGATGAAATTGAGCTACTTGGTTGACATATTCGAGAAACTCAATATTTGGAACATTCAGCTTCAAGGAGCCAATACACATATATTGAATACGAGTGATAAAGTTATTGATTTTTGTAAAAAATTGGAATTGTGGAGCAGAAATTTAAAGCAAAAAAACCTAGAAATATTTGCCAATGTGGATCAAAGTATTAAAACTTACAAGGTTGAAGAACATTTTAAAGTTGTTTTTGTAACCATCGAAAATCATTTAGCGATGCTGACTAAAAATTTTAAAACATTTTTTTTGTCGACGACAAATTAATACGTAGTTACAGTGGGTTAGAAATCCATTCCAAATTACTCCGGAAGGGCTCTCTACTGCTGAAGAAGAAAGCTTCATTGACTTTACGGCAAATGATGAAATCAAGAAACAGTTTAATAATAAATTCCTCTTTGAATTTTGGGCAGGAGTAAATGATGAGTTTTCTGCAGTGAAAACCAGAGCGTTCCGTATACTATTGCCGTTTTCAACATCCTACCTTTGCGAAACAGGACTTTCTGCGGTGGCTGCTTTGAAGACCAAATATAGATCGCAGCTAAATATAGAAAAAGAACTGAGAACGTCTATTTCTAATATTACACCTCGTTTCGATAAACTTTGATCTACAAAACAAGCTGAAGGAAGTTACTGATTTATTATTAAACTTTTTCATAATTTAGTGTTCAGTGCTCTTTATAATTATACCTTTTATATCAGTTTTCATGCGTTTTTTATTTTTTATTTTGTAAGAATTTTGTTTAGCTTTGATTTTAGTAAATTAGTCAATGTTGCTGATGTTTTTTCGAATAGGCTCGCGCCCCCCTAGGGGGCGTGCCTCACAGATTGAGAATCACTGGCGTAAAACTTTACATAATAAATAAAAACTTATAATTAGGCAATCTTTATTAAAAACATATAAAAAAGCTTATAAACACATCGGTATTTAGTTCTTGTGAGCTGGTTGACAAATCCATTAATCTCTTATAAGGAACTACAGGTAGTGGTTAAAATTCTAACTAGTTGTAATAAAATAGCGAAGCAAGTTTTTCTAGACCTGTGTATATTGTAATACAGATTTTACCGACAAAAGATAAAAAACATGGTTTACAGAAACTCATCTTACAATGTATGTAGGTACTGAACCCTTCAGCAATTCAATTTTTTCAACTTTAAACTGTCTTGCTTCCTGAAAGTTGTAATTTCATGTAAATAAATTGCGACGTTATAATACGAAAAGAGATTTCTACAGTGATCAATCTGGTCTTTTGTGTTTTTTTTTTAGTTTATATCTACCAACTATGACACTTTATTTTTTCTACAAGAGACTTTTTTTAGTTTGAAACGTGTTTAACGTTCCTAGGTTTATTTTATTTTAATTTTATGAATACACTATACAGATATTTTTCGACCTGTTTACATAAATTGTTTTTAAAAGATAAATTTTTCTATATTTTTAATTATCTATGTTAACATTATTAATGTTTGTATGTTGACAACGATTTCCGAAGTCGAAATTAAAACGACAATAAACGTACATTATTCTTTAATTGTGGCTTATTCCCATTTAAATAGTAATCGGAATATCTATGACTCTATGTATCATGCTTTGATAGGCTGCCAGTTTATGTTGTGTAGGATGGAAGGATGAATTGTGTATAGCCGTGTCAGTATGGGTAGGTTTATACAGTATGGAGAACTCATGTTTATTTTTAACTCTAATGATTTTTAATTCTAAAAAATTAATGGATTGATTTTGTTCTGTTTCTATTGTAAATTCAATATGACTATGAAGTGAATTAATATGCGATAAAAATTGATCAAGTTGTCTGTTAGTTCCTGTAAAACATACCGGAACGTCGTCTACGTATCTCCACCAATATAATACCTGTTTTAATATGGGGTGTTTTGAAATCTGTGTCTCTAGATGATCTATAAAAATATATTAGAGCAATGCTCTTAGAGAAAATATCTTAGAGCATAATTATCCAATATAAGTCCTGCTCTGTTATTTGTATATATTTGATTATTAAATTCAAAGTAGTTCTGGTTTATGCAAATTTCGAGAAGATGTAAAATTTCTGATGTAATTAATAGTTCACAATATTTAAGCAAAACACTGAAAAACAACAAACACATATACAATATGTTGAATTACTCGAATTTTTTTCTAGATCTATGAGTAGTTTTCATTGGGTACACCAGTCGACTATTGTATCCAGTGCCATCTATAGATGGTAGATTTCTTACGGCAACAGCCAAATTTCGCTATTTTCCCGCTATAGCCATGTCGCCTCCATATAGGCTGAGTATACTTACAGGTGTTTTGGGAACGTTAGCTCTGTGTATGCCATATGGTGCGGGTAACAACTTATCTCTTGTACTACGGCCTCCAGGGCTCTGTCTTCCGCCAGGCCTTCGACTGAACCTTTGATCTTTCATATATGAGGTGACAGTCTTGTCTTGGCTACGCTATATCCATATTCTTTCATTTTGTATACTCGTCCTGTGTGCCATACTCTGTCAAAGGCTTCGTTTATATCTAAAAAGCCAGCTCCTGTGTATTATTTTTTGTTAAATCCAGCTAAAATATATTCGGTAAATCGGAGTACTCCAAGTTCGCTGGAGGGTTCTGCTCTGAAGTCAACTTGTGGTCGGTTTGGGTGTTATCCTAGAATATGGTAAGACCAGATGGTAAAAGATCGACAGGAAGGCCTAGAAAAAGGTGGAAAAACGCTGTCAGGGAAGACCTGGAGAAGATGGAAGTAAGGCCATGGGAAATAATAGCACACGAAGAGTTGTAAAAGCCAATGATGATGATCCTAGAATATATAGTACCTATGGCATAAAGGAAGGTCACATTGGCACTCGCGAATAAAGTAATACAGAATTCTTTATGAAGTAGAACTCAAAGATTTGTGAATATTTACAATCACTTTTGCTTTTTAACATTGTCAACTATTTACAAACATTTATCCGTAAATACCAGAGTACAGCAATATTTAGAATGTAAAATTTCCATGAAATACGTTCGTACCATGGCACAACTTAGAACATGTAATCACCATTTCATTACCATCTGAAATCTGTACTATTTGCAACACAAACAAGTTGAAAACTCTGGAACATTTACTATTTGAATGTCCTATTTACAGTTCAATGAATTTTTTTTTAACAATTGTAACACGACCTTATTGGTTGTCTTAATGATGTCACTGTAACGTATTTAATAGCAATTTCTATATGTATTTAAAATATCCTAAAACTTAGATCTTTTGTCTTAAATAAATTAGCTTTAGTTTCTTATTTATTTAGTTGACATTTATTAAATGCACTCTCTGTTGTAATTTGTGATACCAATTATCTTTTTGGTAAATTTATTATTACTTAAATTCTAGACTAGTTGTTGTAAAGCCTTTGACACAGTAGAATTTGACAAAATCCTGGAAGCACTACAAGCATGCTGCATTGACTACCCATATACAAGGTTATTTTTAAAATACATACAAAGACGCAACTATTTCGGCAATACTACATAAACACGCGGATCATATCCCAATCGGCAAAGGAGTCCATTAGGGTGATACCTCATCCCCTAAACTGTTTACCGAACTGAACAAGTTCCACGTTGTTCTCCGAGTGCAGAGGTTGTCTCTCGCCCGGCTCTGGAACCCATTTGAGCCATGTGTTACCTTTGGTCAAATTTAATTTAATATATAACATCACAGTTATTTTATAACACAATGTACAACATTTCATAACTAAATGTAATTTAAAGGGTTTTTACCTTAATATTTTGGTGGCTCAGGCATTATGACCTAGCATTTTCGATTTTAATAACCTGATGATGGACTGTGTAGTCCGAAAACGTTTGTTCTATTGATGTGGCCCTTTTAAGGGTTTTTTAAATAAATATACCCATTTACAAAGATTAACCTCTTTTTGTTATACGTGGTATACAGCCAGCTACAGGAATTTTTTCCTTGTGGATTTTACTATAATATGTTTGTAAAAAACTTAATTGGGAATAGAAAGGCCCGAACATTAAAGAAAATTAACAAATCTGAAATTCGTAGACGTCATAGTTTTGTTCTCGGAAAACCTTAAGGAGATATGTGCAATGCTACATGAACTTCATTTAGTGTGTGCCAATGTGGGTCTTAAAATAAACATCTCCAAAACAAAATTCATGTCAAACCTAGTACCTAGCGGAAATATCAATATTAAAGGAAACAAAGTAAAGCTGGTGTAAAAATACATTTACCTTGGACACGAAATAAACATCACAAGAGATAACCAAACATGCGAACTACGAAGAAGAATAAACCTAGCAAGGGCAGCCCATGGAAAACAAGAAATTTTCAAACGCGATATGCCAATTTCATTAAAATCTAAAACATTTGACCAATGTGTGTTGCCTGCGATAACCTATAGTGTCAAAATTTTAAGCTAGACAGCTATAACCTCTACAACACAGCAAATAGCTCAAAAAATGGAAACAACAACTGATTTTTAAACACACGTAGGTAAAATCTTTTTATGTAGAATTAGAAAGCCCTTACTCTTTATAATCTTTTCATTGTTTGTACCTAGGATTAAGATATTGTATTTAACCTTTTGTTATAGAAATGAATTATGTATTAGTAACCAAAGGGAAAGCCAGTGTTGAAGCAAAAATTTTAGTTTCTCAGGAAGCAGTAATAAGATTTTTACTTAACGATTGTAAAATAAAGCTGTTTAATTGGAAAATGTTTTTTTGTGAATGGGAGATTTGACAGTCGATGTGTGAGAGAATAGGCAGTTGTCATTTGATCATGATAAGAAAAGGCCGCGTCTCGATAGAGAGTGTGTTCGGGAGTTTGGATACCAGGATTGTGAAAAGAAGTTCGCAGAATTGTGGAAGGAGATACGAAGTCGATAAAAAGATATCCTTAGACCTAAAGTGGACAGTTTCTGGAATACGTAGGAAATAGTTTGGCGGCACTAAGTTGACAGAAAGAAGTCCTTGTGTCACTAAGAAGTAGCTGGGTGTTTAGATAATTAAATTTAAAGTGTTAATTGTTGGAGAATTGAGTCAGGTGTTTCGTATAGTCGCTGCAGGAGGATTACAGATACGAAAAGAAGAAAGCCGAGGCAAATAGTGTCAGATCACATTGCTGTGGAGCGTGAACGATTCTGGGTATGGTCTAAATACAATCTACGAAGAAAAGGTCAGTGATTTTCTGATCAGAATTTTAAAGTATTGTAACTGTGAATGAGTTTTGTTGACATTATTGTCGTTACCATTTTAACTAAAGAGTAGACTTCATTTGTAGAATGTGTTAAAGTTTTGTTTTTGCAATATAGTAAATATAAAAAAATCAGATAGATAAAAAGTTTTAAATATATTCATTGAAATTGGCTTTAAAGTGGTTTTGTCTTCAAGAAGACTTAAAATATTCTTTTTGCGTAAATTTTATTGTATTCATTTATGCTAATTGATAAGATAACAGCAAAATTTGATAATTGTTTTATTCTTCTTTAAATAAAATAAAGAATACCATTTTTTTTTGTAACATACTATTTTTATTATTATCCTTTTTTCTCTATTCCGATAAAGAACAACTATGAAATCTTTGAACCCACACAACATATAGCCTGATATAGCCCTAACACAAAGGTTATTGGAAACGGCAGAGATAAGAGTACTAAGAAGAATATGCTGAGAGATCTAAAGAGCAGTAAATATATTAAAATAATATGTATCACACGTTGTTTAAATAAATGAATACATAATAGAAAAAAGGATGGAATAAAAACATAAACAGAATGGGGGAGACCCGTGTTGTCAAAATATCAGAAGATAAATCACTAATCGGACAACCGTGCAAAGGATGGAGTCATAACCTGTCATAAAAGCATGAGTCTGCCAACGAACAAACAAAATTGCTTATAAAGAAGAAGGAGAAGAAGAAAAAAAATTTAGGAAAAAAGTACATTTAGGAGTAACAGAAGATACGGTTATCCGTTTACTACTAATATATCTAGTATTCTCTTATTGCCATAAATATTTTAAAATATACTTTAGTTATAGTGTATTTTTATGTATGAGAGAGTAATAAAACAATAAATTATGTATGCAAATCCCTAAACTGTTGATACGGGTGACTCAATGAAAAACAGATATTTGTCAACAAGTTTACAGAAGTATATAGGAAAACAATTTTAAATTGAGTATGACCACCAGGTATAAAGGTTGGAGCAGAATAGAAAACAATAGTTGTGAGGGTTACTAATCCCTAAATAAGGTTGCCAGTGTCTGAGTGATGGAGGTTAACAGGTACTAATGAATTTGCAAGAAATGTAAGATGTTTATTTTATTGGTTATATATAACCAATAAAAGTTTAATAAGTACCTACCTATTTGCGAAATAAAGTTTAATTCTTTAGATAAAATAAAACGTTTTATTTTATCTGAAATGAGTGCATTCCACCAAGTAAGGGTTTCAACAATCAAACATTTAATTCTTTAATTCCAGGAATCTACGACAGTAATTGACTAGATAATTACCTTCTAAACTTATTCCACAGAAAATATGATAATGGGTTTTTCCATTTTGTAGGAAGGTCCAAGTGGCGTATTCAAAATTCTTAACAGTTCACTAAAAGTAGGTACTTCAGTTGCAAGGTGCAGTTTATTGTGTATCCTAGTGTTATGGAAAATTTGGAAGTGCCGTGTAAACGCCGAAAAATTGGTCCTTTAACAGTTAATGAAAAAACATTAATATTTAATTGTTTTAAATCATTTACAGACAAACGTTTATGTGAAAGTGTTGATGAGACCGTTGAGTTAGTTAGCAGTACACTTGGTGTTGGGAAATCTACGATTTACAGAGTTATTAAAGAAGAGAATTGTGATAGTTTTCAAATGCCACGTAATGCTCCATGGAAACCAAAATTTCAAATAGAATATCCTTTTAAAGAAGGACTTCGACGGAAAGTGCATGAATTCTTCTTTAGACAAGAATTTCCAACATTGGATAAAGTTCTTGTCTCAGTTCGAGATAATAAGGATTACCCAGAAATGAGTCGAAGTACGTTATGGAAACTTCTAAAAGAAATAGGCATCCGCTGGAAAAAGAATCCCAGAAAGTCTATTTTATTAGAAAGAAGCGATATTGTCATATGGAGAAGACATTTTCTAAGAACCATAAAGGAAATGAGAAACCAAAAAAGAAAAATATTTTATCTTGATGAAACATGGATCAACGAGGGTCATACACCAAATAAATTTTGGCAGGATGAAACTGTTACAAGTCAAAGGCACGCTTTTGTAAATAACTTATCTACTGGTTTAAACCCACCATCAGGAAAGGGACGCAGGCTGATAAGAGTACACATTGGCAGTTCAGACGGTTTTATTGAAGGTGGTTTATTAACTTTTGAATCAACTCGTACCGGTAACTACCATGAAGACATGAACGCTGATGTCTTTCAAGAATGGGTCGAACAAATGATAGATCTTCTTCCTAAGAACTGTGTAATAGTAATGGATAATGCACGTTATCACTTCAGACTTATAGAAGGACTGCCCACAACCAAGTGGTTAAAAAAAGACTTGCAGAATTGGCTGAGTTCAAGAAATATTACGTACTATCCCGGATCTATAAGAACGGAACTTTATTCCTTGTGTGCCCTTCATAAAGAAAAATTAAAAAAATACGAAATTGATGAAATTGCCAAAAACCGTGGAATGACAGTACTTAGATCCCCACCATATCATTGTGAATTAAACCCGATTGAACTGGTATGGGCACAGATAAAGAGTGAAGTTTCAAAAAAAAATACCACTTTTAAAATTCATGATGTTAAACAGTTGTTTTTGGAGGCCGTAAATAATGTAAAACCTAAAAACTGGGAAAAGGCAGTAAATCACACTATTAAAGAAGAGGAAAAAATGTGGAAGCTGGACAATATTACTGATAAAATGATCGAGCCAGTTATTATAAATCTTGGTTCTGAAAGTTCATCTTCTGAATCTGATTTGGATTTGTAACAAGTAGCTGTAAGTTTTATATTAATATTTTTATTTATCTATTTAACATACCTTAGACGGTTTTAAAAACTCTTTTTCTCTTTTGTAATTTTTAAAAATTTAAAAAAAAATGTGAATTTTTTAAAACCCTTTTTAATGTAGGCCAGTCAGTTTTAATATAGTGTGTGATAAAAGAGGTCACTTTTGTTTACATACACATAACACTTTATAACACTGAAATAATTCATTTATTTTTTACAATTATTCAAAGTAATTTTTCAATTAATCTTGAGCACGCCCATGGAGTGATCGAAGGTACCAGTTAAAATTATGCTAATTACTCTCTCGTTCATAAAAATAAACTATAATTGTAAGAAGTTGTTATTTTTGATATGATTTTATTTGGTTTTTTTACACAAATTTGGTTGTGGCTGGTAAATGTATTTCGAACAAACTTTATATCGTAATTTTAGTCAGAATATTTAGCAGCTATACTAAAACATAAATAAAATGGTAAAAACACAGAATACATAAATGCAAATAATCAGTTTGAATCCAAACAATAATATCTTTAACGCACCCATTTTCATACTCTGTAAATAAATACTATTCTCACTTCAAAATTATGCAGCTCACTTCACTTTTGAGGCTTTCGAATCTCTTGTAACTTTCAAAGGGATTTAAAGTATTTTGCTCGAGTAACTTTAAAATATATTTTGTATCTTTAATTCAAGTCGAAAAACTTAACATGCAAAATGCTAAACTGCTCGTTTCCCAGGCGCCTGAATTTTTTATTTTATTTTTTGTTCAGACGAAACATCGGAATGAAATTTTCTTTAGCTCGAACCGCATTTCCTCAAAACTTAATTTTAATATTGAAGTGACTTGGGCAAACATTGGAAAATGTTTCATTGTAGATGTTATTCTTTTCAAACTTTCCGGAATAATTTTCCTGGAATAATGGCTTGTAAAATCGGCCTGAGAGTCAAGACAGGAATTTTGTAAGAAAATGCTAGGGAGTTAGAATAACATTGTAATTTATTTTCCTTCTGATTTATTTGTTCTATAGCAAAATCAATCGTTAAAACTTTTTGAAATCCGTTGTGTAAATATTACCGACATTTAGAGTTCTCTTCTTAGACAAGTAGTTGCTAGGTTTGTATTCACAAATCTTTTTGAGTTTTAAAGCAATATTTTTAAAGGGGATTTTATTTGCACAATTGTACACAAAAATAATATTGAAGAAAAATATTTACTCTCAACACTGGTATGTCTTTGCAAAATATGGTTGTGCAAAATATATCAAGTAAAACGTGGCAAATTATATTAAGAAATACATTTATTTGTATAAAAACTACAACGAGAAATAGGTGAGTTATGGTTAGACCTAAAAATATGCATCTAAATAATGCAACCAAAAAATATGCCTGAAATATGCACATTTTTGGGTTAGAATATATGCATTAAGTATGCATTTTTTTGGGGAATATGGATACTGGATTTGACAATTTGTATATCCTATTCTTAACCTTAGGATGACAGCTTTTTCATTTCTAGAGATTGTTCAGCAGTTTGTCGGATCTCATGTAATGCACTCTTGATTGTGTTCCAGTGTGTTTGCCAGGTATGATACTGTTGTTGTTTTAAAATTTGCTTTAGGTCATTACGGATTTGAATATGTTGGGCTTTTGAGGATTGACTGTTTACATAAGAAGCTTACTTGGCTGCTTGGTCTGCTTTTTCATTACCGGGGATGTCAGTATGGAATGGTAGCCAGATGATCGTGACATTTGCACCTTAAAAAGCGAGTGCACTGTAAGTCCTATGAAATTCTTAAACTAGGGGATACTGGGAGTATATACTTTTTATCGATTATAGTGATGGCAGGGAGTCTGTGCATATTGCTTGGTTTTTATTATCTGTTTTTAGTTTTTTAAAAGATTCTAGTATCGTATAAATTTCTCCAGTGTATATGCTGCATAAATTCGGTAAAAAGATGATTTTATTATTTCCGCATATGTGGTAACAGCACATCCAACGCTTGTTTCGCTTTTGGAGGTATCTGTATACAGAATTTTTTGCAATTGGCCCTTGCTTATGATTTATTTAAAGTGTTGCCTTATGAGAAGGCTTGAGGTTTCATGTTTACTGTATTCTAATAGAGAAGTGATTGAATGTGTAATTGGTTTATTCCAAGGCGGGGTATCCGTGATTGGGAAGGGATGTGTTTTAGTAAGGTCAAAGGTTTTTCTTAGACGTAGACGGGATTGGATGGGTTTGCGAATACGGAAGCAAAGTAAGATTGAAGAAGATACCCTCGTCAAATCCAGAGAGGTGGTTCATTAGTCTCGCAGTAAGGGCTATGTATGGGGCTAGATTTGAAAGAGAAAGACGAATAGAACTGTTATGTACAGAGTTCAGTAGCTTTAAGACAGATTTTGATGCAGACATGTATATGAAGCTACCGTAGTCTATATATATTAAGTAAGATGGTTTCGTCCACACGATATGTGTACTTCAATAGTGCCTTGATGATGTTGAGTCTCTTCATACCATTGCCCTTTAATACACTTATACGCGTTTACAAGTTAGCCTACTGTCAAACGTTAAACCAAGTGTTTTGTGATGAGTAACTAGTTGCAATGAAGTTTCGCTAAGGGTGATAATTGGACTTTGGCTGTAGAGTCTTCTGCTAAACCGTAATAATTTCGATTTAGTCGTTGAAAGAGCTAATCTGATTTTTTTTTGACCATTCACTAAGTTGATTTACGGCGATTTGGAGTACGTTTCATGTGGCACTTGTACTTTTTCCTGACAATATAAAATAAAGTCATCTGCGTATATTAAATGCTTGACAGGAGGACAAATACTGGAACAAATATCATTTATTGCAAGAATGAACAGTGTTGTACTGAGTACTGAAACTTGTGGGACTCCATTATTTTGCCCGAAATATTGGTATAAATTAATGTTTGTTTTAATAATTATAAAACAATATAAGTGAATTTAAAAACTAAGTAGATAATTGTACTCTACTAATTCATTGTAATGAAAGTGGTAAGAAGTAAAATACTGAGTGTAACATACTAAGTATTCCTTAGAATAATAAAAACAATAAAATAAAAATTTTCCAATAAAAACTTATGGCTTCTATGACCATATATTTGTAAACTAAGAATATTATTTCCACATCAACAAATGTAATGAGAGCATATTTTAAATTCACAAAACTATTTGGTTACACACTTATTTCTTCGCAAAAATTACCAACAATAATCAGCTACTTCAGTTACTCTCTAAAAACCATTGTTTTTTTTTATTCATTACTTCAAATTAAAAAAAATGTTTTCTCTTGTGTCACGTTTAACATTTTTTTTGACAAGTTAATCTAATTTCTTTTATTGAAGCCCTGGTTTCTACCTAGGACAACTTTGATGAATCTAGTAATAGTTTTTTTTAGTAAAATTTGATCGAATGAATAAAAGTTGCTGTTGTAGAAAGTTGTTTTAAAAACACTGTGTAGCATATAGCAGAGATTGGTAACTTTCATTCGTTAAAGCGTCAATTATATTTTTTAAATCTACGAAATAATCTGAATAGAAAAAAAGCTGCTTTCAACCATGTTCCCCATCGTTTTAAAATGGGTTTTAACAATTCTAAAAGTGACATATTTGGAAGCATTTTTTTACAAAGTTAAAATCTTAGAGCAGATTTGGGGAATGCTTTTGTATGCTTGATATCAGGGAGTTTACAAAAGGATTTTTTTTGAATTTTTGTGTCAACTCTGTTCATTCTCATGTATTAAATAAATAACGTATATTAAGTTGGTATAAAATATTTTTAAATTTTATTCCTGCCTTGACCATATATGGTGCAACATCGGATAAAAAAAAACAATAATTGATAGCCAAAAATAGCTGCAGGAATAAAAAAAATTATATTTCTTATCATTAAATGAGCTATATATTCTCTTGGCGAATCAGTGGTTTCGTCAATACACACATAGAAGTAATTTTCACTAATTTTGTATATTAATGCTTGTATAAAAGCTACCATTTATCTAAAAGTTTTACAGATAATGAAATACACCTGACACTACTTCATGTGAATCATTTGGATAGGTTTCTCAAGTGCATACCTATAGAGCGTGTCACGTTAAGAAAATAACATTGCGGAGATTGGGTCATGTATTTCTTATCGACGATAGAAGCGATAGAAGCGCGGCGATGCCACGACGAATGCAAGCACGATTCAGGGTTGTATTATTTGTGTTTTTGTTTCCACAGACATGAATTAAAATGAATGTTTTTTAAAATAATTGACCAAAATGCCATTCGATACAAGAGATAAAAAGTAGGGAATATGATTTTAATTAAATAAATAATATTTACAAAAGAATTTTATTACTGAGAGCGCCCACCAAAGTGGCGTGGCACGTGGCAAGTAGCAAGTAGCACGCGTCTAGCATGTTACATAAAATGTAACCAATGCAAACGAATGATTAGATCGAACGACGTCACTATCATTTTGGTGTGCGCTGAATCATTCATGTTCATTGGTTACATTTTAAGTAACATGCTAGACGCTTGCTACTTGCTACTTGCCACGTGCCACGTCAGTTTGGTGGGCGCTCTCACTTATATATTATTTTAATTATAGTAACGACAGTTTATTTGTTTTTGGTAAGAATACCATATGACATAAATCATGAAAATCAGTAGAAAATATTGCTTAGCCATATCATGCATTTTGCCGACTATTAAAGATAAGCAATTAACCTGATCGCTCTGTGTAGCTTGGTTGTCCAGCTATTCATTGAAATGCATATATCTAGTTACTAATTTCATCTTAAAATAATACGGTGTGCGTATGTCAGCGATTTTATGTCGTTCTGTGACTACATAATGATAATAAGGCTTTGTGAGTCTTTAGTAGTTATTCTGACTTTACTGTCAAATTTTAATAATTAAAAATGGAAAATAAATCAAGAATTAAGCTAAGGGAATATCGGACATCCATGCAAAACCAATTGTTTGAATTATATTTAATTATCATCTTAATTACGGAAGTGGTGAAAGTGTTAGAAGTTTATGCGATAAAGTAAGTCCTATAATGGGAGTCAGTTTTAGTACTACTTTTAAAATTCGCAAAGAAGCTACAGAAGGAGGACTAAGGTCCATAAAAAAAAAACAGGAAAACGTACCAAAAATCGACTGAACAGCAAAAAGTTTACTTAAGATTCACTAGTTTATATGCGGCTCCATGCCATCGTGCATAGTTTTTTCGTTAAAAATTTACCGTTGACATTGAATAAAGATTTTGCACTGGTTAAAACAGACAAAGATTTAGCAAACATGTCACACACAACAATGTGGAGAACACTCCATGAGATAAACCTTGTTTTTTTGCAAACGAGGAGTAAAGTCAAGCATAATTGAACGACCGGATATTCTAAAATAAAGACATCAGATTTTGCGTGAGATAAAAAAATTTCGATCTCAAGGATACACCGTCTTTTATTTGGACGAAAATAGGGTGAATCTTAGACAAAGCATTTCCAAAGAATGGAAGGACCTCTCAGTGACTTTAACCAGGGATGCGTTTGTTAAGGGGTTTTCAACAGGCCTAAAATAGCCGACACAATGAAGTTCCCGATTTGTTATAGAGCAAGCGGGTAGCGAATGGGGCTTTGTAGAAGGTGTTGCTTTTTGGTTTTTAGCTAAAACAACTCAGCGGACTATCATAATAAAATGGATGGTCCTATATTTAAACAATTGTTTAAGGAAAAGCTGGTTAATAATCTTTCTCACTATCACTATTGTGGTGATGGACAACGCTTCGTGCCATTCGAGGAGAGAAGAAGTGATTCCGACACAAGCCTCCAATAAAGATCCATGACATGTGTGCTGGAGAAAGATATATTTTTTGAAGAAGATTATTTAAAATCAGAGCTTAATAGAAGTCGTAAATATATACAAAGAAAAATGCATAAGATATAAAATCGACGAGAAGTGCAAAGAGAAAAATGTTGCCATTCTGAGACTACCTCCATACCATTGTGAGTTAAATCCAATTGAAATGGTATGGAGTCAAGTCAAAAGCCATATTGCCTCACACAACACAGAGTTTAAGACCGCCGTTATGGAATAATTAATAAGAAATGCATTTGGTGTAGTAACAATGGAAAACTGGAAAAACTATTAAAAACTTGCTATTAAGAAAGAGCAAAATTTTTTTGTTATTGACGAGTTAATGGACGATATTGATGCTGTCGTAATAAATGGGATGGTTGACAGTGACAGTAATGAAAGTGATAGCGATAATAGAAAAGATGAGGATGATGGTAATATGCAGTGAGTAAATTATGAGATAGTGTGCAAATCGGCGGACAGAAAGTGCCGAATCTAAAAATTTATAGTGTATAAATGAATGTACACTAAATAAAAAAAATAATGGAATAACCACATAAGCAGAATGGGGGAGACACGTGTGGTCAAAATGGTGAGAGATACACCATTAATCGGTAGAAGTATCAGCCGACCGCGCAAAATATATGGTATGGTATATGGCGCATAAATGTATGGTATGGTATATATATTCCATAGAGGTATCTATTCGTCAATGAACAAGCAGGATTGCTTATAAAGAGGAAAAAGAATAAGAAGATAAAAATAACTTTGATACGCCGCAATTTATTGGGATACCCTGTATATTTCAAAATAATTTTAAAGTGTAGCTCTAATCAACTTACAATTTTTTTTAATCTTTCGTTGTAATCTTCCGTTCCGTAAGTGGTGATTCACCAGATATAAAAGAAAAAAATTTTATGTATGTAATTGTTATTACTTATATGAAAATAAAATTAATGCTGCACTTTTTTTTAGTTACATATTATTAAAGCATTAATAAATATCTAATGTTACACAATATAAAAATTTAATAATTTTTATAAGACCTATAACAATTACATACCTATATCTGTCAATTAAAGAAACAAGTATTTATATTGCATTATTTTGCATTCAAATATACATATCCTTTTATTAGTAAAATTAATTAACTACAACTACACAGTGCTGACTATAGCTCAGATTAGAATGAATCATATATCGACAGTCTAATAGCAACACGTGCCTAAGAGTTTTGGCAACACTGATCTCCATAAGCGCAATGTTATTTTCTTATCTTGAAGCAAAGTACAGCTGAAGTTATTATTTGGAGACGTTTTGCACTGAGAATTACCAATAATAATAGAAAAATTGAAGATTTAAAATTTGCCTTTATCTAGTAAGATTTTAGTCTGGTCATTATTTGACAAAGGCTGTTTTTTAACGACCCCTTTATTCGCTCCGTGCGTGACCATGGTAGGGGTACATTGAAACGATGCCAGCGTGCGTAGCGGCGAAATATGACAAAATTGGAATATTGAACAAAATATTTTTACGCATAAATTTTATCAAAAATGTGTGCAAATACATGTTGCGTATTTAATTGTGTTAATAATAGCAAAAACAGTGAGTGTAGTTTTTATAGGTTCCCAAAGATGACATATAAATTAGAGAAAAGAAAAAGATTAATTCGTGTTATTAATATGAACAAGTAGATATCACATAATTTCATTTTTATGCAATTGAAATAGGAAAAATTTAAATAATTTACCTTGAATGATATTTCATAAAGCTTCAAGCTAACTGCAGATGACTTTAGCTTTTAATATCATAGCTTTTACTATTATTTTTTTTTAATTATATGCTCTTTTGGGTGAAAAACTTGATTTGCCAGTACTCGATTTTTCCCTTTCTTTTCCGTTTGGAGTTGAAAAGATATATTATGATGAATTTTGAGAAACCCAGTTTTTAATACATTTATTTTGTACATAAACTGAAAAAATATAGTTAAAAAACTAATTTATTAATAATTGTCAATTTCGCATGTATTTAACAATGTCAAACATATGTCATATGTTTAACCTGAAAATTGGGACTCCAAAATTGTCAGATGAAGGCAGTAGGTGTCGCATCAGTCACGCACGGAGCGAATATGTAAGCCGGATTTATAATTAGTATTTATTTTATAAACTTATTTCCATAGTATCAATCCCAAACCATCTTTGACATTAGCAAATAATTGGTCGTTGGTTAAACTAAACAACCAATGACAAGCGAGACTATGAAAATAAACGTAAAGAAAAGGCTCATGGGAGAACTTAATGAGAATAGCAGACTGCACTTATTCAACAGCCCTTCAATATGTCAAATATTTGTAAACGTAGGGAATCCCTCTTAATAAAAACAATTGAGATCTCATTATAAACCCACTACATTTCAACGATGTGTATTCAGACGTCATTGAAGGAGAACTGAAAATTTTACCTTATAGTTTACATTATTCGCTGTTTATGTATTGTATCACCAGATGGCTTCTTTTACTGGGCCATTTAATGGGCTATAAAAATCGATTTGAAAGTTGTAAATATACATTTGAGTTGAATTTTGAACGCAGATAAACGGAAGAACATAGTCATAAAGTTTATGCTGAATTAAAGCATATCTAGAGATAGTAATAATTCAACGAAATTAATTACATTTTAGTATCTAGAAAAATAAACTAGTTTGCTAACGATAGAAGTTCGAGTTTTATTAACACACACACTATTGCAAGGAATTTAGGAACGGATAGGTAAGTCATAAAATAAAAATATTTTTGAGAATGAAAGTAACGTTTTTATTAAGGTTTGAAGTAAACAGTTTGAAATAATATTTACAAGTAATATTGTTTACAAAAAACAGAAGAATAAAAGGAATGGGTATTCGAAATATCGCTTATTGCATTTGTCTGGGAAAGTACCTATTTAGTAGGTATTTATTTACATATTTTGAATTTACTGTTTTATTACCCTATTAAAATATAACCTTATTTAGTTAGATTATCTTTAATTACTTCATTGTATACTAAAGTATCTTCTATTAAATTTTTGACGTTCAAACTGACTAACACATATTAATGCATGTCATTCTGAGAAGCCACTTGGGAAAGCTAAGCGACGAAATGTATCTCCATATCTCATATTAAAATTAAAAAAGAATCAAAAAATTAGGAAAGAAGATCGCCTACATCGGCAACCAGAAGTGCTTCAGAAAATCCTTTTTAAAATAATAGTAGATATAGGTCTCTAAGAAATCGATTTCTCACAACCAACCACAGAAAGGGAAAAGATACTTTAAGTGGCTCGTTAAAAGGAGGAATAGAAGAACATGACATGTGTCAATTGTGAAAGTGGAGTGTAAGGTTACTGCAAATAATGCACAAACTGCACCTTAATACAAATGCCAGAATTTGGTTAATGAGAAGAATGAACCATTACAAGAATTCCAAGATGCATTGTACACATTACAGGTTTAAAGTGAGTGTAAAGAAAAAGATAATGCAACCAAAGGAGTATGCCTTCACATGAACACAGTTAAACAACAAAAAAATATATTGATCAGATTTCCCTGTAAAGCCTTAAAAACAATTAAAAGAAAGTAAATAATTTAAAAATTATACAAGAATGACTTTATGGATGCAGAATGGAGTTTTACCTATTTGGCAGGAAAGAAGTGAATATAGTTGAAATAAAAAGGCTTAGTGGGCTTAATGAGAATGTCTATATTTTCAATGGTCTATTAAATCGGAAGTGGGATAGTCCCGATTGAGCAAGTACCGTTCAACGATTTGCTAAAATCACAAAATAAAAGTGTAATTTTCACACAAAATTCATAGTCAATTGAAGAACAGTTTAGAGTCAAAAGAATACTTGTCAGAGTTTAAAACAGATTTAAGTGGAATAATTGTTACTGAGACAGAGAAGATTGGTTCAAGAAATTCACTCAAAACGTCTGTTTATCTACGAATCTAGAATTTCCATGGCATGCTTTATAATAATTATCAAAATTATAATACAAACGGTTACAGCTAAATATCTTAATAACTTTAAATTTAGGTATAGGAAAAAGTTAACGGAACTTAACTAAAAGGTCTTTCTAATACCATGATAATATATATGGTGATCCATTTAAGAAAATAGAGAAATTTTTAATTATTATATCCACAAAATGTTGAAGTTTCATTGAAATATAAAAAATATTTATTTATACTCAACAAAATGAATGCAAATGTATTATTTATAAAGATAGAGAATGTAAAATCGGATAACGTTTCAAAATAATATTACTCATATCTCGTAAAACACTTGTAAAAGGAAGTTTTTATCAACTTAAACTGGAAGTGGTAGCAGGCTGTAAATATTTTGGAATAATTGAGCATCTCCAAAACCGCATATCCAAAATTTAAAGATAATTAAGTATGTCAAGTGTGTCTTAAACATCTGCTTATATTTTCCAAAGAATCATTCTGTATAAACTACTTTGTGCTATTTTCGATAATTATAAGGATTCGTTACAATCACCGGCTTAGATCGACCTTTTTTATTGAGGACAATGAGAGACAATTTCAAGTTTTTTTTTTACCGTATCGTCTTCTTACCCGTGTTTAAATAGGAAAGTGGGATTAAAAATCTTTGGAACTGTATTATTTTTAAAATTACATCTAAATAGCATTATTCACTACTGGTTTAATGATAAATTCGATATATTATCGAATAGTATTATTATATTGTAGGATGTGTCAGCAAAGTACTTTGTGGCAATAGAAGTAATATTATCTACAACGAAAAAAAACGGATATGGATAATGGATACTAGCATCCACCCTATAGTCCCGATTTATTGCTTTGCAATTTTTACATGGTTGGTTCACTGCAAATGGGGTTAAAAGGTTGTACAGATGTATTAGTCAACACAAAAGTTTGCAAAAGTCAAATATTTATTGAAAGATGCTGGATTTATGTTTTATGACGATATAAAGTTAAAATGCAAATTTTTCAATTATTTCAATAGTATGTGTGTATGTGAAATTTGTTGTTAAATGTTTGTTGTTAAAAGTTTGTTGACTAAACTGTGGAATCTGGGGTGCCTTGCTTCTTACACTTGGGTGAATAAATATATAAAAAATTAAATATTACTCTGACTGTGGCTAAACAAATACCAGCTCATGTGAGTGCAGGCCGCTAGATTTCTTATAAGTATATCCTAAGTATATAAGAGCGGTGTCTACCCGATCGTATTAGGTTATGTTACGTAAAACACACAAACACGTTAATTAAACTAAATATGAAAATAAATAATAATCAAATGCTTAACGAAAAAATATGTGTGGCGGACAGATCATTATCATTAACCAAAATGCATATTTGAATTTTAGTCAATATATGGCAGAGGCCATAGCTTCGCCGAAGATAGTCTAGGCTGACTTTCCGTAATTTGTATGATAGGGGCGCAATCAATCCCATCTTAACCGAAAATTAAAGTTTTAATTCGACCCATTTGTTATTGTAAGGAAGGCTTGGTCTCATTATGAATTATTGCAAGAAGTATACTTTTACTAGGATCACTCTCATTTGCTAAGGTCTGTCGCTTTGACGGAATACTGAGAGAAATGAGAACCCTTGAATATTAATATACTTACTGAAATAACTGTATATCAACAACACAGCAAACATGAGAGTCAACAACTCCGAGAGTTTTAAACCAAAAGCCGGTGTTCGTCAAGGATGTATTATCTCTCCGACGTTATTCAATATTATATGCATATTATATATCTTCGAATACAATGCGCATAATTTGCTCTATATATATATATATATATATATATATATATATATATATATATATATATAGCAAATTATGCGCATTGCATTCGAAGAATGGCAAGGTGGAATATTAGCTGGAGACCGAAAAATCAGCAATCTCCGCTATGCTGACGACACTTTATTACTAGTATCATCAACAAATGACCTTTAATACAATATGAACAGACTAATCTAATATACTATTAGTCGTGAATATGGACTTAAAATTATTGTACAGAATACCAAGGTAATTATAATCGATCGAATTAGAAATAACCAGCCGGAAAGCCGTTTCAGTTATTTAGGTTCTGTTATAACAAACAATGGGGTGTAGGGTTGTGTTATAGAGGTAGTACCTTTTATCGGAACGACCACATCGAGCGTCATAGACGGGAGATGGTTCTTAATAACTGGTCCTCATAAGACACCTAACTCTCACTTATGGCTCCACGTGCCACACCCCGGGCAACTGCATTGGTCTGCAGGCTAAACTAAGTGAGGGTAGCCAGATATGGCGAAAAACCACCGAGCGATTGCCGGTATAAGCAATCCCCCACCTTCTGGTCAACGGCTTCGGGCGGACGAGCTGGTTGGTGGAAGGGCACTCTTTTGTCCTGAGATTGAGAAATCGGTCTCAAAGGCGGATGAACCAGGAAGATGGTCAACGACATAAGGCTACAGAAGGCCACGGGAAACCACTGTAGTAAAGGCTCACAAGAGCATCCCTAGTACAATCATCATGGCTAGCAATAACCAAATGAGTAACCTTACTGATCATGAGCCGCGGAAACCAAGATCCGGCAGGGGAAGTAAATCACTACTTAGCCACAGGGCTTCCCAGGTCGTAAGCCAGCGAAATCCCTGTGATGTAAATAATAGAACACTTTTAAAAATTGCCACAAGAGGAAATATGAGAATTGCAACATGGAACGTGCAAAGCTTACTACAATCAGGTAAAGTAGAGAATACTGCGATAGAAATGGAAAGATTAAATATCGAAATTCTAGGAATAAGCGATGTACAATGGCCAGGGTCTGGAAAACAACGGACTAGAAACGGAGCTATATATTATAGTGGATATTCTGATAGAACAAACCGATATGGTGTGGCCATAATGGTAAGCAAGGAAATAGATAAATCCGTACTTGGTTTCACCCCGCTTTCGAATCGCATTATAATGCTACAAATTAACACCAATATAGGGAAAATGAATGTTATTCAAGTATATGCACCAACAGCTGACAAGGAGGAACAAGAAATAGAAGACTTCTACGAGCAATTAGAAACAATAATGAAAACAACAAAAAAACGTGAAGTTCTGATACTAATGGGTGACTTTAATGCCAAAGTGGGCAGAGGAAGTGTGGATAGTTGTGTTGGAATGTATGGATTGGGAGAGCGAAATGAGCGTGGTGAAAGACTAATTCAGATGTGCCAAATAGAAGAACTAGTAGTTATGAATACAATGTTTAAATTACCAAATCGCCGGCTCTACACGTGGAAAGCTCCTGGAGACAGCAAAGATAGAATCATAAGAAATCAGATAGATTACATCTTGATAAGGAACAGGTACAAGAACTCTATTACAGTAGTGAAGACTTACCCTGGAGCAGATGTAAACTCGGACCACAACCCAGTAGTAGCAAATATGAATGTAAGATTGAGAAAACCATTAATGAAAAGATCTAGACCACAAATATGCATTGATAAGTTAAGAGAACCAAATACATACCAAGAAACTCAAAACAAAATAAATCAGAGTATCCAAGAAATAAAACAACAAAATAAGAACACTACAGATATTGACACAAAGTGGAAGAATATAAAGAACGCAATCGAGACTGTGGGACGGAAAACTTTAACATTTACAAAAGCTGCCAAACAAGAATGGATGACACAAGAAATTCTCGAAAAGATGGACAAAAGAAGAACACATAAAAACAAAGATAAAATTAAATATCAAGAAATTAATAAACAAATAAAACAGAAAATAATACAAGCTAAGGAAACATGGATGTCCATTAAATGTCAAGAAATCGAGGAATGTGAGGCAAGGTATGACACTTTCAACGCCCATAAGAAGGTTAAAGAAATGATTTCAGGAAATCGTAACAAACCAATCGGGATATTAAAAAATGCAGATGGTACCACTATAACTGAAACGCAAGACAAACTACGTAGATGGAAAGAATACATTGAACAACTATTTTATGATCAAAAAGTAGAACAATTATTAGAAGTTAACGGAGAAACCACGGGACCAGAAATAATGAAAGAGGAAGTTATGTATGCTATAAAACACACAAAAGGCAGAAAAGCTCCAGGACCCGATGAAATACCAATTGAACTATTGAAGATAATTAATGAAGATAATATTGATGTCTTGGTAGACCTTTTTAACTCCATATACAAGACGGGACACATACCCAAAGAGTGGCTTCTCTCAACTTTGGTGACGATTCCAAAAATCACAAATGCTAAAGATTGCAATGACTATCGAACAATTGCGTTAATGAGCCACACATTGAAAACCTTCCTTAAAATCATACATAACAGAATCCACATGAAATTAGAACAAGAAATAAGTGATTCACAGATGGGTTTCAGAAAGGGTCTAGGAACTAGAGAAGCATTATTTGGAGTCCATGTTCTGACACAACGATGCCTGGATATGAATCAGGACATATATGCTTGCTTTATAGATTTCAAGAAAGCTTTTGATAGAGTTCAACATGAGAAGCTTTTAAGTATTCTTAAGACTAAAAACATTGATAGTAGAGATCTACAAATTATATCGAATCTGTATCAAAACCAGAAAGCAAGAGTAAGAGTCGAAGGAGAACTGACAGAGGAAGTAAGTATACTTAGAGGAGTTCGACAAGGGTGTATCCTTTCACCACTCTTATTCAACGTCTACAGTGAAGTGATTTTTCAAGAGGCTTTATTGGATATCGTGGAAGGTATTTATGTCAACGGAAATAGCATTAATAATATTAGATATGCCGACGATACTGTCATATTTGCAAGTGACATGGAAGATCTACAGTACATAATACAACATGTATACAATGCATGTGAAAGTTACGGACTGCAAATGAATCTCAAGAAAACGAAATCAATGATATTCTCAAAAAAACCACAAAATGTAAATAACCTGATCATCAATAATACAACGATAGAAAGAGTAAAAACATATAAATATTTAGGAACGTGGCTAACCGAAGATGGAGATCAAGTAAAGGAGATCAGATCTAGAATAGAAATGGCAAGAAACACGTTCATAAAATTGAAGAAATTACTTTGCAACCGTAACCTTAATCTAGAGATTCGCACAAGAATGCTACGTTGTTACGTCTTCTCTACTTTACTATATGGCATGGAAGTGTGGACAATAAAGCAGTCTGAAATCAAAAAATTAAACTCCTTTGAGATGTGGTGCTACAGGAGAATGCATAAAATATCGTGGATTGAAAAAGTAACTAATATAGAGGTGTTACAAAGAATGAAGAAAGAATGTGAAGTCATAAAAATTGTTAAAATTAGAAAGATTCAATATCTGGGACATTTAATGAGGGGTGAGAAGTACGTATTACTGAGGTTGATTATGCAAGGGAAGATACAAGGGAAGAGAAACCCAGGACGACGCAAAATGTCCTGGCTGAGAAATTTGAGAGAGTGGTTCGGCTGCAGCTCATTAGAATTGTTCAGAAATGCGGCCAACAAAGTTAAAATAGCGATGATGATTTCCAACCTCCGCTAGGAGAAGGAACCCGAAGAAGATAACAAACAATGGTGGATGCGAAGAAGAGATACGTCGATGCCTTACAATGGCCAGATCAGCAATCGTCAAACTTACTAAAATCTGCAAAGACGGATGGATTTAACCAGGAACGCGAAACTGCGCCTAGTACGGACGCTTATCTTTCCTATCGCTACCTATGTGTTAGAAACTTGGACCATTAAAAAGTCCGACTCACGACGTATAATGTCCTTTGAAATGTGGGTATATCGTAGAATGATGCGCATACCCTGGACAGCACATCGCACAAATGTCTCAATATTGACAAAACTCGACATCAATACTAGGCTTACCACAATCATCAAACAAAATATTTTGAGGTACTTTGGACACATTACCAGACGAATGGAAGACATAGAGAGGTTGGTGGTTGAGGGCAAGGTAGATGGTAAAAGAACTCGAAGAAGATCGTCATTCCGATGGTCAGACCAAATAAAGTGCGCTACCGGTTACTCTTTGTCTGAAGAAGCACAATGGATAGCAACCATTCGTCAAACACCTTAACGTCACCACATCCTTACTAAGGATAAAGGATAAAGGAGGAGGAGGTCCCTTTAACTCCATTCAGATGGTGGGGTACCACCGGTACCATAACCTTGTGGAGTCTAATGTGCTTTCTTTTTGATGTTTTTTTAAAAAACTATCCAATTTTTTTACCTTTTAATGAAATCTTTTATATTGTTCACGAATGTATTTCTCCCTTAGTAGTGTTACTTTATACATTTTGATATTTTACATTCTTCAAAAATACTTCTCCGTTCCATTTATTCAATAAATTTTTCTCTTGATCGAAGATGTGTTTCTATTGAACAAACCTCGTATATTACATGGAAATTATACTGTTGCCGCTACCAATGCCGCATTATGCATAACTTTTTCCGCTCGTACATAATATATGACTTACATCTCTTGTTAAGCAATATGCTATTTAAATTTAGTAGTCAATTTCCACTTTTCATTTTTATAGTACTTATTAATTTATCAACTTTAGTTAAACGTTGTTTTGTAGCTACCAATTAAACATTTTAATGAACAATAAAGACCTGTCTGGCATCTTAAATAAGTAATAAACATATTCCTTTAATATGCGCGGGTCGGTTTTGCGTAAGTTTGGAATTAACAAATATTAAAGAAATTTATTATACCTGTTTCTTCATCGTTGCTATAGACTCTTGATTAATGCGAATACTTAAATTTTGGAAGCTAAAGGTTTTCAGTGTCGTGAGAAAATTTCTTGCACAGTGTTAGTGTTTCATGGAAATTATAATAATTTGAATTACTATAAATTTTTTTATTTTACGTAGCCAAACTAATGAGCGAGAATATAATGTCAATGAAATTCGTACTTCATGAGTTGATCTAGGTTAGAATGAAAAAAATTTTTCGAAGTAAAACACTTGCGCGTCACGATTTCTACAAAGTGACGTCACTTGTATTTAAAATTTCCGAAACATCAACCTTAGAGTTAAAATTTTCCTAACACAGCTAATAATACGAAACACATACGGAACTGCTCGATCTTTCATAGGCGTCAACATGGTGTAATAATCAGAAACATGTAATCATCATTACATTGGAAATTTTAGAATTATATTGATTAAATAACCAAAAACATTTGTTATTATTAATAATATAATTATTATTAATAATTTTATGAAATAACTCTTTAAGTCTAATATTCAACAAAATAATAATTTTAATTAAATATATAAGACAATTTTACGCAACTGATACGAAAATACTTCAAATTTTATTGACAGTTCAGCGGGTGGCAAAAGTGTATTAAGTGTTGCCGCTTTTTTAGATTAGGAATTTTGTTTACGTTTTAATTTCTTACACAATTTAATCATATTATAATATATTATATTAATAAATTGTATTTATAAATACTTTAAATTTAAATTAATAACTTTAAAAATTAATTATGTGTATTGTGATTGTGATATACCAAAACAAATAAATAGTCTGTAGAAAGCTAAAAACTTTCATATAAGATAGATTATTTTGAACACAAGAAATAATGGCGGGACGTTTTTATTATTAAAGCCCTTAAAGAGCTAAGTTTAAAATTTAGAATATATAATTTTGTATTAAAATGTTTTCTTATGTATTTTAATGTGTTACAATAGTCTTAAAACTAAGTGTATTTACTGTCCGCAGTAAACCGCAGTCAAAGAAAAAAATAATTCGAACCAAGTGTTAATGATAAAAGAAAAACGAAAGCAAGAAGGAAGCATAACAAACAGACGTAGGCATAAAAAAAAGTCGAAAAAATAGAACAACAAAACTTAAAACAACGAAAAATAAAAAACAAAGTCTAGATTTAGGCCCTTCTTCAGAAGAACAGGAAGACTGGGAGAAAACTGGTAGTGGTGGATATGATGTTGATTTCATGGAACAAGAACAAGCAAATATTGAAATGTTCGATTTCGATGATCTCAAATTGGGAAATTTTGTGCTTGCCAGATTTAAATAACTGAGTAAAAGATTGATGACACATAAATATGTTGCCAAAATTATAGAAATTCTGTCAACAGAAGATTAAGAGATACAATGTTTTAACAGTACTAGTGAAGAAAATTTAAGTTACCAGAAATTTATTTTGTTTTGTCTATTTTTGTAGTTCAGTAAATAAAGCATATTATATATATTAACGTATATCTCCATTTTTATCTTGTTTTTGGGTGACCAAAAGTTGTAAAATTGTATAGTAATCGTAGTGATTAGTTGATTTCCTAATAGAGCTGATTCGCAAGTAAAAATGGCATTAAACGGAAAGATTTTTCTCAATAGAAAAATAATAAAAAAGATTTTAAAGTGAGTATAAGTGGGGTCTTTACCTTACATTATTTTTCTGTTCACGTTAAAAATATTCATCCAATCTTTTTTTGTTTATTGATCTGACCTGGTTTTTATTAACGAATTTTGCACTCTTATTTCTACTAAACCCTAAAATTAGGTAATATACGGAAGCAATAGGTTGAATATCGATTTCTAAACTACTATACTTTTCATTCCTACACTACACCTTTCATTCATATTTAACTAGATTTACTAAACTGCTTTGTAATAACTTCGATATGATCGTAATTGTTCCTATTGCATTAAATTGGTTGCCATCAAAGGCATCATTAGTGTATTGATTTCAACTTGAAACAAAATTCTCATTGTCGCTTTGTTTTAATACTTTTATTTCTCTATAAACATTTCTCTATGATACGTGTAATGTGTTTTTCTTTAATTTAATTTCATGAATGGTTTATACTACATTTACTGTTTTGTGATCAAGATTTATAATTATAGTATTTAATATCTACTTTATTTGGAAAAATATTTCTAATTTATTCCATTGCTATCCTGCTAAGATATAAAAGAACAATTTTTATATAAGTGCGTCGTCTAGTTTTCCATAACATTTGTTTTTATTTAAACATACAAAACCCACATCAACCACCAAGGGTTATTAGTGGGGGGACATACACAGTAGTACAGTTTGATAAATTAAAGTTTATTATAAATGTTTATGTCTTTTAAAAACTGCAATAAATCCGAGATATTTGTCGTAAGCACACTTCTCAGGTTTCCACTAATTCCTCGACATGTCCTCTGAGGTTGGAACTGCGGACAGTCGACTATCAGATGCTTTACGGTGAGTTAAGTAGAGCAGTAGGTACAAATTGGAGCTGGTTCTTTATTTAGAAGGTGTTGGTGTGTTAGTATTATGTGGCCGATTTAAAGACGATTTACGATTACTTGATCTCTTCTTTTTCCTTGTTGTGGTAGGCTGGCGTCTACTCAAGGCTTTATTGTATTAAACTTAGAGTCTGTTGCATCCCAGGTTGCTTGCCATAAATTTATTATATGATTCATGGACTGCTGATTATGGTCGGTGTGAGGATATTTAGTAATTTCTAAAACATTTTCATTTTTTTTTGATAGATTTTAATGCCAATTGATCAACTTCCACGTTCCCTTTAATGCCATTCCATAACATTAGATAGGATTTAACGGTGTTTTCTCCTCCAATGCTATTCAATCGGTAGCAATGTAAAAATAACAGTCCAGGTAAAGTCTAGCAAACTATCTTAGAGATTCATTCATATTCAGCTTAGCGTGGTGCTATGGTTAGAGGTGTGAAATTACATAAACAAGAGAATATTTAAAAAAAAACAGTTCCGTGTTCCAGATCCCTTATTTATGAAGTTTCACACCTCGAAATAATAGCACCCCGCTGAGTTGAAAAGGTATGACTCTCTTAGATAGCTTGTTAGACTATAAATTGACATGCTACTTCCTAAATGGAAAAAGTAATAGTGTGTGTATTCAAAACAGTAGATTTCCCAAGTCATATTTCATAACAAAACAGTTTTTGCTTCCTAGATTATCTAAATCTTTAAAAAATCTTAATTTAATCCATTAGTGCCCAAAAAACATAAAAATTAATGTATTTACGCATTCGAATTTATAAATCTCTCAGTATGTTATTGATGAAGTTACAAATATGTAACGCTAGGAGCTTATGGGTGCAAAAAATACAAAATGTATCTGTAAACAGTTCTATTTATTTAAAAAAATAAAATAATAAAAAAGAAATTTCAACATTTCAACACTAGGTGTTCCATTCTATCATATCTAATTTCATCGGCTACTCTATGCGCGTTAAAAGATGAAGATGAAGTCCTGCCAGTGCCTTTGGGAGATGACGAATATTTATTCAAACAAACTTGCACGATAGCCCTTCGAAAGTCTATTTGGAATATCTGAGAGTTGTTTGATTTTTGATGCCAAGAACCCATGTGAGCAATGGACAGTACCATTTTCTGTTTCTATTTTGAATCCTGTACTGTCCAACATTCTGATCCATTCGATCAGTAACACCAATTTTTTTGTCATACTCTGCAAGTACTGCTGGCCTGCTAACTTATATGTATTTTTTTCCTTTTGCCAATAAAGTCTAATATTTGTTGAAGTTGAATTAATGCCATATATATTTAAAACAATGCAAACTACGGAATTATCGACCCACTTAGCTTAGAAAAAGAAAAATAAGTAGAAAAAGAAGCTAATAAAAGACAGCTCCTAGGTAAACGGTTGTCCCTTAGTCCCCATGTCTCCGTATCCTTTCAAAGGTAAATAATACAATAAACTGAAGGTAGTAAATGAATTGGCAAAGTAAGATTTCAATTGTCAAAATATTTCAGATTATCAGGTAGTTCTTCTAACATTTTCACCAGTGGTGCTGCCGCCTTTCCAAAGTTTTTTTCTATGTCAAATATCACGAGTTACGGATTTTCCGTGATATATCTTGAAATCAATAAAATAGACCATTACTGTATTTAGCACCAGACTTTATAACCAAATCGTATGGGTTTGACCCTTAAAAATTACTTGCAGATATACTTACCGTAGTATTTGACCATATTTTCAAAAGCCAGATCTTTTTCAGGAACAAAATACTTTTTGATTATGTCCCTCTCTTTATGTATAAATGGCCGTATTCTCCAGAGCTTACCACCATTATTAATATTTGCGTTCGAATTCAAGTGAATAAGTCTCAAAATTTGCTCAAAGCTGTTGTGTCTCATAGAAATCTTCTAGTATCAAAAATTTGATCCCAATACATACGCTTGCTGCGAAATTTATTATAACCACTAAGAATCAATAGAGCAATGAAACATTTCATTTCCTCTTGCAAGACTACTGGATCGGATAGGTTCTTGGAAGTAGCATATTGGTTTGTGTCCTATACCAGGAGTAAAATGATTTCTTCATATATATTGTTACGATTTTAAATGTTATGGCCTATAGAACTGTCAAAATCTACCTGAGCTTCGATACCAGTTATTTACAGAAATATCTAGACCCTTCTACAAGAAAGGTCGAGTATTCAGGTAACCATGAATGCAGTCGACGGCCGAGAATGACTCACCTAATGGATGGAAAGATCGATGCCTAGCCAGATTTCTCTAGATAACGGCATTTTGATGTATAAATAACGGTGATCCTCATTGAGGGGGGTCAGTCATAAGAAGATCGGTAAACGCGATATTTAAATGTAACGAAACGTGAAATAAATACATTTGTAAAGTTATTTAATAAATTAGTAATTAGCTATCGTGAGTTTTAATAAATTAGAATATAGACAATAAATTAGAATAAAGACAAATAAATTAGAACTAAATAAACTTCACAGTGGTGTCAGGTGTGGAGTTTCAACATAAATCCAGCAGTGACTTTTGAAAAAGACTTTAAAACTTTTGAAAAGTATTGTTCGTCGGGAACATCCGCGTAGTTCGGTAGTGACCTTTGTACAAAAGAACATTTATAAAAGTACGTGTGTGCCTGTACAAAGATGCTGCTAGTACAACTCTCGGTAAAACAGTTGCGTGAGCAATTAGAAGAACGCGATGAAGACTGCAGCGGGTCCAAGAAGATCCTCCAGGAGCGACTGAAGAATATTCTTAACAAGAATGGAGATGACCCAGAGACATTCCAGTTTCAGTCAGCAGAAGAAGCCGTTTTAACGAAAATAATTGATGGAAAATTCGAGACTGTTTCCAAAAGATTCGATGAAACGTCACAAATGATTGAAGAATCTTCGAAACAAAATGATAGTAAATTTGAGAACGTCTCGCAAATGATTGAGGAGACCTCTAAAAAAAATGATGATAAATTCGAGAACGTTTCCAAAAGATTGGATGAAACGTCTCAAATTATTAAAGAAGTAGGTAGACAAAACGACGAGAAACTCGAAAATGTGTCTAGAAGATTCGACGAGAAATTTGAAAACGTTTCTCAAATGATGGAAGAAACTTCTAAAAAGAATAATGAGAAATTTGAAGAAGTCTCTAAAACATTTGATAAAGTTGAAGAGAAAATCAAACAGTTACAGACCATGATAACTAACACGAGAGTGCTACCACCAATTAATACGGTAGCTTTAGATCCGGTAGAGATAAAAGAAGACGAGACGAAATGTAAGTTGGAAACACGGCCAAAATTTGAAGGAAGCGGAGGTTATGTTCATGTCAAAGTTCCAACTTTCGACGGAAAATCGTCATGGAACAACTACATGAAACAGTTCGAATCAGCTGCAAGAGCGAATGGATGGTCAGAAAAAGAAAAGGCTGTAAACCTGACTATAGCTCTTCGAGAAGATGCCTTAGATGTGCTCCAGACCATAGCCGTAGAGGAGACGGATGATTTCGAACAACTGAAGAAGAGGTTAAATATGCGATATGGCCACGAACACTTGGAGCATGTATATCAGTCGCAGCTCAAAAATCGAAGACAAAAGAAAGATGAGGCTCTTCAAGAATATGAAGTAGATATCGCCAGATTAGTGCGATATGCTTATCCAACAGCTCCCGAAGACATGATGGAAAAGTTGGCCGTTCAAACGTTTATTGATGGTCTTCGTGATCATGAGATGCAAAGAACACTACGATTAGCTCGTCACAAGACGCTGATGGATGTCTTATCTGCCGCCCTCGAATACGAGTCAGCTACGCTAGCCTCTGGCGGGTACAGTAAAGTTAGAACTGTAAAAGAGGAAGGAGACGAAGATAAACTTGACCAGCTCTTTAATATGATAAAAAGCATGACACACAAGAAAACGAAGACCATAAGACCGAAGACAAAACCAGAACGCGTCGGCCTTAGGGGAGCAGCTTCGACCCAGAACTTTACCAAAGACCCTCTGATACTAATAGCTTCTTTGAAATGTCGTGAAGATAGTGTATATGTAGATGGAGAAATAAATGGTAAAAAGCATACGTTGTTGGTGGATACTGGAGCGACCAGAACCATTATACGCCCGACAGTTATAAACAGCCGAAAGAAACTGTTACCAACGAGGTTGCGACTTCGGACCGCCACAGGTGAAAATGCCAACATTCATGGAGAAATCCAGGTACAATTAGGAATTGGAGCAGAAAAGTTCGTCCATACTGTTATAGTTGCTGACATCGAAGAGGATGTTATATTAGGAATGGACGTAATGAATACGCATGGATTCCAATTGGATTTTAAGAATAAGGTAATCAAAGTTGGTAACGAGGAGGTATTTCTCCATCCACATGATGACAACACTATGCAAGCAGCCGTTAAAGAAGATACAGTCGTGCCTGCGAGAAGTGAAACGATAATAGTAGCGCGGCTACAGGGAATTGTGGACGAAGGAACACCTGTTATGATGGAGCCTTGGAATCATGACGACGAAGTTGGCCGTGGAATCATAATTGGAAAAGAATTAGTGACTTCGGCTAAAGAAATTCCTGTGAGACTTATTAATGTCAATGACTACCCAGTGACCATCAAGAAAGAGACAAAAGTAGGAACTTGTGTACCTGTCACATCCATAATCCGTCAGACGACAACGTCTGATAATTCCAACGATAAATTTGATCAAATGGTTGCGGTTGCTGGACAGTCTCTGAATCAGATCGAGAAAAGGAAATTAAGGGAATTTCTTCGGCAGTATCGTGATATTTTCGTACCGAAAGGAGGAAAGACGGAAAGAACTACCGTTGTTAAGCATAAAATCGATACTGGTAATGCTAAGCCAATTCGTCAAACAGCTCGACGATTACCACAGGCGAAAAGAGAGGAAGCTGAAACGATTGTTCAGGAAATGAAGAAAGACGGGGTGATAGAACCTTCTACGAGCCCATGGGTCTCTCCGGTGGTCCTTGTTAAGAAGAAAGACGGAACAACGAGGTTCTGTGTGGATTACCGTTTGCTGAACAACGTTACCAAGAAAGATAGTTATCCTCTGCCTCGAATCGATGACACATTAGACACATTGGCTGGAAGTAAATTATTTTCTACTTTGGATTTGAAGTCTGGATACTGGCAGGTAGAAATGGACCCGGTAGATAAAGAAAAGACAGCCTTCACCACAGGATCTGGATTATGGCAATTCAACGTTATGCCATTTGGACTTTGTAACGCTCCTGCGACATTTGAGAGGCTTATGGAAAATGTGTTGAGAGGGTTATCTTGGAAAACATGCCTAGTTTATCTAGACGACATAATCGTCTTGGGGGAGACATTTAAAGACCATCTGAAGAATTTAGAAAACGTTTTTAATCGACTTAAAGCTGCCCAATTGATGTTACACCCCAATGCCAAGTGTCAGCTCCTGGTAAAACCTTGAAACTTCAAGATGCATCACGTTACCTTTTCTACCTGGTAACAAAAGACACTGCCCGTGACCAACCTACCTACCGAGATGTATGGGAAGCCTTACTTCAGTTGAGAGAGCACGTACTAGAGTCCGACGTGCAAAAGTTAGCCATGCCAAAGTTGGAGTGCCGTCAATTAGATTGGAGGGTTATACGAAACATGGTGGAGGAAATCTTTAAAGACACCGAAGTCCAGGTGTTAGTCTGTTGCAATCCGCATAGTTACTGGTGCGGAGAGAAAACCGTCCCTTGTCATTTCTATACAACTGGAAGTTGTAAAAGAGGGTCCAGTTGCCGATATCAGCATGTCGTTCCAGTTCCAGTCCCGACAAGGTTCCAGGAGGAACCATCTTTTAAGAGGGGGGCAATGTTACGATTTTAAATGTTATGGCCTATAGAACTGTCAAAATCTACCTGAGCTTCGATACCAGTTATTTACAGAAATATCTAGACCCTTCTACAAGAAAGGTCGAGTATTCAGGTAACCATGAATGCAGTCGACGGCCGAGAATGACTCACCTAATGGATGGAAAGATCGATGCCTAGCCAGATTTCTCTAGATAACGGCATTTTGATGTATAAATAACGGTGATCCTCATTGAGGGGGGTCAGTCATAAGAAGATCGGTAAACGCGATATTTAAATATAACGAATCGTGAAATAAATACATTTGTAAAGTTATTTAATAAATTAGTAATTAGCTATCGTGAGTTTTAATAAATTAGAATATAGACAATAAATTAGAATAAAGACAAATAAATTAGAACTAAATAAACTTCACAATATAAACATTTCGAATATATCAACAACTGATTTATTTTCAAACAGTAAATATTCTGACTCAGGAAATTGTTTCTTGTTATATGTGAAATCTCCCGAAACCCAATCCCGGGATTCAGAAACGTTTGGATATATCGTATATGAGCAGGTATAATATCGATATCACTTGACAAAGAAATGTTACCTTCTGTAGATTCTTAGTGTTAAAGTTTGTTTAGCTGTAAAAGGTTGACTTCAATTAGTATCGACTATAAAAATCCTGGGTTAACTGATAATAGTATAAAAGACCCGGTTTCAGGTAACAATGGTTTAACTCAGGTACAAGGACTTAACAATGGGCCAAGTCAGACATATTTAAAAATATTTACGACCGCACTAATTGAAGTCAACCATGTTCTGCTAAACAAACTTTAAATAGGAATTTCTTCTCCTAGTATAATTCTATTAGCAGTTCTAACTTCTGCATCGGCAAGTAGCTGACGTTTGCTCAAATTGTCGAAATCTCTGCCCCCATCCTCATATCCGAAATCCCCATCCGTCAGAGTAGCCAAATCCGGTGATTCTATATAAATTGCATCTATAGAGTCATTTATTTTGTCATTCTTCTGTCAGCTTCTTGAACAGTCAAGCCTCTTTGAAGAACTGCAGCAAGGTCCCTAAAATAAAAAAAAAACAACTTATTAGGTTGTATTTATATATATATATATATATATATATATATATATATATATATATATATATATATATATTATATATATATTCGCATATCACAGAGGAGAGGAAACGATATTATTATATGGTTTACGTTCATTGCCGCCAAAGCAGTTGGCGCTTCTGTACGCTAACCACTGCGGTGGTGAAGTTTTAGGAGACATTCGTTGGACTTTCCGAGTTTGAATTTGTATTAGCTCAAGTATCTGATGAGGCTGGGATAGGCTGAAATGATTTATAACGCTTTATTGATACCGATTCGAGCACGGGAAATTTAACGAATTTTTCTCCTAGGCCGTAAATTTGGCCATTTAATTCCAGAAAGCGACAGCAGCTTTTGCTAGAAGATTTAATATAGTGTAGGTAAAAGTTTATGGTCGGTATGTACCTTACGTGAGATGGAGTGAGAAACACCTATTTAAAAAGAGAGAGGTATATTAGATCCGCCCTTTATATCGTCGAAATAGCATTAGTGGAATTTTTATTTGAAATATGTCACAATTTTCCTCTACAATAAGTTTAATGTAACATTTTGATTTCCACTTCGGAAATCGTTTTGTGTAAATAAAATTTATTAATGTTTCTTCTTTTAAGTACGATTTCCGAATTGAAAATCTAAACATCAAAATAAGCTCATTTTAAAATCACATTGTGCCTTATTCCCAATAAAAATATTAAACCGCAATATGACACCACAATAAAAAAGGTTAGTACAGAATTCTTTGGCAACGTCGAGTTTTTAAAGTAAGGACACTGTAGTAACGAGAACAACAGTAGAGGTGAGTCGTTGACGTTTGTATCGTTAACGAAACTGAACCGCTTTACGTAAACAACAAGTTAAAAAACTCATTAAAATATTTAAGCGAGTACATAAACAAACATACTTTCTTGAATCAAAGAAAAATATACTGAAATACTTTCAACGGCTTTTTAAAGTTGCTGTAGTTGATTTATGACTAAGTTTTTCTTTGCAAATATTGCATACAGCTTTCTCACTGTTAATGTCTTTCTCAAAGTGATGCCATAAAATACTAACATCTTTACGCGCAGACACGTTAAGCACACAATTAGTTATTAAAGTAAATATTTAGTACTCACAGAATAAATTCACATTTACGTTAGACAAAACATAACTCCAAATAAAAATTTAGTTTGCTGAATAATATAATACGTGAATCGGGGACTCCCATGTGTTAATATTTCAATACAACTGTAACACAGTTCGTTAATGTCTGTGTCACGTTTTACGTTTTGAATCTTGACAAAGGCAAGGGTTTCCTGCCGAAACGTTGATTGATTGCTATGGAAAATAAAATCTAGTTCCACATGTAAAATATATCCTTATTGAACCTAAACCCAAAAAACATTAATTTTATATTGAATATAATACGGTTCAAGAAACTCAAAACTATTATATTTATATTATATAAGGTATTTCTATTCAAAATTAAATTTAAAAAAGGTCAAATAATATTGACATCGTACATACTTACTTTTGTTTATTTTATTCAAAGTTACTTGATGTAATACACGAATCACTCTGTAAAAAATGTTATAAAATGCTATAAGATCAACGTTTGATGTGTAAACATAATCGACAAAAAAATTACCGTGTAAATAAAAATAAACCGCTTTTCAATACTGCTAACCTAGTTTTACAACTTGTGTAACTGCTAATGTCTTTTTGTTACCGAAAAGTTCATTACTTATAATTGCTTCATTTAATGGTGACTTACAAAGTTTTTGTATGGGAGCCATTATATCCGAATTAGTGCTGGAAAGTAAATAACGCATGTTTTATTTTTTCTCATGAGAAGTTTCGTTTCATGTTTATCGGCTAAGGTAGCAATTTTCTTTGAATGGGGTGGGCCAAATTGGAACGTGAGAGTTCTATGCTAAAACAGACATTTTGTATTGGCTTTTTCTCAATTTACTTTTTGTTTTAATAAAATATGTTTATTATATATTTTGGTGGAATTTGAGAACTCGTTTTCTAATACTTATACTTCTGTCTCTTTTAAAGACAAATGTACTACAAAACATATCTGCAGTTACAATTACGCAGTCTTCTTCAAATACTCAAAAAAAAACCAAAGTATTCGAAAGAGTATTTTGCTTTTCAAGAGGTATAGGCTTTCACTGTCGATGTTTTGTTTTATCATTTTTTACTCTCCCATAATATATTTATCATTCATTGTTCACATAATTTTTAATTCATGCACTCATATATATTTTTCGAGCGTGTAAACTATTATATGTTTCAGAAATGGAATGTTTATAAATCCTATTTTGGATTCTACGATTTGTTTGGCGTGACATAAATGTAGACTGAGTTTTCCGTATTCCATAAACCTACCAATACTGATACGACTATACAAAAATTATCATTTCATCCTATACAACATAAATTGGCAACATATCAGGTTACATGGATTAATAGAAATACCCATGTCAAAAAACAACTTCTAGATAGAATTATCTATTAATAGACAAATAGCAGAAAACAACGGGAACTTACAATTGACATCAAACAAAATTTTAAACCAAAAACTGGATACGAAAGCCCGGAAATTAGTATTCAAACCAACAGAGAAAAAACCCAGTACTTTCTGATCAAATACATTATGTAGGTGAGATATCATAAAAAATAGCCAAACACATGAAAAAGAGAATAACAACGCCAGCTTTCAGATAAAATAGCAAATATATTAAGCACAATAAGAACCACAAGAAAAAGCGCTTACACAGTGAGGTATACAAACTTGCATGTGGCGACTGCTAAAAAACTTATATCGGTCAAACGGGTAGAACCTTTAAGAAATGGATGCCAGAACACAAAAAGAATTTTAACAATAGAAAAACAGATATACTTACGCAGTTTACCTTTTAGATCATAATTATTATTTATAACCAATTTAAAATTTCACATTGCAATTAACGGCGCTATTATTGTTAGAATAATCTATGGAAATTAACAAATTAAAAAACACAGGTTTAATTCTGAAAGGCCAACTTGAAATAACAGTTCTCCTTTCCTTAATTTATCTAGTTAAGGACTATAAAGTGTTGGATACGTAACACAAATAGCTCACTTGAGAAAGGTACTCTGTCAAAACAGCTATAGCGATAATTTATTATAATAAAAATTTGTGGAAGTGTTGAAAACAAATGTTTTCATTGTTATAGTGCTTGTTAAAATAAACTTTTATCAAGTAATGGTCGAATCCATTGCATACTTAAATATGATTAGGATTATTTTATATAGAAGTATTTCAATAAGTAATAAATGCTTTGTTAATACAACAACTGATAATTAAGTAATTAAATATTAATAGGTGTTTCTTTTTATTTTAGGTAAGTTCTTCATGTTGCAATATCTAAGTATATCGCAGTAAAACCGGTAAGTCATTTATGTATTATATGGTAAACTTTACAGGATAGATCTTGTTCACAGGACCACTTTATAGAATTAAACTCAACAATCTTCCTGGTTAAACCGCGTCGATTATCATTGCGCTGAGCTTTCGACATCATCTTTGTTGTCTTCTTTTCTTCAGAGTTTCCGAGGTCTCGGTCTCCCGAGCCCCCAGACACTACTACTCTGATCACTAACAAATGCATTACTGTCACTGGGACCAGAGGACGGTTCGTTTATACTATCGATAATGACGTGGTTCGCGTGGGATTTAGCGTAGAAATTGGCGCGAAAATTAGTACGATGGTTAGCGCTAACATTTCTAATAGTAGGATTTTGATTGGTTTGTAGAGCTGACGATATTTTCTTTATGAGAGGTCTCCGTGTCGAAGATAATGCCGTCATCTCTTTTATTAAGACAATTTGGCCGTTTTTCAATTGCTATGGCTTCTCGGATAATTCTTGTTCTTGATCACTTATCTCTCAATAAACATTGTATGTCCAACTCTTAGTTTATCTTCTAAAATCAATTCTACAGACAAATAAATGATACCCTAGTGGGGTCTCTAAATTGTCTCCAGTAATTGCCAATATCTTTATGAAAGACGTTGAGACCCGCTCACTGTCCACATTAATGCTTCAACCCGCATGTTGGCTACGATCTGTTGACGATACGTGCATCATTTGGCTTCTTGGTAAGGATGATTTGTTGTCTTTCGAAACCTATCTGAATGGTTTACATTTAAGGATCTAGTTCACTATGAAGATGTAAACTGATTTATCCTTACCGTTTCTCGACCTTATCATTAAGAAAATCCAATCGCAAGAATTTATATCACTCTGGTAATAAAAACTTACCCATACCAATCGTTACTAACATGCCAACTCTCATCCACATTCACAAATTAATTTAGTCATTAATATCCTTGTCTTCAAATCAATACGCATTTGCGATGATGCAAGTAGACCCACTGAGCTCACTGGTTTAAAAGAAGTCCTCATCCAAAACGATTACCGCAAAAATCACATCAATAGGAGTATTCACTGACATAAATACCCCACTTAATCTCAAAACAAAGATTCAGACCCTCATTATACGAAAGGTTTTCTTCCCTACATCAAAGGTATCACTGACAAAGTCAGCATTCGACGGTAACACCACATCTTGAAACTTTCAATATTTTTTATGTTGTTCTGTTTGAGAGTTAAAGCCTCTACACCATATAATAACGTGTTAAATACGTAGCCCCTTAGCATTCATAATCGTAGAGGGATGCTTATATCTCTGTTGAAGAAGAGTTTCCTCATCTTTATGAAGGTGGCCCTGGCAATTTTGATACGGTGTCACTGATAAAGTCGACAAAATTCTAAAATCAAGAGAAATAAAGGCAAAAGTTACCCCCAACATGAACTTTCATCTCTTGTCCGATCAATCAAACACAACATTCCAAATAAACAACACTAAGTTTATGAAATTCCTTGTGCGGAGAAGATGCAAGATTATTGTAGAAGATTGCACACCGAATTGCAAAACCGGCCAAAAAAAATGATAGAGCTCTAACTTTTGCTTTAGTTAAAATAATTGCCAACATTAGAAAATAGAGCACATGTTGGTATTAATCCCGATCACAATTATTTTTCCATATTTTTTCGGTATTTTCGGTAAAATGGTTTTCATCGTACCTAGACTAATATCAACTGCTAGTGCAATGCGTTTGTGTACTTTTTTACAAAGAAAGTAATGACTCACCACGCTCTGCTTCTAATTATTTAAAATTAACACATTTTTCACTATTTCATGACTTTCTGTACTTAAAACTTTGTTTTACTGCTGCTTTTAAATCTTCTTCTTTTTCTTCCTTCTTTTATAAAGACCTTAAAACCTGTTTCTTCCTTAATATTAGCCTCCTAAATTGTTTAAATTGTCGCATCATCTTTTTCTTGGTCTGTCATTACTTCTTCGTCCATTCGGTGACTTATCTTGTGCTATTTGTACTATTTTAACCTCTTCCATTCTACTGATGTGTTCGTTGCACTCCTTTTTACGTTTTGTCACTCATCCGTTTATGTCTTCTGTATTGCATGCTCTTGTTATGTTTTCGCTTCTCTTCCTATCCAACAGACTTTTCCCTGATATTCGTCGGAGTATTTTCATCTCTGTTGTTTCTAGTAGTCGTCTCGTTTTAGATGTGTCAGGTCTTGTCTCCGCCGTGTATGTTAATATAGGTCTAATTGCTGCTTTATAGATTCTTATTTTTTTCTTGTCTTAGGCGTTTGTTCTTTCGGATTGTCTCGTTAAGACATCCCGCCGCTTTAGTTGCTTTTAAGCTTTCTTGTCGTACTTTTTTTTCAACATCTTCGTAACTAGTATCTATTTCCAGATATCTAAACCTTGCTTCCTGCTTAATTATTTATCCATCAATTTACATTTTACATTGTAGTTGATATTTAGATGTTGTCATACATTTGGTTTTTTATGCGAATAGTATCATATTGTATTTCTTGGCTGTTGTATTGAACATGTGTGCTAGTCTCTGCAGCTCGTCTTCTGTCTCGGCGATTAATGCGACGCCGTCTTCATAACATAATATTTAGATTTCTTTGTTCCCCATTTTGTAGCTATGACCTTTACGTAGTGCTTATATTATTTCGTCCATTATTATATTAAAGAGAAGTGGGCTTAACAAGTCACCATGTTTGACTCCGCTTTGTACTCCGCTTTGTATATATACTGTGTTAGTTATTCATTTATCTTTGCGTGTTTCCATAACCGAAGTAGATGTTTTCGATGGTTTGTATAATAGTAGTTATTAGTATGTTTATACAATAGGTGTAAGGCGTCTTTGACTTGGATGCAATCGAAAGCCTTTGTCAGGTCTAGGAAACATAGATATGCTGGTTTATTGTACTCGATGGCCAATTATGTGATTTGTCTTAATACAAATACGGCATTTACGTAGAATCTTATTGATTTTTTTGATTAGGACTTTTGTGGTAAGCTTAAATGCGGTGTGTAGTAGATTTATACCTCTATAATTATTGGAATCTTCTTTATCTCCTTTCTTGAACGTATCTCCGTATCACCGATCGTACCAACTGTAGAATTAATTTCGGTCTACGACTGACAGCTCCTGTTTTCCCGGACGTCAACACCAGTGCGCATAAAAAATTTTAAATATAAAGTGAATTTGGTCAGACTGTACCCTGCTATAATCATTAAACCGCATTAACTAGCGGTAAGGAGAGACTTTTATTATTAAAATTAGTGTCAAAAATTGTTTTTCATCCATAATACTCTTAGTTTATAAATACATAAAACGTATACATACATATGCTATTGCTAGTGGTTAAGCAGCTCATTTCAGGTTATTTTGTTTTAAGAAAAAGTTTTTTAATTCTCGTGCGAACAGGGCCCCGCAGCACTTCCTTTTAATCCAAACAAAATACAAACTTTTGCATTACGCAGCGAAATTGTTTTATCATTTACGTAACTCTACTAATTGGGGCATAAAGGCTTATAGGAATATTTGTGATATTTAGATTTTTTGTTTATCAGATTTTATAAAATCAAGCTGTAATGAAATAGAGTATTATGTAGAAAATTCAGTTCCAAAAACTCTTATGATTTCAGACTCTAAATTAGTCCTTATTTTCCATGCCTCTCTTCGTACGACAGACATACAATATTTTGATACGAAATAATTAGTTGTAAAGACAAGGAAGGCATAACTCGTTTTGGATATTCCAATACAATGGAAATTAAAATGATACGGCTATCAAAGATAAAGTCGTTTTTTTTTACTGTCACGACGTAAAATTACTTATCTTTTTCGAATGGCCCCCGCGATCACCCGACATGAATCTTTTAGATTGTTTAAGCAGCCGATTAAGCAGCCAGAGTCTTGTAAAATATTGTACGAAGATTAAAAATCCCCATAGTTTGTATTGAGGTACTCGTAAACGGACATTTTAAGAATCTTTTTGATCGCCTTTACTTGGCTTCTAAAATTCCTAATTTTTCTACTTCAGTTCGCTACTACGTCCAGTTCGCTGGACATACCATGAGACACAAAGATGACAGATGGAATAAGATGATTATACAATGGAGACCATATAATTACAAACGAAAAAGAGAAAGGCCACAAATGGGATGGTCAGATGACTTGAAGACACACGCAGCAATGAAGTGGATACAAACTGCATACAATATAGAAGAAGGAAGAGGAGGCCTTTGTCCAAAATAAGACAGCAAGGGCTGTATAGATAAAGAGAGAATTTTGCTACAACTCAAATATTGATATACTTTCAACATGAATTTGTTTTCAGCTTCTGTAGATTTTTTGCGCTATGATTTGAATTAATCTTGTGCTGCGCCAGTTTCTTTAAACTTTCTACTAATTTAAATATATTACTTTAACTTTAGCGAAGAAACTATAAATATGGCAATAACTTCGAAAATATGGCATTTATAGGTTTATCCATTTAAAATAAGAAAGCTCATTATATTTTCAAAGCGATCGAAGATCTGAGAACAATTCAAATGCCACCATAATTTTTTATTATTATTTAATAATAAAAATTAGTTAAAAACTAATCAAACTAATTAAACTAATTAAAAATTAATAATTGTTTAATATTTAAAATTAATTAATATTTCAATGTACAATGTACAATCTTAAGCTTTAACATGTTCAACTCAACTAAGTAGACAGTCAATTTTATTTGTTCTATTGCATAATATGTTAAACTTAATATTAAATTTTATATTTTCTATGTTTACATATATATATATATATATATATATATATTTATTTTATTTTTATTTTTTAATTTATAACATTTATTTATACAACTATTTTTAAAAGACAGAAAGAGATATAACGTGGCCTTACTTAAGGACCAACAAGTCGCAAAGAGGTTAGAAAATGAGATTGACGCAAGATTGGAGGAAGACAACTTAATGTCTGATACATTGGAGGAAGAATGGAGTAAAATCGAAACATTAATGGCAGAAGTAGCTAATGTTTGCTTAGGCAATACCGGAGCGAAGAGACAAGAAGACTGGTTCGACGAGGACTGTAAAAGAGCACTAATGCTATATGCTAAATAAGGCAAAGTTGAAAAAAGACAATAATAGAACCCAAGAAACAATGAGAGTAGATGGACGAAAAGAAATAACCTTAAACAATCTGGAAAAAAAAAAGAAAAAAATATAGGGAAATAAAATTAAACACAACAGAGCAGCATTACATTAGCAGAGAAATAAATAGAGGAAAGTGTTACAAAATTGAAAATGTCAGTTAGTTCGAGTATTTGGTTGTAACAATAACGAATAAAGGGGAAGACGAAAAAGAAATAGAGAAGAGCTTAAAAGGAAGTAGAGCAATGGACTCATTAAACAATATTGTTCTGAAGCTATTGAAATATTACCAATATTGAAAGAGGAAGTTATTAATAAGAAAATACCAGTATTAGTAAGTCAGTAACATATAGAGGATACATCATTTATGTTTTTTAAATAACGTAACATAAAATCAGAATTTTGATGTTTGTTGAAGGTAAACTAAATTCACGAACAAATACTTACAATGTCGGGATAGTATTATGAGGTTTTTTTCCTGGTTTTTCCCTCATAATTTACTATGGAATCACTAACAGGAGAATTTTACTGTCATCATGTCATGTGTTTGTCTTTTTAAAGACGAATTACATGCTATGATTTTTTCTAACGGATATTCTCAAGTTAAAGTTGATTTCATGTAATCGAATGAACTATCTTATAAGTAAAGTCGTCCCAGGAGCGCAACTCAACAATATTGGCAATATCATTTTAAAGTCGTCTACTTTAAAATGCATAATGTATGTCTGAATTGTCAATATAAATGAGTCAGATAAAATTAAATTATCAGAAGAATTTTTTCACTATGTAACAAAAAACAAAATTTGTTTAATTTACTATTTGTATTTTGAGAACGATTTCCGAATTGGAAATTGAAACGTCAATAAATGTATTTTTATCTTTAATGTGGCTTATTCCCAGTTATAAATAGTAATTCATTAAACAATATTCTAAATAAAAAAAGCATGTAGGGCAGCAAAATACATGAAACAGTCATTCGGCCAGTGGCAGTGTACGAAAATCGAGAAATGGGAAAGGAAGGTGTTGCAGAAGATTTTTGGTAGTATTAGGACGACGGAGAGAAACTGGCGAAGAAGAACAAATAAAGAGGTAATGAAGATGTATGGAAAACCCCTAATTGTACAAAAAGGTGGTTAGCACAGTGAGGTGGTTAGGTCACAACACTCGATGCCAGAGAAACGTTGTGTAAAAAAAGGTGCTTTTCGGAGGAATCGGGGGTAAAATGAAGAGAGGAAGACCACCGAAGAAGTGGTTAGAAGCAGTTAAAGGTAATTTCATTTATATAGGAGAGCAGAATTGGAGAGAGAGAGAAAACGACCGGAGAAAGTGAAAAAATTAACACAGAAAATACAACACAGTTAATAGCTTAGAAAAGATTTAGTAGGTAGTTTACTAAAGAGATTATTTAACTAAAGACATCAAGTCAATAACTGATAGTTAAGTTTTCATACGATATTTATTTACCTTACTTGAATATTTTACCTGGATATTTATGTCTACTTTGTAATGTTTATAATTTTAATATTTTTAATATGGTTTCTTTAGTAAATTTTACCGGTTTTTGTTTTAATGATATTTAAATTGTTTCTCTAAGTTTATATATATATATATATATATATATATATATATATATATATATATATATATATATATATATATATATATATATCCCATTTCTGTTTTTCTTTATTTAAACATTTAAATAAAGTAGTGTTCTTTCTTCTTTTATAAAGCGGTTCTCTTCCTTCATTTGCTTTATTTGTTATTTAGTATATTTTCTTCCTTACGTTTCTCATCTCTAGTATTGACCCTTCTCCTAATCTACGCGGACTGAGCAACGGTCTTCTTCTTCTTTTTGTGCCACTCATATCGGAGATTGGAAATCATCAAGGCTATTCTGATATTGTTTACAGCTGACCTAAATAGTTCATTAGTGGTAAAGCCAAACCACCCTCTCAAATTACGCAACCATGACATTCTTCACGGCCTGGATTCCGTTTTCCTTCTAGTTTTCATGTATTATATTTTAAAGTATTACGTATTTATGTCTTCTCATCGGATGACCCAAATAGTCGAGTTCTCTTCGTTTCATCGTTGACAATAGTTTTGGGTCTTTTCCTATCCTTCGTATTACTTCCAAGTGACTCTTTCAATCCAACTTATCTTCAGCATTCGATGGTAACACCACATCTTGAAATTTTCAGTATTTTTTATGTTGTTCTGTTTGAGAGTTTAGACCTTTACACCATATAATAACGTGTTAAATACGTAGCCCCTTAGCATTCATAATCGTAGAGGGATGCTTATATCTCTGTTGCAGAAGAGTTTCCTCATCATTATCAAGGTGGCCCTGGCAATTTCGATACGTCTTTTTATTTCATTGTTTTGGTCTCCAGTTTCGTTTATTGAAGTCCCCAAGTATTTGCAACTTAATACTTTTTCAATTTGAATGTCGTTTATACTAATATGTGCTGGTTGTGTCATCTTTTTACTGAAAACCATATACTTGGTTTTTTATATTCATAGTTATACCATAATTGTTGCAGGCAATATTTATATTTGTAAGTAATCGTTGTAATTCTTCTACTGTTCTTGCAACTAGTACAGTGTCGTCTGAGTATTGAATATTATTTACATTCTCTCCATTGATTACGATTCATTCGTTTGTTTGCAAAAGGGTTTCCTGGCAGATGCTTTCACTATAAACATTAAATAGCAGCGGTGACAAACTGCATCCCTGTCGTACTCCTTTACGTATTTCTATTGCTTGTGATATCTTATTTTCTATTTTGATGGTAGCTTTCTGATTTCAATATAGATTGAGAATTATTCGCAGATTTTTATTATCTATGTCCTTTATTTCAAGAATGTCTCTTAGCTTATCATTGCGTACTTTGTCAAACGCTTTTTAAAAATTGATAAAACATGCATGTACTTCCTGATTAACGTCTAGGCATCCTTGTTGAAAAATATTCAAACCGAAGACAGCTTCTCGAGTACCTAGTCCTTTTCTGAACCCCATATGTGTATCACTAATATCTGAATCCAACTTTGGGGCGGTAAAAGGAAAAGTGGTGTAAGTCATCTGAGCATCATTTTGAGATATAAAACGTTTTACTAGAAACGTTGTAATTAAATCTGTGAAACATTTATGAACATGCTTGTGATATTTTTTTATTTACTAAGAACATGTTCAACTCTATTAACATTTTTGTAAAAATAAAACTATGATAAGGGTAGTTTTTAAGGGTTGAAATGACTTACACCACTTTTCCTTTAAGAGTTTAAAGAGAATATAAAGAAAGCAAAACATGCTTATTGTTTTTACATTAGAAAATCAAATATAAATTCACTAGTTTATTAGTCATTGTTTTCTTCTACATCAGGAAGTGGTCCAGCTTCGTCATTGACTTCATCAGATGATATAAGATTTCTAAAATAAGAATGGTGGACTGGAGGAATGTATGGTAGTAAATCACACATATCCCGTTTTTTAGCTGGAATTACTGGTCGAGGTGCTGTGTACAGGCAATCCAGTTGAAGATTTTTCAACAATGTTGGTCTTCCCTTCTGCTTGCTTTGAAGGATATTAATTTGTGAAAAGGAAAAATCTTCATTTAATGTTTCTTTATAGAACAGTGAAAATGGCTCATATTTTGTGACTCTAATGCACTGCATTTTTAACCATGACACTGGTTGGTTATCAGTATTGGTTTTTCTTTTTGAAATTGATTTAGTGAGATTTTTCAGATCTTTAAAGTCTTCTCTAAGCATTTTTGTGAAAATGAAAGCTTTTTTCTTTCTACACCGAACTATGACTGAAAACCAATCTTCAGGCACATAAATCAATTTGCCTTTAGAGTGAGTTTCAATTGAACCAAAGTCGGAGTCGTTTGGTAAATAAGAGTGTCCGCTTATCATAAACTTGTGATCAATTATTTCGATAGTATTGTTTTCACTTTGAACTAATCGTAACAAGGCCAAGGCAAAATTCCAGTTTCTATTTTGGTCGGTGCAGCTGTCACTGTACAATACAACATGCTTTGAATTTGCTGCACGTAATTCTATGTGCTTTGTGACACAGGCACTGATTTCCTGAGATCCTCTCGAAGCTGTTGTTTCATCCCATCTATACATGTAGCCTAAGCCAGATGATAGCTCATGGCAGCCCAAATTGTAAATGTATAATTTTGTAAATTTTGTAAATGTTTCTGTATCCTTTTTTATAGAAGTACGTGCCAGCTCGGCGTTCCTAAGATGGAGTTCGTGCTCAACTTCAATCTGTTTTATCTCATTAGCATCTGTTGTTGCAGCTTTTTTTAATTTGTAAGCATCACACTTAGAGCACGTATCTTTTTGTGGTACATGAAAATGAAGGTTGTACTCATTATTGAATGTACGGCGATAAATATCACTGGAAACGGGGACAATAACTTGTTCCTGACAGTACTCACTGTACAAACGATACAGCAGGGTAACATTAAGGTCAGAAAATAGATACCTACGATTGGGATTCTTATTCCTTGTGTAGTGCAATTGGTAAGATGGAAAATTTTGTTGGTATACCATGGCTTAGTTGGTATACCATGGCCTCAATTATATGAACCAGGTGGTTCCCCTTGTTTCATCTTATTAATGGCCCGTGACATTCGGCCATCAGATATCTGAAAGGTTCCAAGAAAGTATTTTTTACATACTTTCGTGATTTCGCCTTGTTTTTTAATAAAATATTGGTTAGACACTGTCTTACCAGGTCGTGACTGATCCCTAGGACGTTTTATTTCAAGTTTATTTTGTTTGATCAAACCACAAATAAAAGCATTCTGTGCTGTAAATGATTTCAATTTCCAGAATGAATCAAATGCTTTTTTTCTGTCTTCACATGACATGGTTTCAAAACATTTTTTATTGCAAAAACAGTTGTTGTTTGAAAAAGTTTTACCTGCCACTACTTTTCCTTTTGTTGTCTTATACTCACAACCTGAGTTGCGAAGTCGCTTTATTTTTTCTTTTTTATTTTCATGCCTCTGTCGTTTTCGTGCTCTTTTGGGTTGCTGAACTTATACTTCTCGAATACTTTCGCTTTCATGGTCTTGCAGAGGGACTTCCTCATTTGATTGACAGTCTGAAACAAACCAACTTTATTAAAATAACACTCAAAAACGTTGTTCTATTTATACGAGTTTATTTATTGTTAGTGTAGAGAATTCAACATTTTGAGGTTAGTTTTGATTTTATGCAAATAAATATAATACACAAGTTTAACTTACCAATACTTTCTTTTTGAGAATCAGAAGGTACTCACTCCTCATCTCCTGAGTAAGCGAAAATACTAGGCTCAACACTCACATCACTTAAACTGTCGTTATCCATTGTATTGAAAAATCACAACTACAAAATACTAAACAACTGTCATAGGAATGACGGAATAGTGGTGTAAGTCTGACTTGCACCACTATTCCCTCTACTAGAACAGAGATTTTGTTTAAATGTCAAGTTTGTGCTGCTATCTGTGAGCAAATGGAAGACTTATGACTTACACCACTGTTGCGTCTGATAGATTTAAATATGGAGATTTTGAATATGCAATTATCTCTATTCTATAAAAAAAGTGACTTACACCACTTTTCCTTTCACCGCGTCTTTTAATAAACTCGGTTGTGGACGACTTTTAGAAATATCTTTAGCTGATGGCTCAATAAAGATATTGCTCGACGTTCTGAACATTCTTTTGCATTGGACTTCTTTGGCAGTGTAACGAATGTAGACAACAGTTATTCTTGAGGTATAATACCAGTTTTGTATATTGTGTTAAATAAATGCAATATTATACCTTTTGAGTCATGATTCAATAGCTTTAGCTATTCAGTAGGAACCTCATCAGGTCCATTTGCCTTTCAAGTTTTGGAATTTCTAAGTACCATCTCTACTTCACATTTTAGGATTTCAGGTCCCGTTTCACCATTTACCTGAACGATGTTCCCCTATTCTTATTGTAGTGTTTATATACTTAAGTTTTTCATCCATATTGTGTGTTCTGCTGATTTGACTTTCTGCTATACTGAGGTTGGTGTTTATTTCTTCTTGCACTGTTTGTCGTAGGTGTTCACTTTTAAGCTGGCTTAAGTCTAATGCTGGGATGATGGTTTTTCTTATCTTTAGCTCCAGTATAAGTTTTAGTAGATTTCCCGGCATTACGGCATCTTTTTGTCACCATTATATAATCTATTTCGTTTCTGATTACTTTTTCTTTAGTGTGTTTAGGTGACGTTCACGTATATAGTCGCCTTGGGGGTAATTTAAAGAATGTATTGGTTAACTACGAAAGTAGCTAACTACAAAAAGCAACGGTACTTTGAGCATATTGTGTTTCGGTGTTCTGAAATGAATTCATCACAATCTAGATCACTAGGTAGGGTACAAGTTCAAAACAATATATTATAAAGTAAACTTTTCTCAATGCTGCACGTCTGTTTTATATTTAAAATTAAAGACAAATATATGAAATATTTTAGTAATAAAATAATACATTTTTTATATTATTTATATAAATAATAGTACAAATGTTCGAAAAATAAACAAAGTACATTTTTTTTGAATATTTTTTAACCCCTTGTAGTACCAATAAAAGTTAATAAAAAACAATAATATATATAACATCGTCCATGCTAAATTTCTGCTCATTACTTAATATTTTATTGCAGAGGAAAAACTTTTCAATTTTAGTTAAAATTGATTTTTACTTCATTGTGTTCAATCGTTTTTAATGTTTTTAATGTAAAATTTCAAACGCTTTTTATAAGGGACACTACCATCAATAAGTTCATTGATTGCAATTTAACAAATGAAATGGCATTCATTTTGTCGAATTATTGGAAATTTAATTAAAATGTTTATTTTGGATTTTAACTGAACGAGTATCGATAATAAATTGAGTTGAACAACAAACACAATGCTGTGCAAAAATCCCTTTGTGTTTATTGTGTAACTGTTTTCCATTCTTGATAATTGACAGTAAATTACTTTGAGCTGTTGTCATTAAGGTATTTCGTCAAGCGTGTTCCAGTAACACTTTGTTAAGGGCATGCTTTAATATAGTTTTTTTGACATGTATTTCATTCCACGCAATCAAGGACTAATGGCGTTATAGTTCTCCCCTTCGTTATTTGCAGATATATCACAATATTTACAAAATATTTTTTTATTTTTTAAATTAAGCTACTTGTCTATAATACAATACATACGTATTTCAAAAAAAAATATTTAAAAACCTTTATAAAACGTATACAGGGTGAGTCATATCTATTGGAACATAGACTGCGGGCAGATTATTTGGGCCAAAATATGGCTATTGGGCCAAATATGCCTTAATAAAATTTTGCTGAGAAAAAAAATACAGGGTGTTAAAGTGGAAATTTAAAATTTTATTTTTGGCTATAACTTTTATGTTTGTACACATTTATGTATAAAAATTTACAGCTGGGTACTACTGAATATCAGAAATTTTAATTTGATGCATAATTTAATATATCTAATAGAGGGCGCCACATATGTCACATACGTGGCATACATTTATACTTTACTTTTTTGTTCTTCAAGTTACCGGTATTCTTGATAAAAAATATTAAAGATGCAGTATTTTAACAAAAAAAGGTATACTTGTTAATAACTTCAAAACTTAAAAGTTTTCGAGATAATCGCATTTTACAAATCAACTGCATAATTCTGATTTAACGCAATTACTCCAGGCAATGGAAGAAAAATAGATAAAAACATAAATACTTCTGAATGTTGTTATTAAATACCTTTAATAAAGTTAATAGTTAACGAATTATTAAAAAAAATAAATATATCAGCAGGATAATTAATAATAGGATTTGATAAAATAACAGAATAATTGGATTTTACATCAAACATTTTACGTTTTGTATTAAATTAAAGTCATAATCAAAACATTTTATTTACAAACCAAATTAAAAAATAGTTAAACTAAATATCATTAAACTTTTTGTCAAAGTAAGTGTTCGATATGTTCACCATTTTCTTTAATTTATTTGTCAATACATTCCATAAAATATCGTCTCATATTAAATAGCATTTTTTATTCTAAAGAAATTGCTGCAGTATTTATTACAGTTGTTTTAAGTGTAATAATAAGTATTTATTTGAAATTTTCATGAATTAAATAATTATTATTATCTTAACACAAGAATATGACCACCACGAACAATCCAACATGCAGGAACGTGTATTTAAATACTGTCTCACTCCGCTTTCTCTGTAATGTAATGGTGTACCATCTTGTAGAAACCACATATTTCGCCTTAAGTTTGATAACAATTCTTCCAATAAATCAATAAAATCATTTTATAAAAAATGTAAATAAATCTCGACATTGAAATTGCAAAGTAACTCGCATATCCGAGAAAAATAATTATCTGTGGTTCCAAACCATAGAACATGAATTTTAAATATGAATTTTGAATGATATTTTACAGATATGCGAATTACCTTTCAATTTAAATGGTGAGATTTCTTTACATTTTTTATAAAATGATTTTATTGATTTATTGGAAGAACTGTCATCAAACCTAATGCGAAATATGTGGTTTCTACAAGATGGTACACCATTACATTACAGAGAAAGCGGGGTGAGACAGTATTTAAACACACTTTCCTGAACGTTGGATTGTTCGTTGTAGTCATATTCTTGTGGTAAGATAATAGTAATTATTTAATTCATAAAAATTTTAAAAAATTACTTATTATACTTAAAACAACTATAATAAATTCTGCAGCAATTTCTTTAGAACCAATGATGCTATTTAATTTGAGACGTTATTTTATGGAATGTATTGACAAATGAATTAAATAAAATGGTGGACATATCGAACACTTACTCTTACACTTACTTATTTGGTTTAAATAGTTTTTAATTTGGTTTGTAAATAAAATGTTTTAATTATAACTTTAATTAAATACAAAACGTAAAATGTTTTATGTAAAATCAAATTATTCTGTTATTTTATCAAATCCTATTATTAATTATCCTGCTGATACATTTTATCAGCAGGATAATTAATAATAATATTGTTTTTATCTATTTTTCTTCCATTGCCTGGAGTAATTGCGTTAAATCAGAATTATGCAGTTGATTTGTAAAATGCGATTATCTCGAAAACTTTTAAGTTTTGAAGTTATTAACAAGTATACCTTTTTTTGTTAAAATAATGTATCTTTAATATTTTTTATCAAGAATACCGTTAACTTAAAGAACAAAAAAGTTAAGTGTAAATGTATGCCACCTATGTGGCATGTGTGGCGCCCTCTATTAGATATATTAAAGTGTGAATCAAATTATAATTTCTGATATTTAATAGTACCCAGCTGTAAATTTTTATACATAAATGTTTACAAACATAAAAGTTATAGCCAAAAATAAAATTTTAAATTTCCACTTTAACACCCTGTATATTTTTTCTCACCAACATTTTATTAAGGCATATTTGGCCCAATAGCAATATTTTGGTTCAAATAACCTTTTCTTAGTCTATGTCCCAATAGTTATGACTGACCCTGTATAATTAACACAGACAATTGGGCTACATCACAAAGCATTTTCGAAATCTATATTCCATCATCAGTGTGTCCTAAAAGTATATAACCACTTTAATTAAAGAAAACATGGAATTTAAAATTTTGACCAAGGTTAATACAAAATGTGGTTAATACTTACTAAGTGTACATGTTTAGAACCAATAAATATTTAGGTAAAAACACGTTAAATGTTATTAATGTAAATTTAAGTTACAAGATTGGATCTTATAAGTTATGACAATAAAGTTACAATAATTGAAATTGATCACATGGTAACGCAAGACTGTACGGGAGCTTGCTGGTACTGAGACAAAGTGTCTAAGAGGACTTGTTGATAGCAACTGATTGAAATGACAATATTGACATGTTAGGACGGAAGTAGGAACAAAGCAGTCAGTGTAACTTAAGGTATTTGTCTAATTATGACAGTATGCAGCAATATTAAAAAATTGAATAAGTTAATATTATAATAAAATAAAAGTAGCAACCATCAATGTTATAGTTTAAATTATGAATTTGTTCTAAATTTACGTTAAGAAAATTGAAAAAAATTTTATTAATGTAGGTGGACTGAAATGTGGTGAAATTTTGTGGGTACTAATTGACAACCAACTATACAAATGTCTAAATTAAATGGTGGTAAACTAAACATTTTTACAAAAAGGCCCTTTATGTTTTTGCAACATTTGGTACCTAGAAAATAGTAAATGTATTTGAAAGTACTATTGAGATAAAGTGTAAATAGAATACAATATTTTTGTAATATACTACTCATGTAGTACTTAACCTATAACTTAAGCATGGAAGGCCCTTTATGTTAAAAAGCAACATTTGGTACCTGGGAAATATAAAAATATAAGTTATAAGTTCATGAACATAAGTAATTGATTAAGTGTTAAAGAATAAAATTGGTTGGATGTTATTGTGTGTTAACAAAATATATCAAACAAACAGAAAATTGATGGCCAAAAGGTGGTTTTGTAATGTATTGTTCGTATAGGTTCGTGAGCTTAAGGTAGATAAAGTTATTAGACTCTTTGTGTGAAATGACAAGATATGTAAATATTGCAAAAGTAGGTGGGTTGTAGGTTGCTCTGTTAAATTTAACTAACAATATATAATGTTTAAATATTGGTGTGAGAAGAGAAAACACTCTACAAGAGGTCGAGATCTCCAGAGATCCGAAACCAAACCCTGAGGGGAATATATGTGGATAAGTAAAATAAAGTGTATTCTTACCGAAGGAAAAAATGAATGGTGTGTAATTGAAACATTGATTTATTTAATACTATGTTACTAAGGAGTGATGATTAAGACGCGAATGGATTAAGACGTGAAAGTTGAGTAACCTACTCTGAATTTAGTTGTGTCGAAAAGGAGCATAAAGAACATTAGGCATAGGGGTCAGATTTGAAGTTTAGATTCCTAGAAAGAACTAAGGAAATATGGAAATTTAGATGTATTGAAAAATAAGTTTTGAGTGGACTGAGGAAGATGATTAAATGACAAGAGAAGAATTATTAATGCAAATTTTAATACAAAAGTAGAAATTGAGGATGTGGGTCATGAGAATAGTTAGCGAATAAAGTCTCGATTAAATGAGACATGACGATTAATGCAATTTGGACTTCTCTGTTTTTCTTTAATAATTTTAAGATCAATGCAATAAAAAAGACGCAGCATTCTTACTTTTCTATCAAGAGAGAGGTTGTGACTCTTGAGGAAGGCCCCCATTCGATTGAAGGTAGGTCTAGCTTCTCCGATGACTGCTTTAACCTGCTGGTTATTGATCCATTCTTTATTTATTATGGTGCCGAAAAAGTTGTAGTGCGTCACTTTTTCTACAGGGGATTGGTTGACGTAGAGTTAACCTTCTGACTTGGCTTAGACTAGATGAATGAATTATCTGGATGTGGTAACCACGAAATAGTACATATTATATGCAACCAAAATTTACAGACCAACATTAATAGATATTTAAACTACCACTTAAACCACAAGGTAATAATCAAAAAAGAAATTATTAAATCACTGTATGAGAGGGTCCGAAATAACTGCTCCAATGAAAATGTAATGCATAAAAGAAAAAACATAAATACGGAACAAATAGGGTATATAAAATAGTACGGGTTTGTTCAAAAAGTTCCAAATGACCAAAAAATATTCTATTTAACGTTGCCTACATCTCATGCATTTACTAATTGATAATTTTAGTATTCATGTTTAAGTATCCGCTTATAAGTCGGATATTATACAGAAAGGGATTAAGTTTATAACTTGCTAGTTCCCCATCGTGGTCTTATTAATCTTAATAAACGTCGCTTCATTCAAGAAATGTGATTGAGAAAGGAACACCGGAGGAAACCTGACTTTAAATGAATTGGATTGTCCCTAAACTAACTCATCTCTAATAAACTAAACACCTGAGTATAGTTTTAGAGAGAAAGTAGGCATAAAAAACAATTGAAACAGGACTACGAATTTATTCATAGCAAGTAACATATTTCAAACCGGTATTTGGAACTTAAAATCCTTAATTGTAGATAATTAGAAATAATAAAAATAGAGTAATAACACTTACCAGGTTCACTGCCGAAGTAAATTTTGTAATTTTTGTTCTAGGGACAAAGTATTGCCAATATTGAGTATTGGCTAAATATAATATAAATATACATTTAAATTCTACAGTGTAACAAGTATAGCTAAATTTCAGCGAGATTTAAGAAACAAACATAAAAGTGAAGGGTCAAATTATGTCAGTTAATTTTTTTATTGTCTTGATGATGTAGAGTGGTGCTGTTACAGTAATCAGAGCAAAAGCAGAAGTCGTCCGAATGGTATAAATAAAATTATACACCAAGTACACGAACATAAATATTTTATTTATATATATATATATATATATATATATATATATATATATATATATATATATATATATATATATATATAAATAGAGTGTATATAACGACGCTAAGAATACAATTCTTTGGAGGGTAACTTTCGGGAAAGCGTCAAAACAAGGATCAGCTAGAGATGGTATAAGCCAGTTTGGTGTAGAACTTTATTCTAAATGTGAAATTTTCGGTGATATGTTGTCACCTTCATCAGCACATTGAAAATGTTCAGTTGGTCCTAGTGGTGAAGAACACTGTCACAAACATGTTAAAAATATTAAAAAATACATTTAAAATTTTGAATAAAAACATTACAACATAACAGGGTATTTTTTCAAATACAAACACAACAAAAAAGTCTAAAATTTACAACCTAAAAAAACTCTCAAAAAATTTAAAATGTATTTTTTAATAATTTTAACATGTTTGTGACAGTGTTCTTCACCACTAGGACCAACTGAACATTTTGAATGTGCTGATGAAGGTGACAACATATCACCGAAAATTTCACATTTAGAATAAAGTTCTACACCAAACTGGCTTATACCATCTCTAGCTGATCCTTTTTTTGACGCTTTCCCGAAAGTTACCCTCCAAAGAATTATATATATATATATATATATATATATATATATATATATATATATATATATTTGACTATATTTTAAAGTATATATCAAAACATTGGAATATAATAACAATCTACGCACCTGAGAAAGACTGAGATGTCAATACAAGTAAAAGCTTCTACGAACACCCTCAAAGTGCAATAAACGGGACCCCTCAAAATGACTAACTATATGATCATTATGGGTGGTTTTAAGGCACGTGTTCACGATTCTATAGTACGAGCGACAAAACAAGGATTTAAAAAAAATATGACAAAAGGAAAACGGAGATTTCTGACAGACTTTCATAGCACAAATCAAATACGTATTATTATTGTTGTTTGTTTATTGCAAAAACAATACAAATTAACTTTTTTACCCTCTTCAATGACACAGTAAAGCTTACACAGGGAACTGTAGTACGCTCGGACTTAAGTCTGGTATAGGTCTCTTGGTCTCAAAGAATCAGTAAGAGAAGTACTGAAGATAATGGGAAGAGATGTTAGAAGATAAAGAGACGAGAAGTAAGAAGATAAAGAGAAGCTTTAAACGGCAGTTTCGCTGCAGTTCTTTGTAGGTGTTCTTTAAATCTTATGTTGTCTCCAGAGTCACTCCAAGATATTTTGGTGTTGAGTTATGAATGAGCAGTGTTTTTAAAATGAACGAAGAGTATTTGTTGGCTTGAGCATTAATCAGATGGACACAGCACACATCGGTTTTCGTTGTATTGAGACGTAGCCTCCATTTGCGAAAGCATTGTCCTATAACGTCTTGCTGCAATGGCCCAGTGTTCAGCGTAGTCAAATTTCTGCGAAGTTGTCATTGTGACATAAAAAGGTTGGTAGGTGAGCATGCTATCAATAAGTTTAGTTACCTCTTGACATGGAATGGCAAGGATTAGTTTGCAGATTAGTTCTTGTCTCCAGATAATATCGTATGCAGCTGATAGGTCAATGAAAGCAACGGGTGTTTTTTTCTTTGAAAACTTGCTTCAATATGTGTAGTTAGGAATAGGATCTAAACTGCACGACTGCGGTAAGGTCTAAACCCTGCTTGCTCAATAGGTATCAAATCAAATATGTTTTTACTAATTCTGTTGTAGATTAAGCGTTCCTTCAGTTTATAGATACAGCTTAGCAAAGCAATCGGTCGGTAGTTTTGAGGCTGATTATTTGCATTTCCTGGTTTTAATATGGCTATAATGGAGGCCTTTTTTATTGAATGGGGGATTTTTCCTGATTTTAACATATCTCTATAGAAATCAGCCAGCCATTTAGTAACAATTTTATCGAAGTCCTTTCCAGACTTAATTTCTAAAATTGCTCTGAAATAATTGCTTCTAAAGCAAACTCGTCAGAGTATTCAGATGTAGGCGGCATGCAGACTTTAGTATTTTTAGTTCTTGTTTGACTTTGGTGGTGTGATTACGATCTTTAGGTGCTCTTGACGTTGCTACAATGTGGGAGGCTACTGTGTTGGAAACTATTGGTACTTTATCTCTGGTTATACAGTAGTCTGTTACTACCAAATTTTGTAAGTAAAGATCATGCTTTTTTGCTTGATTTATTAAGTCTCATTTTTCCACAGCGTTCATCCATTTTTGTCATCTAGCTGCATCCAAACTATGCAGTAGTTCGTCCGCAATTTCTCGGTCTTGACTTTCGTTGTATTTTTGATTCAATTTCTCACATTAAACATTACATTTTTAATAGAACTTTTCACCAAGGAACAAAAAACAAAATTTGTTTAACTAAATAACGTTTTGTTTCAAGGCATAATCCTGTTTCTATGAGCTGTATGGTTTTAAAGTCTATCGGAAGGGTGCTAACTAGGCTGTAGACCCCCTTCTCCTTTATCCGGGATTTCGACAGGCAACAGTACTTTCGAGCTACTCGATCCGCTCAACAAACTTTAACACAGTCACAACGCAAAAGCTACTGGAAACGGCAGAGATGAGAGTACTGAGAAGAACTACAGGAAATACGCTAAGAGATCGAAAAAGAAGTAAAGACATTAAAAGAAAATGTACCGTACAGTGTACCTATAAACAAATATACACAAAATCGAAAAAAAGAATGGAATAACATATAAGCGAAATGGAGAAGATCTGTGTCGTCAAAATAGCGAGAGATAAGTCACCAATCGGTAGAAGGAGTATCGGGCGACCGCGCAAAAGATGGAGTAACAACCTTCCATAGAGGTATTAATCCTCCAATGAACAAGCAGAATTGCTTATAAGGAAGAAGAAGAAAAAGAAGAAGATTAATGTTTTGTATTTTTAAAACATTTTCCGATATGGAAATTGAAACGTCGGTAAAATCACTTTAAACTTCAATTGTGAATTATTTCCAATAAAAATGATAATTGCATATTTTAAATATCTTCAATCTTACTATTTCCAAGTAATAATAGACAGATTTTTTTAGATAATCTGTCGATAAGGACCTGTGTAAAAATTTGTTTTTATTATACACGAGTGTCGACAGCTGGATGAAGTTATTCCACCATGCAAACATTTGTTCAGGCAAAGTCACGAACTTTACGATGTTGATTGCTTCTATCGTCGGAGACAATGTTCTAACTTTTTCCTCTCAGTAGGGCAGACGCAATTTCTTTGAATTTCTAGTAATTGGTAATATTATATAACGATGTTTTCTGATACAATTTAATCGTATTTAATAATTTGTAATATTTATTTTTACAAGTCCCAAATGAAAATAGGAACTATAATTTATAATTAACAATATAAATATCCTTGTATTTTCAAGAATTCCAGTAAAATAAATTCACTTTTTTACATTAAGGTAAAAAAGTAAAAATAAACTAATACTATAATAACAACCAAAATAATAATATTAATGTGATCTGATATAATATTAATCTGAGACATCTACTTTACATCGAGCAATTTGCGCAGTAGATGATACAACGCCTCAGTAGATGCCAACTGAGAGAAAAAGTAATGCGCATAAACCACCTGATTCAGCAAGAAAAAATGCGCACCTGGATGAGTCTACATGTCTACAGTCCAGAATATGGCGACAAAAAAGCGTCGAACTATTGGTTGACATTAGGAAAGACGTTTCCCGAGACTGAGGATTCCCTACTTGCCATTCAAGATCAGGTTATTTCAACTAAAAATTACCTAAAATATATTGTTAAAGACAAATGCCAATATGGATGCCAAGCCCAAGAAACTGTCGGTACTGATTATAAAGAACGCCATGACTCGGTAGGAAAGATTAACCACCAAGAACTAGCTGGCACACTGGGACTTCTCCAAACCGACCATCTTTTTTATTATCAATATTTGATAATAACCTGACAAAATGCTTCAAAATGACAACTACAAGCTATATTGGGACCGCACTGTGCTTACAGAACAACCAGTGATGCATAATAGACCGGATCTCATACTAGTTAATAAACTTACTAGGCAAACAACACTTATTGATGTGGCGATACTCAACACCAATAATTTACGTGTTAAATACAACGAAAAGACCGCCCAGTACAAAGATCTAGAAATATAAATTAGGAGACAATGGAGAATGGAAAGTACCCAGATAGTACCTATTATTTTATCTACTACTAGTGTTATACCCAAAAACCTCCTAGAGAACATAACAGCTAGGTCTAAATGAACATCACTGGTCATGCAGAAAGCTGTACTCCCCGCGACGTCCAGATGTGTACGAAAATTTTTGGAAGATACTCGAACATACAAAGTCACCTAGGGCTAGAAAACACGCAAAGAGTCCCACCAGAGCTCAATCCTTTTGATACTCTAGGTATCTGGGATAAGTAGATATTCGCCTTAGAGAGAGTGTCAGCCGTACGGCTAAATATTAATTAATAATAAACTGAAAGATAGAGGGCCGAAGGGGAATAGGCAGAAGAAGCATATCATGAATTCGTATTATCAGAACTTGAACGGTTATGAATATTCAACAATTACTAAGAGTGGTGCAGAATAGAAAACATTTTGATTTGGCGATCGTTCAACTCCAGTAATTAAGTGCACCAGAAGAAAAAGATAATAATAACCAAAATAAAATAACGATAATTATCATTTCGTCTGTTTTCTTAAATTTAGTAACTTCCTATGTCCTGTTCGTAGCTGTTTTTGCTCACATTCGCTCCAAGTATTTGACTTATTTAACGACTTCGAAAACTAATATATTTTGTCTTATTCTTGGTTTTGAATTCTTCATAACCAACACGTATTTGATAATATCCTCGTTGCCTTAAGACTAATTTCTCTTCTTCTGCTTTCAACTATGGTGGAGACCGTTTTTATTTCTGGTAGATTGTGCAATTGCATCTCTGCTGAAATCACTGGGTAGTAAACCCCTTTGTCAGCTCTAGATGTATAACTACAATATACTAAAACAGGTACCCTCCCCATGTGTATCACTTCTATTGAGGTTGGGTACCAATATACCAAAGACTTGTCTATTGTAGGCTTGACGAATGCAAGTGTTTTCTTGAGTTCACAACAATTTCTTTTTTCGATTTATACCACGTTTTTCTTTAATTTTTCCCTCAATAACTAACTGTCATGTCTATTAATTTCTTCGAGACGTTCGAAACTCTTATACACGAGTTGGCCTTAAAATTAACTTTTTAAAAGCACAATACATGATCAACCTTGATGTAATCAAAAACAAAACAAGTCATGGTACACAAATTGAATAAGTGTATACCCATAAGTATCTTGGCAAAGAGATTAAATTATGAAGAGACAATCAAACAACAGAGCTAAACAAAAGAGTGAAACTAACATGGGAACTTACGGAAAATTCAGAGAAGTGTTTAGATCAGGTATCCCCATTTGATTGAAAAGAAAGCTTGTTAATCAGCATGTTCTCCTAGTTCTAATGTATGAAGCAGAAATCTTGACCCTTGCCAAAAAAGTAATCAACAGAGTAAAAGTAGCACAGAGATTAATGCAGAAGTCAATGTTGAATTTACCTCTCAGAGATAAAGTTTTAAATTAAATAATTAGAAGAAACATAGGTATTACAATGCTAAAATAGATTTGGAAAGGCCATATTGCCAGTGTCAGAGCTGAAAGATCGACAAAACTTTTAGAACAAATACCTAAACACGATCCTTATCGTAATCAAGAACGTCCTCTAATACGTAGAACGTATCCCCAAACAATATGACTGGAAGACATTAGCTTTTCATATAGCATATTTGAATGCGAAGGTGAACATTAAAGAGGCAAGAAGATCTCTGCATCTAAAATTAGTATAATTAGGAAATTCTTCTGATGTGGTATTAATAAATCTGATCTGTGCAGATTTGTTCTTTAGCTACATCTTTGCTAATAGTACCAGCTCTCTATATATCTTTATTTCCCTTATAGCCTTGCACAAAACATGTCCTCTTACGGAAACATACATTTGTTTAAAATCTGTCGCGGCTCTATTCCCAGTATTACAAAAATCTGGTCTATGGTTATTCTTCCAGGTATAAAGTCACACTTAATTGCTTATGATATTTTCTGCGTAGGAAATTAATCTTTTTATCCTTATTATAGATCATCATCATCATCATCACTGGCTCGACAACCCTTTTTGGGTCTTGGCCTGTTCAAGGATTCTTCTCCATTCTGACCTGTTTCGTGCTTTTTTTTTCCAGTTTTTAATTTTTAATGTTGTTATATCATTTTCTATTTGTTCTACGTATCTCAGCTTCGGTCTTCCTCTTGTTCTTTTTCCTACTGGCACTTGTTTGAATATTTTGTTTGGTATTTCGCCTTCTTCCATTCTTTCCACATGTCCAATCCAACGTAGCCTTCCTATTTTAATGAATGTTATGATATTCGGATCCTAGTATATGTTGTATAGTTCAAAGTTATACCTTCTCCGCCAAATCCCGTTTTCTTTTGTGCCCTTATATATGTGTCGCAAGATTTTTCTTTCAAAGGTGGCTAATAACGTTTCCTCCCTTTTAGAGAGTGTCCAGGTTTCTGAACCGTATGTGAATACCGGTCTGATTAAGGTTTTGTATATTTGGCATTTTGTTTTTCTGGAGACGCTATCTGATCTTAGTTGCCTAATTAAGCCATGGTAACGTTTATTGGCAATAAATATTCTCCTCTTCACTTCCTCTGCAACGTTGTTATCAGACGTAACTAGGAATCCTAAGTATGTAAAGTTTTTTACCGCCTCAATGTTGTATTCTCCTATTGTTAAATTTGGCAGCTGCCTTATTTGTGCGTTTTAATTTGCAGGCATATATTTCGTTTTTGTCTGATGGATTTTAAGACCACTACTTTTTGCAGCTCGTTCTATTTGAGTGAATGCCTCTATCATTTCTCTTCTTGATCTTGCGATTATGGCCTTGATCCTTATTATAGATATTACTTATAAATATGTCGTTTTAAATAAATAAATTTTTCTATAATCCTTGCGTAGATACTTATTACCCTTTTTGTAGATGGGTACTATTTGACTTTCATACCATTGTTTCAACATTTCCTCTTTTTGTCAGATTGCCCTTATGCCAGACGTGAGGCAATGTTTCCCCAGATGAAGTTTACTCCCCTTTGTCAAAGTAATTCTACCTGAATACCGTCTGAACCAGGGGCTATTATTATTTAAAAACAAAATTGCTTTATTTACTTTATCCAGCATTGGTATTGCTATCTCAGGTTTAGCTGACTGGTGGTGTCATTGTTGGCTTCTCGGCATTTTATCGTTACTTGCATTGACGTTTTCAATTGATCGCTTATCTCGCCATTATATATAAGCAACTGTAATATCTCATCTTTTAAGAACCAAGCCAATGTGTAGCGATAAGACAACCAAAGAGAATTAAAGTGCTATTATAAAAATAATAACCCAATCAACCATGGGAGCTTATCGTCTATGCCTTGCCTAGCTCAGTATCTTAAGTGTGAGTTTGTCTTGTCTTAAACTAGGAATTAAACCTGAACCCTTAGCTGATAGCAAGTAAAACAAATTTTAACTAATCATATTTATTAAAAAAAAAACAATCAACCCTGTCATGCTTAATGCTTAAAATGCCATAATTAACAATGAATTTCTGAGTACGATTCTTATGGCATCGATGACTTCAAAGGACTGCTTGTGTAGCCTCCCAATTAGATGTTAGATCCTCCAGAGGGCTGAAGTTGTACCATTTAAGGGTAGCCTCCGAATTAAGCGGTTAGGTCCTCCATTGGTCAATAAATTTTTATAATACGGCCAATAAACCATAAATATGATTAATCAATTCGTCTATAATATGGTCTCGAATAAAATCGTCAATAAACTCAAGAGAATATTGTAGACCATATAAATCTTGGTTCTTCCAAACCAAGGTTTCTTCGCAAGGTGCTGTATTGGTGGATCTGAAGATTGTTTTTTATTTCGTCTAGCAAAAGAAATTTAAAATTGTAATTGTTGTAAAATTAACTTCTAAACACTTTCATAATGAACTTCTTATCAATGTAAGACTAGAACAACATATTTATAAACATTGAGTGTTAATCCCTGTACAAATTAAGACTAGTATCACGAAAATACCAACCAAAATACCTTTTGTGTTTCAATAAAAGTTATAGCTTAATTAAAAGTATTGACAAAGAAGTCTCTAAATCAATGCTACGGTCGTCGTTTAAATTATTAAAACACTTTAATTCTTTAATTAGGAGAATCCAACTTGTTATTTCTGTCGTCAGCCGGTTCATCGATATATATAATAACGCTTTGGAAAATAATGGCTTCCCCTACAGTTAATTAATTACTATTAAAAATGTTACGTAATTGTCGGATATTGGAGAAATTAATAACAGATATCGAACTTTTTATTAAGAGTTTTAATTATATTTTAACGTTTTTATCGGCTCCTTAAAATGTCTGAGACTGTGATTATCCCATTAAATTGTAATTTGAGAAGAGATAATGATAACGCTACCATTTAAACGGTTTAAAAATGACTGTTGGTGTGAACTACTTCCATGGGATATTTTTGTACCAGATGAAGATCGTGGAAATTAGAAAATTACAAGAAATTAAGTAAACGACAAAATTTAAGCTACCAGATTTTTTTATTTTGATTATTTATGATATTTATGATTACAATCTATTTATAGATGACCCATAAGCAATTTTATTCTCTCATAAATTACATAAGTTACTTAAAATAAAAAATTTACCCTATGATGTTCTCTTTATTTCGTTTAATAGATATCGCACTAATGTTAACATGCACCACACGCACAAAAACTATGCTCTGCTTTTTTACTATCACTTATACTAATTCGAAGGGCGTTGTCCTCTTCAAGCTTCCATTTAGATGGCTATCTAAATGGCAGCTTTGATTATGGATTGCATTAACGTTCATATGGCTATGGAGTCATTTTTTTAAGAATTGCTGTCATCTTTTTTATAAAAGGAGGGTTTGACACTGTTGACCACTTATCAGGCATATATGACGTTTCCCTTAATAGCAGCGGGAAAAATAAAGCGGAAGGGAGACCAAGCGGGATTTGTTCCAGGAAAAAGTACAAGAAAACACATCCTTAATGTCAGACAGCTAATCGAAAAACTCGTGAATTCAATACGCCTATGTGTATATGTACTATGTAGATTGCACAAAGACCTTCGTAAAGTCAAATGGCAGCAGCTATGGTCCATTCTAGCGGAAATGGGAACATCCCACCACGTAATTCAACTAAATATAAATCTATATAAAAATAATAAGTCCACAATAAAAACAAGCATCACCCGTTCCGATCATTTTAGAACAAAGGCAGGTGTCAGGCAGGGATGCATATTCTCGCCAACTCTGTTTAATATCTACAGCGAACACAATATGCGAAAGGTACTAGATAGATGGAAGAGTGGAATATCAGTAGGAGGTCAAAAAATCAGTAACTTGAGATATCCTGATGACACTTTAATAATCGCGTCAAATCAAGAAAAAATGAAAGACATAATGAGATGTCTGGAGGAAAAAATCAAAACATAATGGACTAAAGCTAAATAGGAGTAAGACAAAGATCATGATAGTAGACAGAGCTCGGAATAATGTTTAGCACAATAAGGAAGTTGGGGGCTTTGAAGTAGTAAATTGTTTCATATACCTGGGGTCCCTAATAACAAATGACGAAGGATGTAACAGAGAGATACGTGGGAGATTGACTTTTGCTAGAACAGCTATGGTCAAACTGGTAACAATTTGGAAAAAATCTAGCATAACAATTCACACAAAACTAAGGCTAGTAAGGGCACTTATTTTTCCCATAGCCACATATGCATCCGAAACGTGGACTTCAAAGAAAGTGAATAAAAATAAACTAGACGCTTGTGAAATGTGGGTATACCGCTGCATGTTAAGAATATCCTGGATTGATCATCGCACTAACATATCGATAATAGAACAACTTAAAGTACATGATATATTGCTTAAACAAATCCAACAGTGATATTTGCAGTATTTTGGACACATTGCTAGAAGAACAGGTAGAATGAAAAAATTGATAGTCAAGGGTAGAGTTGAAGGAAAGAGACCTAAGGAAAGCCATTGGATAAATAAAACAAAAATATTGATTGACCAAGGTTTACATGAAGCCAAATAACTAGCCAGGACAGGGAACGATGGAGGAAAATCGTGAGAAAACTGTAAGGACCTAATGGTGTCACCACATCCCAAAAGAGATTAGGACTGAAGAGGATGAAGAGGAGGACCGTAAACAGTTTTCTATGCTTTGATAAACTTTTATGGAATAAACACCCAAGTGGTTTATAAAATGAAATGAATGAAAAGATTAAAAAATGAAGCGTCGCCATTATTTGACAAATGTTGGCATGTCACTGAAAGCCGAGTACAAGGAAGAATAGAAACAACATCCGCAGCAACCGTAACCGCGATCGTTATGTAAGGGACCTGCAGATTATGATAAGCCTTTGCCTAAACGCCAAAAAACAAAAGAAAGGGGTGTGATGTATCCCAACCCAAAGATAAATAAGGTCCCTATATATGTTACGTTTGCAGGAATTTTTATGTTTAGAAAACGCATCTTTCAAATGTGATGCACGCATCAACAAGAAAAGTGATTATTTATTGTTTAACATTATTTTTGTATTTATATTTTCATTTATTTTGATGTTTATTTAAAGCATAAATGTTTTGGTTTTTGTTTAAAGGTCTGTTCATTTTTTTCATTATTTCAGAAGATTTTGGTAATCTCTGAAGTTGGCTATTTTTTTTATTATGGAAATGAGCAAAAAAATTTGTCAATAGTCAAAAATATAATTGAAAACGTAGCAGATATTGTAGCTTTCAGAGATTTCAAATATCTGCAGCCACATATTAACCAAAGACAGCTGTACCTAGTGGTCTTGCACAATCACCAGCACCTCCAGTAGGTGCAGCTCCACCTGCTCCACCAGTGGTTGGTGGTATAATCCATACAGGTAAAATATATGTTAGTAGCATGGCAAAGAGGTTGGCCGAACAGAGGAATATCAGTTTAAAAGTTAAATGTACAGGACTATTCGGCTCAATAAGTTCTTCTGATCAAGCAGTCCTAGAAGCTGCCTTCTAGATAAGAATGAGAGACAGTATAGCTAAGAGGCTGCTTTAGTTGAAACATACCATTGCCCATTATTAGTTGTTGGTTGAAATTAACATCGATAACGTGATTGCTATAAGGGCGAAATTTAACAAGAAGTAAAAGAAATAGAACGTGATGTTAAGTGTTAATGATTTTATCATTATGGCTGTAGCATAAGCTATTTTAAATATTTCAGAAGCCAACTATTTATGGAACGAATCCACTATTAGCCAGTACAGAAACGTAGACTTCAGCATATTATAAGTGTCCACCTACAAAGCTTTAATCACAGCCATTATCTTTGAAGCCGAACAAAAAGTTCTTGCAGAAAACTATGAAAGTTCTTCTCCGACCAAACCACTCTCTCAGGTTCTTCAACCAGGAAACGCGTCTTCTTCCTACGCTTTTCCTACCCTCTATTTTTCCTTGAATTATGAGTCTCAAAATGATGAATCTTTCGCCTTTCATTACATGTCCGAGATATTGCAATTTCCTTTCGTTTATTGTATTTTTCATTTTCCACTTTCTGCCTGTTCTCCTTAACACTTCTGCATTCGTAACTCTATCTACCCATGGAATGATTAACAATCTTCTAAATATCCAGATTTCAAACGCGTTAAGTCGATTTATTGTATTCCGGTTTAATGTCCATGATTCACTTTCGTAGTAGGCTACGTAGCCGCCTACCGCTAGTATTTCATTTGTATTGTTGTTCTTGCTAATTTTAATGAATTTTGTTTTTTTGATGTTAATAGAGAGTCTGTATTCTCCACTATATGTTAATATTTTGTTCATTATTCTTTCTAAGTCTTCCAAGTTGTCGGCTATTATGACTGTATCGTCGGCATACATAATGTTGTTAATTAAACTTTTGTTCACTTTTATGCCAAATGTCTCGTTTACCAAAGCTTCTTGTATGAATTGTTCAGAATAAGCATTAAACAATAAAGGCGACAGTATGCAAACTTGCCTGACCCCTCTCCTTATCACCACTTCTTCTGACACTTCTCCTCCAATTTTTACAATTGATCGTTGGCTGGAGTATAAAGTTGATATCAACGTTACATCCCTCACATTCTTGTTTCCTCAGATTCTTGTTTTTGAGTACGTCTATAAGTCAGTCATGTTTTACTTTATCAAAAGCCTTGTTGTAGTCTAAAAGCATACATAAAGATCTCGATTAACATCCAAACATCTTTGAGTCAGCACGTTAAAAGAAAATAGTGCCTCTCTTGTGCCCACTCCATTCCGAAATCCAAACTGGGAATCACTAATATCCATCTCCAGCTTAGCGTGTATTCTATTATGGATGATTTTTAGCAGAGTTTTTAAGGTATGTAACATTAGACTGATCGTTCGATAATCACTACAGTCTTTGGCATTTACTTGCTTTGGTAGACAAATAAATGTTGATGTCAGCATTTCACGTGGAATGATTCCTGTGGACTAGATTGTGTTCAGTAGTTGGACTAAAAGATAAATGTTTTTTTTTATTGACCAGTTTTGGCAATTCACTTGGTAATTCATCTGGACCAACAGCTTTATTATTTTTCATGGACTTTACTGCATGCATTACTTCTGAATTTGTTATTTCAGTTCCCTCGTCTTTACTCTGGTTTCTCTACTTCATATATTTTTCTGTCTCTGCTCATGGAATAATTCCTCCATATATTCTTTCCATCTTCCTAATTTTTGTTCCATCTCCACTAAAATGTTTCGTTTTTGGCCAAAGCTAGAGAAATTCAAACACAAGAATTTCAATGCGGCACATTCAGCATATCAATCTTGAGCATTATGTGCATTATGCAATTCTGTGCTGCCGTTAACCCAGCGCATGACTGTATCGTGGTCATTAGAACAAACTGGAGATGGTTAATAGAGGATCCCTTATCATAAAAAGGCTTCAATTCTTCATAGTTCATATGTGTGACCTTGACTTGTGACCACCGTACCGTAGATATTGGCGCTAGATGAATACAAGCCTTTAAAGAAAATCTTAAAGATCCAGTGTCGATGATCATCTAAGACTACGTTGAACAAATGAGTTCCTACCTAGTTCATCTCATTAGACAAAAAACTTCCAATGAACAATGTGAAGAAACAGTGAATCCGTGTACTGAGAACATGGAGAGAAAATGGACTTTCTCAACCTATTCTAAACTCTAGTTATGTATCGTAAGAGCTGTAAGTTCAACATTATGGTAATGAAGTAGAGCTTATGCACTAGCGTTTAAGCGAAAGTTCTTGAAATTATAGTGAAGCAAACAGCTGCAGATAATTTGGAAAATGTGGTGCTTAAGAAAGATCGGGGTTCTGTTTTCTTTGCTTCTTTCCAAAGATCTAATCTTGGCAACGTTATGGACTGTTATCTTTCCTTATAAACAGTATAACAATATAAGAGATTATGTAAAGAAACTTATTGTTGAAAGAAAAATAAATGGCAAATTGTAAAAATCAAGGATTTTAAGAAGTTTCATATAAGGCAAAGATATATTATTTATCACATACCACATTATAAGAAATAGTTTAAATAATTTTGAAATAGTCATAATTTTTTTATGTTTTTATATTATCATGCCATATTCTATAACTGCTTGTTAAACACTGTTTTAAATTTTGTCAGTTTACTATTTTTTTAATTTATTAATTACCGTACTATTTTTCTTCTTCTTGTGCCGTCTTCTAACGAAGGTTGGCGATCACTTCTTTAAACGCTTCTCGCTCTTTTGCAACGTGAAATATCTGTTCAACACTGAGGTTAGTCCAATCTCTGATATTCCTCAGCTAAGATTTCTTCTTTCTTCCCAAGCCTTTTCTTCCCTCTACTCTACCTTGCATGATGACTTGTAGCAGAGAGTATTTATCGTTTCGGAGTATGTGGCCCAGATATGATGTTTTTTTTTTAATTTTAATTGTGTTCATAAGATATCTGTCATGTCCAACTCGTCTTAACACTTCCTCATTTGAGACTTTTGCAGTCCAAGGAATCTTCAAAATACGCCTATATAGCCACATTTCGAATGCCTCAATTTTTTTTATAGATTGGCTTTCAGAGTCCAAGCTTCTACCCCATATAGTAGTTGCGACCAAACATAACATTCGACGAACCTCAATCTGATGGCCATACTCAATTTTTTATTTGTAAACATTGACTTGTATTTTATAAAGCCTTTTCGAGCTATTTCTATTCTGACCTTTATCTCCTGCTCTTGATCTAAGTGTGAGTTTATAACTGCTCCGGGGTATTTATATTTGTCGACTCTCTCTAGGGGTTTACCCTCCAATGTCAGTTGTATGTTGTCAACAGGGTTTTTTGAGATCACCATGTATTTGGTTTTATTTATATTCATTGTTAGTCTCATCTTTTTGCTTTCTCTGTTAATGATTTCCAGAAGAGTTTGGAAATCGTTTATATTCTCTGCCATCATTGAGGTATCGTCTGCAAATCTTATGTTATTAATGATGCTCCCTCCTATCCTTACACCTTCAGTTCTTTCCCATAGTGCCTCCTGAAATATTAGTTTAGTAGTTTTATTAGTTAGTTTAGGGAGTACACATTAAATAATTGTGGCGACAGCACACATCCCTGTCTGACTTCTCTTTGAATTTCCACCTGGTTTGTCTCACTATCTTCCACCCGTACGACCGCTGTTTGATTGTAGTACAGACACATACATGCACCTATATCCCAAGGATATTAATTTAATCAAAAATCTGTACTACCATATTATACCCAAATAAAATATAAGTTTTTAATTTAATTATCCAATTTATCCAAAGTTTTGTAGGTCGTATTGGGTCATAGAGTATATCATACACCACCACACCAAGCACGAAATTTCAAACAATACACCAGTGCAGGGTTAAAATGTACCTATGCCCATTAATGTTACGGCAACCATCTTGTCGATTTTTATAATACTTTTGGTATGCTGATCGTTCATATTATTCTCATTTTTTTGTAATTATGATACACTAATTTATACTTCTTATTCTCATAAGATTGATAGCCTAATTGTTTAATTTATTGATTAGATATATTATGTCTGTGTTTTTTTAATCTGAACTTTTGCCCGGGATCCAAAAAGGTACACTCGAATATCATTAAAGTAGCTTATGAAAAAAAAAGAGTTTAAATACCTTTCACTTTCCTCGTTTCTATAGCAACAGCAGATTATTTTTTAAGTGTTGACTCTTGTATCCCTGCTGGTTGGTGCCTAACCCTAAATTGAAAAACCGGTCCTTCACGTACAAAGCTGGAGTAAATTAAATTCAGTTTTAATCCTTTTAAATTTTAATGCATTCACTACCAGGGAAGTCACGCTTTGGCTCTTTAAATATAATAAGAGAAGGTGCATAGGATTTTACGGCTCATAAACCACACTAGTGTTAATACATAATTACCATTCTTTTGTTTGTACTATCTGTGTGTTATAATAGTCATTAAGAAAGATCTGCTGCATAAACCTTTGGAGTTCACCGACTGTTTGTGACGGATATTACAGATAAGAGTGCAGTGATGGTGTTTACGGTTGAAAAAATATGTAAACATCCAAAAATATCTTGTATAAAAGAATATAAAATTACTGATTAGTTTTAATTATTTAATATAATTGTTAGTAAAAGTAATAGTGGCTCGAAATATATGATTAGAGATATAACGGCTGCTCCAATGAAAAACACAGTATCTGCAGACATATACTTTTCGAGAAAAACGCAATTAACTTTAGATAAGTTAGATAATTTTATACATAAGTTCCGCTGTACTTATCTATAATCAGGGTAGTGGGAAGGAACTCCTTAGACAGTCCTATCAGGGAGAATGAATCATTACAATCATCCAATCAGGGTCACGGATGAAGATCACAACGGCATTCAAGGCGGAGAAGGATACCTTCGGTACGGTGAGGACGGCGGAAGTGGCACACCCTGATGTTAGGGTTAATATAAAATCAGTAGCGTCTGATCCAGAGTGGACGGCTACGAACAGCGTCTGATCTAAAGTGGGCGGCTGAATATACACTCACCAACCCGTCTGACCAGCGTTGTGTTTTATGGTTAACACCTCCCTTCTCAAATGGCGAATACAAACCCGAACGAAACTGGTCCCCAGGTAGGTGGTTCACATTGTGGCAAATCCTACACCTTATCTAATAACGTCAGTCTCATCGGATCTGCAGGAGACAATAGTTCGTCAATACAGACAACAAAAATGTATATCTCAACTTTCAATGATATTTGTCTAAAGACGAGAAACTCTATGAATTAGAGGAAGAAGTTAAACACCTGCAATGGGACATAATCGAACTATCAGAGGTAAAAAGAAAAGGTGAAAACTGCATCTCGCTAGAGTCTGAAAACATATTGTATTTTAAAGGTAGAGAAAACGAAAGTTTAGACGGAGTTGGTTTTTTGATTTCGAAAAAATATGTTCATAAAAATGAGGAATACGTAGAAATAACAGAAAGAATTGCTTTATTAATTATAAATATCAGCGAAAAGGTCACTTTAAAAATAATTCAGATTTATGCGCCAACATCTACACACACAGACGAAGAAATGGAAGAATTATATGAACACCTCACAGACTCCATGACATATCGAAACACTACATACACGATTATAATGAGCGATTTTAATGCGAAAATGGGCAAAAAACTAGAAGAAAACACAAACTGTATTGGAGAATTTGGACATGGAGTAAGAAATGAAAGAGGAGATCTATTGGTTAACTATCTAGAAAACAACGAATTATTTGCCATGAACTCTTTCTTCAAGAAAAAGCCACATAGTAAATTTACGTGGATGTCGCCAGATCGCCAGTCTGGATCGCCAGTCGCCAGATTAGCTAACTATATACCAATATGTCTCTTGTCACAAATGTATAAAACTTTCACTAAGGTGATCACAACTAGACTAAACAACAAATTTGATGCATACCAACCAGTTGAGCAGGCAGGATTTAGAAAGGGGTACAGCACAACTGACCACCTTCACACTCTTAAAATATTGATAGAAAAGACCAACGAATATAACCTTCCATATACTTAGCGTTTGTTGACTATGAAAAAGCGTTTGACAGCATAGAACTATGGGCAGTGGAAGAAGCGCTAGTTAATTGCCGAATAGATTCACGGTACAGAATGTTAATCCACAATATATATATTAAAATGCAACACTATGAGAATTCAGCTAGACAGATATTTTTTTTTTTTTTTATTTATTTATGCCTCAACCTCATAGGGTCATTGGCGTTGTACAATTTAGAGTTTTACAGTTTATTTAGTACATTTATGGAATGTAAGTATGATGTCAAATTTTTCATATCAGTTCCGTCACTTAATATTGCCTGTAAGGTATCTTGTAATTTATATTGAAGTCTCTCCATGCGATATAAAGGACACTCCAGTAAAATATGGCGAACACTGAGCACAATATCACATATGTTGCACTTTGGTTTTAATTCACTCTCTAGCAGATGTTTATGGGTGATGGCGGTGTGGCCTATTCTCAGACGAGATAGGATGGTTTGATGTTTACGCTTATTTGGGGTTGATTTACAAGGTAATATGGAATGTTTTACTTCTCGTAGTTTGGATGTTGATTGATTCCACTTGGTCTGCCAATCATTGATTATTAAGTTCTTGATTACAGGTTTTATATCTAGATGTGGAATGCTTCTGATTTCTACAGCTTCCGGACTCGAGATTGCTAGTTTTGCCAAGGAATCTACTTCTTCGTTACCAGCAATTCCAATATGGGAAGGAATCCATACAAAGTTGACATTTATGTTCATAGTTTGCAGTTGGCTTAATGCTGATTTAATAAGTAGTAGACTTGGATGACTAGGATATAAGTTATTTAGGGCAATTACAGAACTTAGGGAATCCGTAATAATGACAGGGTTTTTGATACTATTTTCTACCACAAAATTTATTGCATTGAGAATAGCAGTTAATTCGGCTGTGTAAATGGATGTTACTTTAGGGAGTTTCATTAATATTTTTGTTTTATTAGACATAAATGCTGCTCCCACTCCATCTATAGTTTTAGAGGCATCGGTATATATAAGTGTATGGTTACTATATGTCTTGAATTCTTGGAGGACATATTGATATAATGCTTTGGGATGGTTATCTGCTTTTTTATATATGGAGAGTTTGGTATTGATAGATGGGATGGGAACAGTCCAAGGGGGAACAGTGTTAATATCGGGTATACAATAGATATCTTGAAATTTGAATTCGAGTTCAATGAGGTATCTATTTACCCTTTCATAAAAAGGAAGGTCAAGCCTAGCATGAGTTTTAAAGATATTCCTAAAACGGTCTGAATTTACATAGTGATTAACAGGATTCATAGGATTTGCCTGTATTGATGCCGCATATGTTAGTGAAAGTTGTTTTCTTCGGAATTCCAGGGGGACTTCTCCAGCTTCACAGTGTAAACTTTCAGTAGGGCTAGTATAAAAAGCACCTAGTATAGTTCGCAAAGCACTATTTTGTATTCGATCGAGTTGTTTTATGATATATGGTTTTGCTGAATCATAAATAATACAAGCGTAGTCGAGTTTGGACCTGATCAATGACTTGTACATAAGGGTCAGTGTTTTACTATCTGCTCCCCACGTGTTGTGTGCAACAGTTTTTATAATGTTAAGTGCAGATTGACAAGTACTTTTTAGATAATGAATGTGGTGGTTCCAGGATAATCTGTTGTCAAATGTCATGCCTAGACATTTAATTTTCTCAACATATTTTATTTCTTTATTAAATAGTTTTAATTCTGGAGTGATATAACTTCTTTTTTTTGAAAATAGCATAGCCTTTGATTTTGTTGTTGATAATTGAAGACCTGTAGAATTTGTCCATAATTCGAGATTCCATAGCACTTTCTGTAGATGGGTCTGAAGGGTTTTATCATTTATCCCCTTAACAAAAATGATTAAGTCATCTGCAAAGAGTCTAGCTTTTACTGGTAAGTCATAAGTGGAGATAATATTATTTATTGCAATAAGAAATAAGGAGACGCTTAAATTAGATCCTTGAGGAATTCCGTTTTTTTGAATTTTTGTATTAGATAAAGTACCGTTAACTCGTACATTAAAAGTTCGATGAGATAGGAAATTTTTTATGAATTGTGCTATATTACCTTTTATTCCCCATCGACTAAGTGTTTGAACAATACCATGTCGCCAAACTGTATCGTATGCTCTTGTTATGTCAAAAAATATTGCGATACATTTTTGTCCACATGCCATTGCTTCATGAATCTCAGACTCTAAACTAATAAGATTATCCAGTGTTGAACGACTTTTTCGGAATCCGCTTTGTTCCGGGGCAAGTAATTTATTATTTTCTAAAAACCACATTAATCTGTTGGATATGATTTTCTCGAGAACTTTACACATTACACAAGTTAGAGAAATAGGTCTATATGAATGTGACAGAGATTTTGGTTGATTTTGTTTATAAATAGGGATGACAATAGATGAACTCCAGATTTTTGGAAACTTGCTATATCTCCATATATTATTATAGATATTCAGCAAGTGTTTCTTTGCAGATGAAGGAAGTTTTTGAAGAAATATTGCAGGAATGTTATCAGGACCGGGAGAAGAGTTTTTTGTATTATTGAGTGAGTATTCTAATTCATCCATGGTTATGGGATAATTTAAAGGAGAAAGGTCATCAGGCGGTATATCAATACCTTTGGATTCCTCTTTCTCTTTTTTGGTCAAAAAATCTGGAGGAAGAACATTATCACTTGAGAATCTTTCAAAACTATTAGCTAGAATATTAGCTATGTCTAGAGGGGAAGTGTATATTTTTTGTTTTTCTTCTAAGAAGTTAATGTGGTTTGGGGTATTTTTCCCGGATATCTTTCGTACCATTTGCCATACTTTATTAATTGGTGTAGATGAATTTAATTCTGAAACAAACTTTTTCCATGATTCACGTTTACTTCTTTTAATTATAAATCTAGCTCGTGCTTTTAGTCGTTTGAATTCTAATTTATTTTCAATTGTATTATATTTCCTGAATCGATTTAATGCTGTTTTTGAAAGTTTAATAGCTTCTTGACATTCAGAATTCCACCAAGGGACTGACGAATTTAATTGTTTAGGATTCATTTTACCAACGGCTTTTTCGGCAGCATTCAATAATACATTGGAAAACTCTTGAATTTGACTATCAATATTATTATTTGATTGTAAAATTTCATGTAATGCATTCATTTCATTTAAAACTAGATTATAATACTCTTGCCAATTTGCATTTTTGATATTCCATTTTTCAACATTACAAGAGTATTGTATACTGTCAGGATTTGTTATTACAATCGGAAAATGGTCACTATCATTTAAATCAGAAAGTACATCCCAAGATAAGGTAGCTGATAATGCTGGATCACATATTGAAAGGTCTATGGCAGAGGATTTACCAGTAGAAATGTCAAAATGAGTATTTCTTCCATCGTTTAGTAGGTTTAACTGAAAATTGTCCAACATTATTTCGATTCTACGACCTAATGGAGTAATTATTTTTGATCCCCATATGTAATTATGTGCATTAAAATCTCCAACTATTAGACGAGGTGAAGGTATTTGTTTAGTCAAGTCTGAGATTTCATTATTGCTTGGGTTTTGTGTAGGTGGAATGTATATATTACATATGTTCATTTTTACAGGCCCTTTGATAGTAATTGCGACCGCTTCAAGTTGTGTATTGATTTGAAGAATGTCTACATCGATGGATGAATGAGTGTAAATTGCTACGCCACCACTAGCATGGTCTACATTTTCTCTATTTTTATATGTGCATGTGTAGTGTTTTAAATTATGAACTTTAGTATTTTTAAAATGAGTTTCCTGTAAACAGAGTATGGATGGAGTAAGTTTTTTAATCATTTGTTGTAATATCTCAAGGCGAGTGTAATATCCTCGTAGGTTCCACTGGATAATTGAGAAAGCCATTATAATATATCTTTTACAATTTCGTTATCGGATTCGGTGTTAGTTTCTGATTGTATGGATTTAAGTATTTTGTTTCGTGCATCTCTAGTCTAGTGCATCTATTTTTTGATTTCCTATTTGATAAATTCTCATGTACCTAGTTGATTTAAAAGTTTCAATAGGTTTTCTAGATCATTTGTATACGTTTTTATTAAGCTTACTGGGTCAGGAGTACCATGAGCATTTTCCAGTATATCTACTAATGTTTCATAAGATATTGAATGGTTTACTGAAGTATCTTCATATATTCGTCTAGCTGAATTTTTTATATCGTCAGTTACTTTAATGGTTCCTATGTTTGTGATTGAAGACTTTGGCTTTTTTAATTTAGGGTCTGGAAAGGGGTTATTTACTGGAGTATCATTTGGTGGAGGGGTTATAATTTCAGAGCGATTTCGTTTGTTTGAGGGAGGATCGTGGGACATTTGTTGAAAATCAGTGCTTTCTTTAACATGAGTAGATGGTAAAATATGGATATCCGGTTTAGTCGATAGTATAGGAGCCGAGGAAGATATGTTTTGCGTTAGGGGAATGTATTCATTGTCTATTGGATCAGTTGAAGTAGTTGGAGCAGCATTTTGTGCTTGAGATGTTTGAGTTTCTTTAGTAGTTGGGCAATTTCCAGCCGAATGTCCCGCTTGCCTACAATTAGTACATAGATCCTTCTCCATTACAAGAAATATACGATATGATGTCATTTCGTAATTCACAATTATTGAGTCGGGTATTGATGAGACTGGGGGAGAAATAAAAGTATGCCTTCTGAAACTGAAAATGTGTTTGTAATTAGGATTTGATGTACCAATTTTTAAAAAATTTATTGGAGTTACCAAAGTTAATCCCAAATTAGAAAGTGCATTTTCAATAATTGAATGTGGGATTGAAGGACAAACATTTGATATCAATAATCTTTCATTGGGTGACATTAATTTACGAGCCTGAATTTTTTGATGGTTTACAGTTATTATCCCTTTGTTAATTTGTAGAAAATTGTTAACTAAAGTTTCGCTTGTTAGATAAATGCAAATTCGACCATTTGACATTCTAGAGGAGAAGAGAATATTTTTTGGATGCATTAAATCACCAACTGCAAATAGATAGTCTTCCAACTTTGTATTTTCCAACGCAGGAAAAACTATTGCTTGTGTTTTGGATGGAAATTTAGGTACCTTTTGATTTGTGACAGTTGCAAAAGATTGTTTCATATTTGTATTTGATGAACTTTGCTCCAGTTCTTGTTCAGGGGCCCCAAGAGGCGGAAAATTATCCATTTTTAATTATTATCATCGATAATTCTCAAAAACCTAGTCCGGTCCTGTCCCCTCGATATCAGAACTGATAAACGGTAGCAGTAAAAAGTTGTTGCTTTATAACCAAAATTGATTCTTGTTTACGTGGATTTAACTTAAATGTTAATTATTTAGATTAAATAAATATTTGTACTCACAGATTTTATACTTGTGGTGAGAAAAATCACTTAGATTCACTTTTTAAGTAAAACTGTAATTAGTTTGATGCTTTTTAACACCTAAAAACTGGATTTATGTGGAGCTTGTTTTAAACCTCGTTTGACTTCAGAGGTCGATCGATCACTCCTAGACAGATATTTGCAAACTCTATTAATTCGAATTTGTAGAGGTGTCAAACAAGGGGATACAATCTCACTTAAACTATTTACTCTGGCGTTGGAACATATTTTTAAATCTATAGACTGGGACAATAAACGGATTTGTATAAACGTGAAATATTTAAATCATCTAAGATTTGCCGATGATGTACTCCTGATAGCAAGCTATGGAACAACTACGAATAATGATTTCAGACCTAGAAAAAACATCTCTTGAGAAAGGACTAAAAATGAATCTAAAGAAAACTAAAATAATGACTAATACATAAGATAGATCAGTAATTACCATAGGAGGAACAGACATAGAACACGTCCAAGAATATATTTACTTAGGACAAGCTATCAGAGCAGACAAAAGTAACCAGACTAAAGAAATAACCAGAATAATAAGAATGGGGTGGGCTGCATTCGGAAAACTCTCATATCCTATCAAAACCCAAAAAATACCTTTAAAATTAAGAACGAAGGTATTTAATGCATGCATCCTACCTGTTCTGATATATGGTGCCCAGAAGTGGACGTGTACCAAGAGCAACTTAGATAGAATAAAGAAAACTCAAAGAGCTATGGAAAGACAAATGTTGGGAATATCGTTGAGAAATAAAAAGAGGAATGAGTGGATAAGATGCAAAACCGAAACAACAGACGCTGTCGAACATGCATTGAAATTAAAATGGAAATGGGCTGGGCCTAATCAAAAATATCAGGATGGAAAATGGAATAAAGGAATTGGCCGCTGGAAACCATATACTGCAAAAAGGTCAAGAGGTCGACCGCAAATGAGAAAAGATATGGAAAAGACAAACAGAAGACAGAGACAAATGAGACAAATTAGAGTGGCCTATATTCAACACATGAATAGATTTTAGGCTATAGATAGATAGATATCTATAAACACTATTTAAGTGAAATATTTTTAGTTAACTGTAAATACGTTCCAAATATTTTGTGAGGTTGCTGTTTTTACAAATTTGTTGTTTAACCAAGTTTAAAGCAGATACTGTGTTTTACATTTTCATCATCATCATCAGTGGCAATTACAGCTCGTCATAAGCCAAAGCCTTCTTCAGGACAATCTTCCACTCGTCCCTGTCTCTAACAACTCTTCTCCATGCTGTAACTCCGATGAATTTTAGATCATCCTCTATGTTATCTTGATACCTTAGTTTTGGTTTTCCTCTGGATCGTCTTCCCACTGGTCCTCTTCGGTCGAAAATTTTTCTGATCGTTGCATCTTCATCTCGCCTTAGTACATGTCCTATCCATCGAAAACGTGCTAATTTAATACATTTTACAACGTCAGGTTCTCCAAAACTTCTGTATAACTCAAAGGTGTAACGCCTACGCCACATATCCTGTTCCTAGACTCCTCCATTTATTTTTCTTAGAATTTTTCTCTTGAAACTTTTAAGCAGTTCTTGCTCGTTCTGTGTAAGTGACCACGTTTTCTGACCCGTATGTTAACACTGGCCTTATTAGTGCTTTATATATCGTAATTTTAATTTTTCTGGGTAGTTTTGGGGCCATCTGTTTCCTCAAGCCATAATAGCACTTATTGGCAAGCACTATTCATCTTTTAATTTCTTCCCTGACATTATTGTCTTTGGTCATCAGCGAGCCCAGGTAGACGAAGGTGTCCACACCTTCCAGTTCCAAATCATCAATTAAAAAAAACATATTACGAAAGAATTAATTCCATACTTCAAAATTTAAATACTAATTTTCCGGATGTTTTCTCCTCGGATACTAAATACCCTGAACCTTAGCTGATCTATTTACCAATATGTGATACATCTATGGCCCATTTTGATAAATCCAGTACAAACAATTCCCTAATACGGCCCATATTCGAAGTCCTCTTAAAAAAATATCATATATTATCGTATATTAATATTGCACTGTCGAATTACTTTTCTAGTGCAAGGCTAAATAAGAGACATGACAGTCCATCTCCCTGTGTCAGTCCATTTTTACAATGGAAGGGTCTTGAAAAGTCGTTTTGAATTCTGACTACACTCGCTACGCCTGTGAGTGTAAGTTCCGTTAGTTGAACAAGATGAAATAGCATTTGAAATTCCATCATAGCCTGTAGAAGTTTTTATCTGTTGACTGAGTCGTATGCGGCTTTGAAATCCACGAATATGTGGTGGGTGTCGACTTTGAACTCAAGGGTTTTCTCAAGAATCTGCCTGACTCTGAAGATTTGATCCGTTTTAGATTTATTGGGTCGGAAACCGCACTGGTAGTTCCCAACTATTTGTTCAGCATAGGGAATCAATCTTCTGTACAAAACGTTGAATAATACTTTATATGCCACGTTAAGTAGGGTAATGCCTCTATAATTATCATACATAATCATATCTCCTTTTCTTGTGGAGAGGGTGCATTATACCTAATTTTCAGTCTGCGGGCGTTTCTTTCCGTAGCCAGATTTTGGTTACTAATTTATGCATGTATTTAAAAAGAGTGTCACCACTATTTTTAAAGAGTTCGTCAGGTAGATTGTCCAAACCAGGGGCTTTGTTATTTTTCAGTTTTGAAAAGGCTTATCTAATGTCTTCTTCGGTGGGGGCGGCTCTTGAGTGTTTTCATCTATTTCAGGCAAGGTAATTTCTATTTGGTCTTCTTTACGACTGTCGCTAAGCAGTTCTTTAAAATGATTCGACCACCAGTTTAGTATCTGTTCTTTGTCACTACTTACGGAACCATCTGTCTTTGCATGCTGTTATTCCGGGTTTAAATTCTTTTTGTATGACTCTTTATTTTTCTTTCTAAACGTCCTTTTTTCTTCTCGTCTAAAATTTTCATAGTCTTCCAGGTTTGATCTCGTTCTGCGCTGCTGAAGTCTCTTGTATGCTTCATTTTTCTGTTGGTTAGGGGATCTACATTCTTCGTACGCAATTAACTTTAAAAGTTTTTCCGTACTTATCTATAATCACTATTTAGTGAAATATTTTTTATTTAACTGTAAATACGTTCAAAATATTAAGTGAGATTGCCGTTTTTACAAATTTGTAGTTTAACCAAGTTTAAAGCAGATACCGTGTCTTACATTTTACCGGAGGTTAAATTTATATTTAAAAAAAATAGTACAAAACCACACTATATATTTAGAAAACCTTTTATTTTCAAAAGAAATCATATAGTTCTTGGTAGTTAATCTTCTTCAAAAGACGTTATTAAATCTAATGAACCATTATTTACAGAAATCTTTTCCCAAAAATATTTTTGGTTTATCGGCATTACAGCCTTATGAATAGCTTTTTTCTTTTCTTCTGGAATTCCCCTACTAAGTGTTTGTGGTTCGGGTAAGTAGTGCTCAGCCGCTTATTTTTTTTGCAAAGTCAAGTTCGGTGTAGTCTTTGGTAAAGTTTGCTTTGAAAAATATTGTTTTCGATCCTCTTTTAAAATTCACTTCTACAACCGAATTTATTTGAAATTTTTTTAAGACATCGTTATTTTGTCTTGTAGCTCTTTTTTTCTCACAGTTATATGATTTTTTGACCTCTAAAATTTCTAAGGCTTTTCTTGAGGATTTGATAATATCTTTTAAATCAATAAAATCGTATACCTTTTTAACTTTATGTATTTTCTTTTCAATATTTCTATGGACCCCATCTGCTGACATATGGGTGTAACCTTTAGTTAAATATTTTATAGTTATTTAGTTTACTGATTAATCTGGGCAGGTGAAAATCACAGTCAATGCCGAAAAAATCGTTTAATTTTTGTTTTGGGTAGTACACTTGTCTGACCAAAAAATAAATTTTGTAAAATCACGTTCTCTATTTATAACCGTAAAAATGGAATCAACGATGTTGTGTGCCTTTCGACCAGCCATTACTTTGTGCTAAACTATACAGTAGCTATTTAACCTAGATTTCTTATAGATAGGAGAAAATGTTCGTTAAAACATATTAATATTATGGCAAAAAAAGTATTTTTAATCCCTGGCATTATGGGAAACAAAATAACTTTTTGTAAGTTGTAACGAACTATTTTGCTTACCTCAGGATAATAACATGGGGTAGAAGATTGGGCAAACAAAATAATCGAAACTAGTGCGTACGGCACTCAGCGGGTTGTTGGGAAGCTGGGTCGTGGATAAGTTGAAATTAATGGGTCGGATTGGGGTATCTACAAAATAAAAACAAAGGGATACTTACATAAATCTCCTGGGCAATTAATACAGCAAAAAAAGAAGCTTCTAGCAATTTAAGATAAGGGCACCGCTTCGAAGGATCCTAGTTTGCTAAAGGAAAAAAAAATGTTTTTTTCCTCAAATCACAAATACATACAATGAATAGGAGACGTTTCTAAATTAAAACACAAAATGGATCAGACAAACAAATTAAACGTTTATTTATTTATTTTTTTTTTGTCTTAAACAAACAGTTATCTAAAATACAGATAAATCAGAAGCATACTATATAACATAATACAAAATTTAACAAAACTTATGTGCTTATCTGTTTACAAAAGGAGATTCATCATCATCATTAGCTTTTACAACTCTTTGTGAGTTTTTGCCGCGTTTACTATTGCCTTCCATTGATTCCGATCCTGTGCTATTATTTTCCATGGCCTTACTTCCATCTTCTCCAGGTCTGCCCTGACTGCGTCTTTCCACCTTTTTCTAGGCCTTCCTGTCGATCTTCTACCATCTGGTCTTTCCCAAAACACATTGCTAATCAGTCTGTCGTCATCACTCCGTATCACGTGGCCTATTCCGAGGCAATAGTATTCGTTTCGTAGCAGTGTATTTTTCCATGTATGGATCGCTGGTCCATAGCACAACCCCCAACTTGGAGGACCAGAATTTTCTGTCTGGGTTTATTCCCATAGCCGATATGTTTTAGTTTTAAGGCGCCAGAAACTCGTCTTTCACCCTCTCTCGTCAGCTATATAACGCACACCCATTGTGCGCCATGCACCCAGTGGTTACGCGGCATATTGCCTTCGAGGACGTGAGAGTAGGATTTGTTGGCAGAGCTGAGTTCTATTCCTAGAACTTCCGACTTTTTCGTCAGAAAACAGTGGACGTTTCTCAGAGTTTTATTGCAGTGTGATCATCGACAACTCGTACTACCTCCGAGGTCCTTTACCAACCTTTAACCACCACAAAAGGAGATTGCTACAAAAATATTAAAATAGTTACTAGGTTATTATATGGCCAAATTAGAAAGTTATAATTAGGGATATCCTTTTGTATGAAAATACTGTAGAATTTAACCTTATATGTGAAATATCTTTTCTATATAATAATCAAATGAAAATTGTTTTTCAACAACAATGGATTAGAGCAAAATGTCATGTGTCAACATAACATTTTAAGACAGGATAAAATATGACATTTTTTAGCTACGACTCTAACATAATATAAAACTTTAACTATTACAAATTCTTTTATTCTAATGAAAGTAATTATTTAAAATGTCTATATAACTTGAAAAAAAAATATATCAATTGTTACCTTATTTTCATATATTGCACTACTTAACTTTAAAAAAACTTGCTACATCTCTGGGAAAGCTACTTGAACAAATTCTCAAACTGGAAAACAGGAAACCATTTCCATACTCAGGAACGACGATCAAATCAGGTTTGGTGGAGGAGCAAAGCAGACGACGGGCACACCTTCCAGGTGTACACCTTCAGTTTCCGGTATCTATACAAATCTTATCATGATTACTATATTTTAAAGATCATGACCGATCTTCCCGACCTAAAATTTTGTTGTTCTTATGCTAGTGTTAAAATTTCATTAAGTTTATTTGTTATCACTTTGGTTATTAATTTTACTGTTGTGTTTAATAAATTAATTTCTCTTAGTTTTCCGGATCCGATTTGCCTCCCTAAAAATTGACAAGTTAATTCAGAAAAATAAATGGTATATTATCTGGTCCAGGTCTAGCATATTGCGTATTTTTTTCAAAATATCTTTTTTATATACAAAATACACAATAAATAAATAACTTAAAATTCTACAGAACTGTTTTATATTTCCGTAAGTGATAGTTCTGTAATAATTCCATTAATTTACTCACCAATTTTCTATAAAAACCTTGTCATAAATTTCAATTAATTTCCAATACAGCAGACCGTATGTCATATTATTATGTGGGAGTTAGGGTAGTCCGTTTCTTGCCGGTTATAATAAGATTATGTTTTGGTCCTCCCACTATGTTATGCTTGTTTTCTTGTGTGTTCTGCTGTATTTATGTTAATATGAGAGCAATCCGAGAAATCCATTTAATATTTCGGATCGAAAAGATAAAATAACGATAATAGCCTCAGAAGTAGGGAATTTATTTTCAAAGAATCAGTATTTAAAATTAGTTATTGTGGTTTAAAGCTTTAAATAAAATATTTTTGGATTAATTGCTATTATCAACAAGTCTGAAAAATAACAGTTAACGAAAATAATATAAGAAGGGTGAAAGAGTAAGATGCGCGGAACATTCTCTAATATATACAATTTTTAATTGTATGCTCCATGTGAATGTTTTACTTTTTCTTACATAGATTTTATTGTTACGAATAAAAACCTTGTAGCCAAACTAATGGGCTATTCTGATAATTTCCATTTATTATTTCTGTTGATGTGTTATGTTCTATTAGTTTCTTTATTATATAGCTAAGATCGTCTTCATCTTTCATAGTCACTATTTAATCATCAGAAAACAAGAGTGTAAAAAGCTGGTGTTCTTCCACCGTTATTTTCATGTTTTAATATTTGTACTTATATAATTTATGTAGAATCTCTCTATAGTTACCTATTTCCTATCCCTCTCTGATGAATGGCAGCAGCGATTATCAGAACCAGCTTAAGACGCAGAGTAAATGATCCTGGACCGGCTTAAATCTGAAATACTACAAGCACGATCTGCTCGACGAATCTAAATGGCAGACGGAAACAAAAAATGACCCTCGGTCTGGGGCACCCCTTAATGTGTAAAAAAGAATGTGTACGAAAGATCTCCCTGTCAACTACTATTGAGGTCCAACGAAATGGACAGAGAATTCAAATATATAACAGGATAGTACGCATTGCTACCTGGAACGTACGCAGCTTACTCATGTCCGGGAAACTTATAACTATTCATGTCACTGAAGCCGAGATTCGTTTTTGTGTGCCGTGCTTGTATTCAAGCGTTGGCTATCGTCATGTTGACAAGCTGATGAAATGATTCTCGGTCGGAAGCAAGATGAAACAGTTCCTCGACCGTTCGACTTGTCCATTGTCTAATGTTACGCAGCCCGGAGAGTTGTTTTCTTCCGACCCAACGTTTTCATTCGATTTTGGCCTAAATGATTAACCGGAATAAGCGGTATTTAGGTCCTCTCATTATATGACCGAAGTATTGAACCTTTCACATTTTGATGATGTTGATCAATGCTCGCTCTTTGTGCACGGTCTCTAGCACACGTTCGTTAGATATTTGTGCTGTCCACGGGATTCTGAGCATGCGACGGTATCACCATAACTCAAACGCTTCTAATTTGTTAAGATTTTTTATTTTTGTTGTCCAGGTTTCACATCCATAGAACAAAGTGGATCAGACGTAGCACTTCAATACTCTTAGACGTGTGGTCAACAACAGACTTCTATTGCATAATACAAAACACCAGTTAATAAAGTTTTTCCGTGCGAGTTCTATTCTGGTCAAAATTTCCTCGTCACTTTTAACCCTGCAGTCAATCCAGCTACCCAGATATCTAAATTGTTCCACCCTTTCCAGGATTTTGTTATCTAATCTTAGTACTGAGTCTTCGATATTAGTTTTTGCGACCACCATCCATTTTGTTTTTTTTTTGCGTTGATTGTTAAACCCTTTTTAGTGCATTCGTTGTTTACAGCATTCAACAGGGTTTGAAGATCTTCTAGACTCTCTGCCATAATTGCGGTGTCATCGGCGTATCTGATGTTATTAATAATTTCACCACGATCTTAACATCTTCGCAGCGATTATGTAACGCTATGTCAAAAACTGGTTCAGTGTAGACATTAAACAACATCGGTGACAACACATCCCTGTCAGATACCACGGTTAAAAGTAACTTTAGCTGAAACCTCTTGGTCCACCTTAACACAAGCGGTCTGATTGTAGTAAAGATTTTTTAGCAATTGAATGTCATACGTGTCCAGACCAACTGAGTCTAAGCATTGAAATAATAATGTATGTGGTACTCTATCAAAGGCTTTTTCGAAGTCGAAATTAGAAGAATAAAAAAAATATCTTAGGGACGAGCAAACTACGATGGCCAGGTCCAGGAAAACAAGAAACAAAAGAATGTTTAAACAAAAAGAACAACATTTTAGTAGCCAGTACCTTCTTCAAACGTCATAAAAGGCTCTACACTTAGAAATCATCTGCAGACAGAAAAAATAAAATTGTTAGAAATTAAATTAACAAATTTTAAGACGTAAATAAAATCTACTAAAACCTATCCTCGAGCTGACATTCATATCGATCACAATCCACTTATAATAGATTTTAAACTAAAAAAGATTTTTTAAGGTTAAAAGGGAAAGCGTGTCAAGAAAAATTTACATCTCAGAACTGAAGTACCAGTCAAGATACTCAGTCAAGAAAGAAAGGAAAACTCCAGAGAACTTGGTATTTGGTAGAACATGACATCGGGTTCACGAAAAACAACAGAAAACAAGAACTAATAACGCAAGAGATCATGGGACCTCATGGACGTAAGACAAAAACATAAATCAATCACTATTGATTACAAATGAGTCAATAAAATCATTAGTAAAAAAACAGAAAAGCTAAGGAAAACTGGATGTTAACCAAATGCCTAGAAATTAAATAACTTCTGGAAAGATACTTTAATGTCCATCAAAGTCAAAAAACTGACTGAACAGGTGGACACAAAAACAGGTAGACAGAGAAAAAGACAAGAAACAATATTAAGAAATAATAATAATGAGATAATTATAGGTACAGAAGACAAACTAAAGAGATAAAAAGAATACATTCAGACACCTTTTGGCAATGATAGACCTTGTTCGAGACATCCAGAGAGGTATAACTGACTACACCTTATAATACAGGGTAAGATCGACGGAAGGAGAGGCCCAGGCTGACGAAGAATATCCTCGCTACTAAATTTTCGAGAATGGTATCAAGAAACCACCGCTTATTTATTTATAGCCGCCGTGAATAAGGTTATTATTGCCAATATGATCGTCAACGTTCGATAATCGGACAGGGCACTGAAAGAAGTAGAAGAGACCTTGTTCTTTACCATCCACGGATGATCAAATAAATAAAAAAAGTCGAAAAATAACAAAAGAAAAAGTTATTTATGTAGTAAAAGCTCAGAAGAACGGAACAACCACCGGAACAGAAAATATCAATGTCGAAATACTTTAATTTATTGCAGGCAACGAAAGTAAAAGCCTCAACTTGATAACAGCTCTATTGAATAATATTTATGACACAGGTAAAATCCATCAGACCGACTAAAATTAACATTCGTAACATTAACAAAACCATCCAATGCATCATACTGCGATAAATATTGAATACTAGGCATGATGTTTAATGTCCTTAAAACTTTTCTTAAAATCAGTCATACACGAATTTACAAGAAGTGTGAGTTTCAGATAAGTTACACCCAATTTGGATTTCGAACTGGATTGGGAACACGAGAAGTTCTTTTTGCCTTAAATGTATTAATACAATCATGCAGAGATATCGTTTTATTAATTATCGAAAAGCATATGACTGCGATAACCATCAAAAGATGATCGATTGAGGTGTAAACAGTACTATTTTAAGTTCTGAAGTTTATAGTTGTCATTGTATTGAGTATTGTAAGCAATTTGGTGTTGAATAAAGTTATTATCAAAAAGTATAACAGTACATTATTATGAAATAGAATAACTTGACATACTGGAAAACGAAGTATGTTAAATCTTAATTAAAGTGCTTCAGCTGCAAAGAGACAAAAATATTTCTACAAAATGAAATTCCTAATGTGTTCAACAAGTAGTTATTGCTCTTAATACTTAAGGAACCTAAACTCAGAATAATCACAGTTGGACATTGCCTACTCACTTAATACATCTGTTCCACGATCGTTGGGTCAAAATCTGAGAAAAAATAATCAAATCGCTTATATTCAATGTCAAGTTTCTTGGAAAAAATTAGCAAAATATACTATACTAAAGAAGACCATGTAGGTGATACTTGGACATAGTCTGTTTGTGAATACGAATAAATGTGAGAGAGAAGCTTAAATTTAAAGAAATTTGATTAGGAAAGCTAACCTTGAATAGAGGTTAAGGAAAACAGAATTAATGCAACACTTCGCAACGGGGTGCTTAAGACCAAATGGGTGACATTTACATGTTGCATCTCCTTGAATGAAAAGAAATGTGAAAGAAACGTGGATTTAAAGAAATTTAATTAAAAAAGCTAACCCTGAATAGAAATCAATGAAAGTAAAATTATAGCAATAACAATTCGCTGTTTATAATAAAATAAATGCACATTTTAATTTAAATCAAAAAAAGTTATTATTTTAAGTTTCTAATTTTGAGAGGCACATACTTTCAGTTGATTATATTACGAACTGGTGGCATCTGAAACCACTACAAACTACTTTAAACACTTGCTCTCACTAATTTACACACTTCTTATGATACTTACGACCTATATTCGTCATGTTTATTACTAATTTCTTACTTGTATTCGGATGTAATCTGTTCGTAATATTTTAAGCCCAAGAAAAAGACTCCATGTTATTATTAGCCTTATTTTATGGTTTGTTTAGATAACCAGATGTGTTCTGTTCCTTTGTAAAAGATTTAACTAAGCGATTTATGTGTCACTGGTTGTTCAAAGGGAAGCCCAAGGCTTTGAAAAATACAACAAAGAATTACAGTAATCTCTTTTTGAGGAAATGTTTATTGTCAAACGGTAAAGAAATTAGATTTTTTGTTTTATTGACTTTGACCAATTTTGTTGTTTGAAACCGGGTTTAAATGAAGTTAATTAAATGTTTAAAGTAAAACCAGGTAAAAGTAAATATTAATTGGAATAGTCACACTAAAAGAATATTTTTTATTTTAAAATGGATGTTATTTCTTAATTAAAATAAGAGATAAGTTACTAAAGAATACAAACAGATATCACAAAAATATCTTTTTCTATACTTGCTTTCTCAGCAGAAAGCTCAGTTTTTATGACAGAATATTTAAACTATCTTTATAACGCGCAGTTCAAGCAAGAAAAAATATGAACGTCGATACCTTCTTGTGTCAGTTTACAAGAATTTATAAAAATAATATTTTTTTAATAAACATCCGATTTAATTTGAAACCTGTACAATTTTACAATAGGCAAATAGAATCCAAAATTGAAAAATATGAAATAAAAAACTTAGCAGACAACAGCAAAAATGCAAAATACAAAGAATATATAAAAGGAGGGCTAGAAAATAGAAACAAGCACGAGGGTATAAATAGAAAATGGGAAGCGTGTAAAAACATCATACAATACGCAGCCAAAGAGACTCTGGGTCTACAAAAAAAGCCCAAATCAACTGAAGGACAGTGGTTCGATGAAGAGTGTCGTAATATAACAGAGATGAAAAAAAATGCATACCAACGACTACAACAACGACATATACTCGTTTTCATCGTTCTTGACGTGTGCCAGAAATAAGCTACTACGGAATTTTTAATATTCGTCTCTCTCTGATACACAGATGCGCAATTCAATTGTGCGAGCCACGTTCGTCATGGTAAAGTGCGATGAGAAGGGAATGAAGAGACCACTCACGTCTCCCAGTATTGTAGCAATAACACCGATGCGTTTGGCCGATACGGTGTTGGTGATAAGTTCGGCCTCTTTACGAATACAGATAGTTGGCAGTGACGTGTTTTTCTAACATGTTACCCTGGTCTGTGCAGGTTTGAAGTAGCTGATGAAATAGTTTTTATAAGTAAACAGTTTTTAATTAATTAATAGTTTTAGCTCTGACTGTGTAGAATTTCATTACATAAAATAATACTTTCGACACCTTAAAAATTCCACTTTATTATAAATTAACTTTCTCTTCCGATACCCATTGCAATAATGACTTGTGGCATTGTTCTTGGATGAGCTGGCTAATATGTTTATAATTGTAGCAATTACCATTGATACTTTATGTTGTTTTAGTCGATTTTAGTCAGTCATTGTTGGAATTTTTTCCGAACAGTTTAACTTATTATTTTTTGTTGTGAATAACTAATTGTTCCATTTAAAAAAAAATGCCGGGAAAAACGATAACAGGAGAAATGCGACAATGTGTAGTTCATCTATTGGATTATTTTAAAAAAGAAAAAGAAAACAACGGAAGTTTGCTTTCGTTACCATCGGTACATGAACGAGTAGCGGACGCTTTAAAAATCAGTCTTCGCATAGTGACAAGAATAAAGAGTGAACACAAGACAGGGGCAGCTCTTACTACACCAGGAGAGTCACGTAATGTACAAAAAAAAGACTAATGATGTCAGCGATACAAGACAAGAGAAAAAGATAACGTTTCTGTGACATTGCGGCTCTAAATACATCTCGCCCTGTACCATCTGTAGCAAAGAGACTTTTGGTACTTTCATTATTTGATTTAAAAATTTAAGTGTATGTCAAAAGATCCAGAAAATTGCGAATCTCTAAAGTAGTGGTTTCTAGTGGTTTCTTGAAGGTAGATTGCTGAAGTTTTATTAGTATAATTTCTTTTTGCCTAGTCTATTTTGACGTTTGTCTATTGAACGATTTCTTCAATCATGCCCTCGGTAAATAGCAGTTCCCATACATCTACTATTTCCGGACTGTCAACAAGTATTTTGCTTTCTGACGTAAACCAGGTAATTGCAAAATAATGTTATGCTTTCTTGTGCAGACATTTTTAGGTGGTTGGTTCTTGCGCCATTCAAATCTTTTGTTTCCAACAAATGTTCCAGATGCAGGTGTATCGTCTTCATTACCTATATCATTATCGGATTCGTCATTATCTGCTGGTTGTTCAGAGTCACTAAAATGTTCACTTTCACTCACTTGGTCTAAATCTTTATCGCTATCACTATCACATTCATCCAGCCATTGCTCTGAAAGTCTAAGTTGGAATAAAATGTCTATTTTGTGTTAGAGGCTACCATATTGATACTTGTGCAAAAAACAACAAGAACTTGAAAATTTGAATAGTTTTGTGTGCCTTATCTGCACGAACAAAAAAAGAAAATTAGGAATTTTATGAATGGCCAATGACTGTAATTCTATATACCAATAACTGTGTCTCTATGGCTAATAACTGTGTAGTTCTGTAAGTTTTCAAATTTATGTTTATTTTTAATATACATTATTGTTTCTGATTAAAATAACCTGAGTTTTTATAAAATCTGATGTTTTGTTACTATTAAAAAACCCTTACAAAATATTTCACTTTAAAAGATACCAATTTACAATTTTAATTTAATTGGTAATTCCTTAAGTAACCAATCACTCTACCCGTTACCCCATTTAAAAACTATATTTTTTTTTCTAGTTTTTCTCATTATTTTGTCTTAGGTGCCTCGGTATACTGACTATTTTTATAAATATTTCACATCTTGAGATATAGGAGAAAACGAAATTTTTTCCATTATTGCTGAGGTGTGAAAAATTAACAAGTCGTAAGCAATCCAATAATTAAGTCATTAAAAATAACGCTTACAAGATTGGCTTCATTATTTTTTAGAAAAAAAATTAATTAAAACAACATTCTATTAAATAAACAAAATTTTTTAATTAATCCCTTCACTAAAATTTCCTAAAATTCATTAAATACAATGTTAACTTTTTCCTGTAAACACACTAATATCTTCCCCTATGTATAATTTTTGACGGTACCTTTGAGCTTGACGGAAACATATGTCTTGGTGTTGCACCTTTAGAAAACAACAAATGTGATGTGTCATCACACAAAAACATGTGGCACTTAAGAAGACACTGCCATGAAAAATCATGTCTTTTATCTTAGTTGTGTAAGTCGTTTATTAATTTTTAAATCCACTTTTTAATAACGGTTTAATAATTGCTCTTGTTTGTTGATTAATGGGAATACTTTAGGATTTGAAAGTCCCTGACATTGGATTTATTATCACTTAATAAATCATAAATAATGCTATTTAAGATAATAAAGTTATAAATTATGTAGTAAAAAGAAGTTAAAGAGTTTAAGTCTAATAATAAATTGAATAAAGCCACTATACAGTGGAACCTCGATTATCCGTCAGGGCACCGGACCAAGGGTATGACGGATAATCGAAAAGACAGTTAACAGAACATTAAAAAAAAATTCATTGTGTAATTCTCAAATTTTATTTGTATGTTTTATTGACAATATAAGTAAGAGGGAATTATACAGTCGAATCAATTTGATTTAAAATATTCCGAAATCTTTGTTTATTTTATTGTTACTTTTGCAACGGCTGAATTTCTTAATCGACGTAAAATCATCAAATCTACCTGAATTGCTTTTTCTTGCCGATAATAATATTTGATAAATTCTTGTATGTGCGATGCAGCTTCTCTAGCTTCTTTACGCAATCTTCAGCCATCATCATCATCCTTCAGCCCTTTGCGTCCACTGCTGGACATAGGCCTCCCTCATTTTTGTCCATTGTGCTCTGTCTTGAGCACTTTTCATCCAATTTCTTGACATGTTCTTGAGATCGTCAGTCCATCGTGTAGGAGGTCTTCCTCTACTTCTTTTGTCTAACCTCAGCCTCCACTCAAGCAATCTTTTCGTCCACCTTTCACTGATTCGGGCGACGTGTCTCGCCCAGTTCCATTTCAGTATGGCAATTCGGGAAATTTATTTTTTTAGCCAGAATTTAGCCGTAATTCAGCCATAACTTCCCATAATTTATTTCACGCCCTTTTCTGCGTTACTTCCGAAACATCCGCCCAAGCACCAACAGCATTGTCGACTGCGTGTTTGTAATTGTATGCTTTCCAGTATTTTGGCAAACAATAGTCCTCTCCCGTAGGTACGTTTTGAATAAAATTTTTTCTGTATAGAAAAGAGCACGTGATATTTTCATCGTCACTTCGGAGCATACCGGCTTCAGGATGGACAGGTGCATTGATTGTCCAAAATGAGAATCGCCTTTGGTGGAAATTATTTTGCCCGCTAGTATTGTCGAATGTTCGGTATAAAAACTTAAAAAAAAGACGTTAGAAAAATAAATAGATAGATTAGAAAAACAAATTTTGGTTTGCAGTACATACCTTTTTGAACCAGTCAGCGAATCTTTCCTGGGACATCCATGCATTATGTTGTGCATCGTACTTAACGGAAAGCGCGTTCATATGCCTTTATAAGAACGTGCTATTTTGGCTGTACCAATCAATAATATAGAAAGGTGATGGTCACCACTTGCATTTGAACATATCATTGCTGTGATTCGTTGCTTTTGCGTTTTAAATCCTGGTTTATATTTTTCAGACAGTGCAGCGAGTGTTTTCGTTGGCAATGCTTTGTAGTTTAAACCAGTGTCACCCGCATTAAACACTTGATCGCGTTTTAAACCATATCCATCGATCATATCTTGAAACTTTTTTTAATATTCGTCAACGACTTCAATACTTGCGGTGCACAATTTTTCACCTTCGATTTTCAGTTCTCGTATGTCGTATCGAATTTTAAACTTTTTCAACCAACCGCTGCTTCCTTTGAATGAAGGATTGTCATTCATTTTCATGTTGAAAAACAACGCTTTTTCGGCAAAAATTGGTCCAGCCAAAGGAACACCCTCGCTTCTTTTTGAGCAAACCACAAATACAGAGTGTCGTGCCATGACGAGTAATTCATTTGTGGCTTTTTCTCATTGTCTAACTATGTTTCATCCGGCCATCCAACGATTCCATTTGCGAAGCATACTTTTCAATTCATTCAGCATTTTTCTTTAAATCATTGATTGTTGTTCTCGGAACATCATACTTTTTGCTCAATGCGACTAAGTGACACAATCAGTGTTCGAATTTGAATCAAACTGAATTATGTTGATACACAGATATTGAATGTAATAATTATAGTGCTCTGCGTTTTTATTTTCGGCTTACGATTCTAAAAATGAAACTCTAAAAGCACGGTATCATTTATGATTACCTATTTAAATTAAAATTTAATCCAGAGCACTGAATAAGAACAATAATCATTTACGTAAAAAAATGCGTTGGTGGCATAACTTCACGTGTCCATTTCAACAAATTTCGTTTGACTTATCGCAATGCTCAAACAAAATGAATTGATGAATAATTTTTTACTTATGTTGTCAATATAACTTATGTATTGACCCTGACTTTAGATATCAACAATATTGAATCTATTTAACACATTAATGTTCTACGTTAATGTTTTTAACATAATATGTGTTGTTTATTACTTTTTTTATAATTCCAAGTTCTTGTTTACAGTCATCTTGATATCTCTTATTGGTTATTCCTCTGAGGACATTGGTCATATTTTTCTTTCCCACATGTGTAGTATGACTTGCTAGTCCATGATTCACTGGCATATAACACTAAAGGTCTTATCACTGTCTTATATATATTTTTATAGCCCTTCTAGATATGTTTTTACTTAATTACTTTTTTAGACCAAAGATAAAACGATTACTAGCCATAATTTTCGATGGGTTTTCACTTTTTTGGAATCCTTTTTTCGCTTAGTTTTTAGGTGAATGTCGCTTCTACGTTTGGAACATTTCTACTTCTTCGAATTTATATATGTTTTCTTTTTAGTTATTATTAGGTAACGTTCTTGTAAAATTCTACCACGATTAAGAAAAAGTATTAGCATCTACAAACGCTTGAACCATCTAAGGTACGCTGATAACATCGTATTGATAACCGATAAAAAAGAAGAATTGTTTGAAATGATAAAAGAACTGCACGTAGGAGCTGAAAAAATAGGCCTTATTATAATTACCGCAAGACCAAAATCATAACAAATACAAATGAAGACATCACAATGAGGATCGGACTAGATGAAATAGAACAAGTTCGGGATTACATATCTAGTTCAAACTATAAAATTTAACACAGAAAACCAAACAGCAGAGATAAAAAGACTGGCATGGTCGGCATTTGGCAAACTAAGCTACTTTTTTTAAAACAAAAGATATTCACAGCATCTGAAGACTAAAGCATACAATAAATGCGTACTCACTGTTCTCACTTACGATTCCCAAACGTAGACATTTACAAAAGAAAACATGGACAAAATCATAAAAACCCAAAGAGCAATGGAAAGACAAATTTTGAACATAAGACTAATGGATAAAAAGAGAAACGAGTGGATAAGAGAGAAAACAAAAGTGAGGGATGTTAGACAAGAAGTTGCAAAATTTAAATGGAGATTTGCCTTACACAATATAAGACAAAAAGAAGACCGATGGAACAAAATTCTTATAAGTTGGAGACCGTTGGAATATAAACAAAGCAGAGGAAGGCCCCAAATGAGATGCGCAGATGGTATCCAGAAGCACGTAGGCTCTAGGTGGCTGACTGTAGCGACAGACAGAGACGAATGAAAAGCATTGACTAATAGATAGATAGATTAGTATCTACAAAGAAACACGATCTCGATATTGTCATGGGAGATTTTAATGCAAAGATTGGCGAAGAAGAACAGCAAGATATAGAAAAATATGGTCTTTAAATACGAAATGAAAGAGGAGATATGTTGGTATCTTTTTGTGTAGAAAAGCAACTAGTAATAACACATAATTTTCACACTTCCAAAGCATCGTCTTTACACTTGGATATCACCAGCAGATACACCTGAACGTGTGATTCGTAAACAAATGGACTTCGTATGTATAAATAAAAGATACAAAAATTCAGTATTACCAAATGATCGAAACGTATTCAAGTGCAGATGCACCAATAAATCACAATATTTTGCTAGGAAAAATAAGACTGAGATTTAAAAGAGTTACAAGGACTAATTAGCAAACAGTTACTATTGGTAGAAAAACAAAATACTACGGTAAAACAATAAATAACCAGCGTGTTAGAACAAAAAATATAGTTGACATAAAGCCACAATGGACGTACTGAGAAAAACTGGACGAGAAGACGAGAAGATATATTAAACAGCGTTTAAAGAAACAAAATTGAACAAAGTGCAGTAAAAACAAGAAGAAAACAAGGGTGGATGACAAAAAAAATATTAAGACTCAGAAATAGATCAAAGAAAAAATATTAGAAATAAAGAAAAAATAAATACAACGAAAGATAAGACATGCGAAAACACAATCTCATAGTAATGAATTTTCATAGTGAAGAAACACACAAGAATTTTCACAGTAATTAATGTAATGAAATAAAATAAGATGAAAATAAACAGGATATATTTTATCTGCACAAGAAATTAAAAGAGATCACAAACAGACACAACTATACTAAGTTTAAAAGACAAGAATGGATACAGAGTATTTAATATCAACGAACAGTAAAAAGAATGGAACAACTACATTTCTAAATTATTTGAAGATAAAATAGTAGAACACTATACACTAGTTGCTATAACAGGTCTATGTGTAACACAAAGCGGGGTTCAATGGGCAATACACATATCAAAAAATGGAAAAGCACTTGGCTTCAATGAAGTAAGTGCTGAAATACTATAGTTTTTGGGAGAAAATGGAACTATAGCACTTTGTTCTCTTTAACAAAATTCATGACACTGGAATATTATTAACTTATTGACTTAAGTTGACATTTGTCATAATACAAAAGAAATATTGTATAAAGATAAGCAGTTTTGAAGATCTACCTGTGAGTAATACATATCAGAATATGCACGATATTAGAGAAGATAATAATTAGCAATACTCAATTCGGATTTAGCAGTAGCTTGGGTACTAGAGAAGCCTTGTTCAGTATCCAAGTTCTGAACGGGAGATTCAGAGATATAAATCAAAATGTATACATCTGTGCAATTGATTTTGAAAAAGCTTTTGACAAGGTTCGACATACCAAAATGCTAGAACTACTAAAAACAGCTGGATTGGGCGATAAAGAGTTATGAATAATTACATTTCTACACTGTCATCAAGTGGCAAGAATAAAGGTTGAACAAGAACTATCGAATGACATAAATATAAAAAGAGGAGTGAGACAAAGCTATATACTATCGTCTATGCTCCTTGTAGTCAGTCTATGCAACTTGTAATCAGAAGACATATTTAAGGAAGCCCTAATGGAGACAACAGAAGGTATTATTGTTAATGATGTAAACGTAAACAATATTTAATATGCCGACGATACCTTAGTGCTAGCTAATTGCAGAGAAGACCCTAAAAACCTAATAAAAAAAAAATAAAATAAACATGTGATCGGTATAGATTAAAACCCAACGTTAAGGAAACTAAATATATGATAGCAAACAAAATTTTATGCAGAATAAAAGTTGGAGATGCTGCACTAGAAGGAGAAGAGCAACTCGTGTATCCCGGCAGTAATATCAATGTCAGCTGGGATCCAACCGTAGAAATTAAAAGGCGTATAAAACAAGCCCCAGTCACTTTTGTATACCTAAATGGTCACGGACTTTGCAGTTACGATCTTAGCATTGATCTTCGCGTTCGAATTACATACTAGTATATTTTTCCAGTGCTGGTGTATGGAATGGAAACATGCACCCTAAGTGAAGCGATGTATAATGGCTTGAAAGCCTTTAAGATATGGTTATAATAAATATAGACGACTACTAACAATAAGATGTGTCGACAGATTTAGAAATAAGGAGGTCTTTAGACGCCTGCAGCAAACAACAAAACTGTTTAATATATTAAAGAGACGCAAGTTCGAATAATTCGGTTACATTATAAGACACCCTGAAAAATGTAAACTTTTACATCTGATCAGTCAGGGAAAGTTCCAAGGTAAACGTTGTCCTGGTGCAAGAAAAACATCATGGCTGAAAAATTATAGACAATGATACCGAAAATCGTATAAATCATTCTTTAGTGCTGCTGGTAGCAAATATGGTAGCCAACATGATATCTTACTATCAATATCCTTCATGGAACTAGAAGAAGAAGAAAATTATCCTTGTATCTATTTTCGCTGTTTATTTCATATATTTGGTCTTTTCTTTGTTTATTTTCCTTCTCGCTGCCGCTTCTAGCCGTTTTATTATTTCTTTTAGTTCTTGTTTACTTCTGGCTATCAATACTGAATCTTCCGTATCTTCAGTATTTATGTACTTTTTGAAGTTGTTATCGAGTAAAATGATGTCAATTTGATTCCTAACAATTTTTATTTTTTCGATCTACAGGTGATTGCCAAGTATATAGCCTTCTAGGATGCTTTTTGAAGAAGGTGTTGGCTACTAATAGGTTGTTCTCTACGCAAAATTATACCAGTATATCTCTCCTATTGATTTTGTTACTGAGACTGTATACTCCCATGATCATGGTTTTTGTCAGTCGCAATATTTCATCTATATTTTTATAAAACTTTTTAATTTCTTTCTTTGATTTGTCACTTATTGGAGCATAAAACCAATTAATGATTATTTTTAGTTTTAACATTGATACTATATCATTAAGAGGGATGAAGTCTATGAGTCATTGCGTAATTTTGTCTGATACTAATATAGCCGTTCCGTATTGATATTCTGGGTCGGTTACTCCAGAACAATAAATGTATAAATCTTTTGTTTTTTGTTTTCCTGAACCAGGCTATCTTACTTTACTCATCCCTAAAATTGTTTATTTTCATTCTTTTCATCTCGGCTTAGTGGTTGCAAGTTTCCCAGATATGAATACGCTGCGTACATTTCAGGTGGCACTACGTACTATCTTGTCATATATTTGGATTCTCTGTCCACTTCCATGGATCTCAATCATAGTTGACGTGGGATTCTTCGCACCTTCTCTCCATTTAGGGGTGCCCAGACTGAAGGCTGTTTTTTTGTTTCCGTCTGCTATTTAGATTTTTGAGTAATATATTGAGGTGGTTTTCCTGTTGCCTTCCCTATCGCAGTACCGCAGCCACTTAAACTGCTTTATCCATGCTTCCAGGATCATTTTCTTTTCGCCTTAAGCTGGTTTTAATGATCGCTGCTGTTCTTAACGATAATTAAATGGGTCATCTCGGCTTCAGTGTTTCCAAATTTCCCGGACATGAATAAGTTGCGTACGTGCCAGGTGGCAATGCCTTATTGTTTAATAATTTATTATTTAGATCTGTAATAATTTTGTCCATTTCTCCATACTTATATGAGGCAAGATTTTGAAGCTATTCTCATTTAATTAATATTAAAGTAAAATTTTTAGTATTCTTAATAAAAATACTAAATTATATAAAGCCCTGGTATAAAGTATTGTTATTTAGAGGTAATCAAAAATTCAATATAATGTGGGCATTCATTTATATAGTATTTATAATAAATATTTATGAGGCTTCTCCAGTGATATTAGATTATATCTAGACTACTGATTTGTAAACACCCACCCATTTCATGTCTTTATCGAAATAATAAATAACTCAAGTACGACGCTGTAAAAAAAGCTACTTTTGATTCATGGTGTGTAACCAAGTGCCATTACATAATTGCTGTGTTGCCCTATACATGATTCAGAGTTCATAAAAACTCGTAAGATATATATCTTGAATAGTGCTAGACCGTGACCTACCGCAATTAAAATTTGTTGTGGATTAAGTTCAGACTATGGTCGCTTAATAGACCAATTATGTCGTTTGGTGAAATTAAATGTTTACTTACTCTTTAAAGACCACCGACCAAAACAATGCATTAAATTATTCAAATCGCCGTATAGCCTGACGTATGTTAATCTGTATTTAAAAAGCTGTCTCCAAGGAAATTGAGAGTTCTAATTTAAACAAAAAGGCAAATAGATTACACAAAGCTAGAATTTCAAGTATATATGCAAATGTTACATCAATGGGAGACTGACATAGCCATACAAAATATCATTAATCATTATTTTGCTTGTCTGTTTTTTTGCAGGGTTGGCTTTTATAACTTCATTTTGTAATGTTTATGTGTGTGATATGGATCCCCTTCACTCTCTACAAATGTAGTCCACATTCCGTCTATTAAATTACCAGTACAAACACATAGCAAAATGAATATTAACTAGATATGTGCTAATACGGCTGAAATATTGCCGAAAACAAACAGGAATCAGTTCAGGGTCATACCAGGCTTCCTTACTCGATAAGGGACCTTTTAAGAAGCACCTCCCTACAATGAAACTGCTTCATGAATGCTTGAGCTGTAGGCAGCAGAGAACCTGAAGAACCATATCTTGTACGACTGCGAGGCACTGGATCCCAGGCGCCAAATAGTTGTAAGGACAAGGACAATAAAAAATAATGAACTAGCTATCCAAAAACTAAAAAAAAAAAATTTACAGTAAGAAAGTCTATAAAAAATACACATTGTTGCCAATCTATAGCCAACCTTCATTAGTGGAGAAGGCAATAGAAGAAGAAAATAAAATAAAAGTTAAAATTAAAAAGGAAAAACTTGGCAGCTAAGAAGGGCTTACTAGTTGACATAATGGATGAGGTCCCACATGAATTGGTCTTGGGTCCGACGCTATTGAACCTGGCCTATCACGGAGTCATAGACTGCAAATATGGAGAAAGTTTAACTTCCTTCGCTTTTGTGGATGATCTTGTTTTGCTGTTAGTAGCGCTAGATATCAGTTTTCGGGTAAGACGTATGGACAACTTCGTGAAGAATTGAATGATAGATCACGGACTAGAGCTCTCAGCAGAGAAGACTAAAGTCATCATTCTAAAAGGTAAACGGAAAAAGACAAGGGATGGAACTCCAATTTTCCAGGGTACAGCTAGCAACAAAGAATTGCGTCAAATATCTGGGAGTGACACTTTACCAATATGGCAAATGTGGAAAGCATATACGGGCGGTAGTCCAGAAGGCAACGAAGAATGCAGCTGCGATGGAGAGAACCCAAGTTATGTAGTCAATCGTCCTTTACACGGCACCAGTCTGAAGTGGGGCGGCAGAGATACTGACCTGCAGGGGCTCATGACACGAGTAGACAGAACGAGTCTATTGCAGCATGCGCCTACAGGACTGTATCTGTGGAGGCCTTGTGAACTATCACGGATTGTGTTCCTCTGCGTGTGTTAGCAGTAGAAAGGAGACATATCTATAAGAGAAGAGAGCATTTTACAACAGCCGTAAAAAAAGAAACAAAAAGATCAATCGAAAGATGGAAAAAGGGGTGGAATAACACGAAACGTGTCGCCTAGTGGACCAAGATGCTGAACCCTAACCTAAGAGCTTGGGTAAACTGTGATCACAGGCGACTGGATTACTTTCTGAGGCAAGTTCTTACAGGACATGGCTGCAAGATTTAGATAAGAGAAGGGAGTGCTCCTAAAGTGTCGTCAGCCATGCAGCGGCCATCCCACTTTCGGAGTACAGTACCTGCGACAGTAAACTACGCACACGTAGTAGAACGTGGTTTTTTGGTAGGCAATATAACAGAAAGGCATACGTTTCCAGGACCTCCTTCAATGGGAAAATGGGCTTGGATGTACTCCTCTACCCTGACGGGTTAACCTGGTACGGTTTTTAGAAATTTCCACAACCAGAAAAGAAAAAGAAGGCAGTTGTAAACATCAAAATAACCAAGATTACCAAAAGGAAATATTGCAAGAGATACCAAAAAGCCAAGTGTACAATTAAGGATTTATGTACATATGCAAAATGAAAGGCACGTTTACAGGTATTCAGTAACTGGTGTCAGTCTCACTGGCATGCCAGTGTTTGACTATGACAGCGCAGGCCTGGCATGTTTACACGTATTTAGTAGCTGGCGCCTGTCTTACTATCACGCCAGTTTCTACTTGGAAAAGTCAGTTGTTTGTTGTACTCTTTCCAGCGCCAGCTTTTAACCGCCAGCGACTGGAATCATGTGTTAACCAGTGTCCACACACGAGGTCGCGGGGTTAGAGTGGACGTGGACAAGGCCCACTGGCATGAAAAATAGACCAGTTCTCTATTCTACACAACGCTGACAGATAGCGCTGGACTGGCTGTAACAAAAAACTTTATGCTGTTACACGCCAATGTAACAAAACGTGTGGAAATAAAACACAAAATGTGTGGTATGATGGAAAAGATAACATATAATTTAAAGCTAGCTAGCAGAAGGTGCCAGAGAGTGACTACTTGGCACTCAAAGGAGAATTCGGCCAATTTGCATGCCCTACAGAGACCGTAGAAGTAGAAAATGAATGACAAGTTAGTAAAAAAAATCTATAAGGATATAACTAAGATAAATAAAAATGATTATAGAAGTTGCTCCAAAATGTGAGTGGGCGCCAGGAAAGTATTTACATAAACTTTCCAAGGTATCTTGTAAAGCTAGTTGCTGAAATAGAAAAGGATCTAGGTATGAATTGAAATATTTAGTTTTCACCAAAACTTTAATCCCTAGCCAAATATGTACAATCTAAATTTATCTTATATACCCACCACCAATTATGTACAGCTAATCTAGTAATATACAAAAAAAAATACCCTGGTTACACACAACTGATCCTTGATAATCGAATTTTATAAATTTTAAAATATAAGAATAAATTTAGTGACAATGACAATTGATCTGAATTTACAAATAGTAAGATAAAGAAAAGATTTTAATGGTTTAGCAAGTAATAAGGACACTATTTTGACGAGATCAATGTCCAAACGTTTAAATATATAATGATAATAAAATCTAAAAAAAAGAGAACTCTCTGATTAAATGTGTACACACAAAATCATTCAAATGAGTTAGACGGGAGGATTTAAGACCTCTACCTGTAGTTGACATTTAGTCCTAAAATGTTATTCAATAAATTATTTAAAAAAAATACGGCTCTTATTATTTAATGAAACAGTGGAAGTTAAATAAACAAAAAAAAATGTACAAAAATATTATTAAATTGGTGAATATGACTTAATAACTTAATAGTGTTTCAGACCCTAAAAGGGGGAGGTCGTTCCGTCTGGTTCCCTGAAGTGGTCCGGGAATAGTTTAAGAGTAGTCTGGACCTCTAAACGAGCAGCTATAAGTGAAAAACAGGTCAGGAACCAGGTGTAACCTGACTAGGTTTCAACTTAATTTTCTTCTTTAAAATAAAAATATTCCAACCGAAAACAAAACCAAGTTTTCCCCGACTTCTGTTCGACTTCCCCAAAAAGGTAGGCTAAAAAAACATTTGTTTTAGAGATCTTTCTTATTATTGAGACAGAGTACGGAAAAATACAAGGTCTATAAATCTTGAAAGGTTTTATAAAGGTTACTTATGATGTGAAGGCAAAAACTTAATGGCTTTGTAGATAAAGTGGCCGTCATGGTTTGACAATTATTTCAAGTAAAATGGATTAATTATATCGACAATTCTAATGAAAAGCATGATATATGATACGAATATATTTTATAATATAGAGAGCGGTATAAGACAGAATATTTCTAACGATACTCATAATAGCAATTTTACCGATAAATAATTATGTTTTACGGCCGGGAAGTAAAATTAAAATACATATGATTTTGTATCAATTAACACCTTCGGCTTAGATGTTGAATATTTCTTTATGAAATAATGGAAAAAAGTTCAGATAAATATATCGAATTGAAACGTGACAATACAGGATCTCAAAATGGCTAATAAGTTTTTTTTTGTTTCCGTTTTATTGATAATTTTATAAACTTACCAGATCAAGGTGGCTTTAAAACAAAACAGGACACTTATAAAAAAAAACCCCAAACTAAACTTCTCTACTACTTCTTCATAAATAAAAACTTCAAGAAAAAAACCTTCTGTAAGCCGCCTCTCTCTCCTACCTTTAGACTTAAGTGTCTTTTACGAACGTCGAAACAGAAGTGAAGTCGGAATCGGTTGCTTTGAGCCAGCTAAACTATGGCTCCCAATTTCTACGTTTGGTGTCGTGGTTAAATACCAACTTTAAAATTCAGAAAGTCATTATTAGGATTGGGATTTTAGAATTTATTCACAAATGTTTACGAAATATTAAAGTAACGTTCTCGTTACATGGCGCAAAAAGTGTTCACATGATGCCACTACTGTGGCACCGTTGTCGTGCTAGTGCGACTGGTGCCAAATACTGGATATATATAAACTTATCGTTATTAAAATATAAATGGGTTTGGTTCAAAACAATTAGGATAGATATTAAAATATTGTACAGACAATAGTTAAATTAAGTTTATAGAATACTCACCAACATTATTGTTGAATACACTCGCAGTATTAGGCCGCTATCACACGCGGTAACTTTCTCAAATGAATTTGATTTATCTTAAACGGATTCGAAGAGTTTTATTAAGTGTACACAATATTTTTCTTTTTAACCGAGATGTGCCTGATGTTCAACAATTTGTACAGCATAAACATGTTTTGACATGTACGTATATTGCATTGTTTTTCTTGGTAACAGTCCAAATACTTTTAGTAAGTCTTAATCCAATTAATTTAAAATTTAACTCCTTTAACAAGGCATCGTGGGAAAAATCGGTCCCAGACTGAGAAAATTATTTTTAGTGAGTACCTAATCAACGTGATTGACAAATAATTTACTGAAAGGTCCATAAGGAGAAAAGATACCAACTTCTAGTTGTCGCAGAGTATTCCGCAGGGTTTAATACTAGGTTCTACTCTGTGGAATGCCCTTTACGAGAGACTGCAGAGGCTACAGATGCTAAGGAGATGCACTCTGCTTATAGTCTGTAGATACACGCTTGTTACGGCTAATGACGAACATTGGAGGCATAGCTTGCACCAAAAGAAGTTTTTCAGTGGCTGGTGACCTACCCTGTCTCCGTATGGTGGAGCGTGCTGAACACTGCAAAAAACATCAAGCTGATGGAGACTTTGCAAAGGCAAATACTCTAACGGCTATATGACGGCCCCAAATGAGGCCCTGTGTGTCATTCTAGCGGTGATACCGATCGTCTTGTTATACAAAGAGCGAACAAGGATGTATTCGAGGAGGATGAACAAAAATATATATCAGAAAGACAGAGAGCAAGAGTGAGAACGATAAATGAGTGCCAGAGAAACTAGACGAATGATAGAGGAAAGGGAAGGTAAACGAAGAAGCTTATTTCCAATCTGATTCTATGATGGAAATGTAAGTTCAGGAAACTGGACTACTATAACACTCAGTTTTATTTTTTTTTTGTTGAAAAAAATGTGAAACTTGCAGGAAACTACTAAAATTTTAACAAAATTTTACACAAAAATGAACAGTTTAATAAAAAAGCGCTTCGTGTAGTCCTGCATACCCGTGAATTATATCATCTTCTGTATTTATAAGTTACATAGTTAGCATTCCACTGTTTATTGCTTTAATTTATTAGCTAAAGACTTAATTTGGAATAAAACCGCCAATTAAATTAATTATGTTGTTCCATCACAATACTAGATCAAAGTAAACGAAGTAGTTACATGTCTATTTTATATTAATTAAGTAGATAAAAGCTTTCAATTTCCTGAATGTTGATATAATTGTACCAAATACGAACGCTAAGCTTATTAAGAATATTATAAACCACTTTTTCATTAGTAGGTTCGTTTAGTACGAACGTACGTTTAGTACATAGTACGAAGGTTTTAGGTTAAAAATTATAATACTTCAACTTTAATATATTTAACTTTCTGTACTTTATTGTATATATATATATATATATATATATATATATATATATATATATATATATATAATATATATATATATATATATATATTTGGACAATCCGCAATAATAATTGTTGAAGTGTATGCAATGAATGGCAATGCGACCATAAGGAAATAATAAGATTTTTCAATACACTAAAACATGGGTACTCAAACTTGAACTGCTGGTGATCTACCTCAATATTTTTAGACTACTTATGATCGACTCTGAGGGACTGCAAGTGTGTGTGATGCAGGGTTGTCGTACATACACGATACACCCTACCTACTTAGGTATTGCGTACCGTAGCATATATAGATATTAGCTTTCTGCACAATATAGGTACATTATTTTAGTCAAGGTTTGGGTTAGGTTTAGTTAGGTTCTTCTCTACAATATCAATGAAAAAACTCATAGTTATTCAAAATTGCGAGTTTATTTGTTGTTACAAAACAAAAGAGTTACATATGGTGTTAAACTTAACTAAGGAGTGGCTTTGGATGTTGAAGCGTGGCACTGCATGTCCTCAGCATACTTTTCATAAGATGGTACGTAACCACTAAGTGCTAATCGCAAGCATGATGTCGTATGATCGTCAGTTAGTCGATTGAGATATTTTGACTTAATTATCTTCATTTTAGAAAATGCAGACTCGCACAAGTAAGTTGACCCAAAAAATACCGTCAGTTGAGGGGCGATTTCCTTACATTCGGATATTTACCTTCAGATATAAAACGCCAGAAATTTGTATCAGATACTGTAGCTTTGAGATGTATATCTGATATAATCTGCACCAACTTATTTTCAACAGAACATGAGTTCATATTAAACTGACTTGCTATTTCAGTAGCTAATTCCTCAATGTTTTTACATGAAAAAGGATAACTCATAAATGATGCTATATTTTCCAATTTACTCCAATTATAAAAACGCATTTCGAATTGTCCCAAAATATTTGATAATTCAGCCTCATACGTATCATAATTCAACTGAGGAATCCTTGCTTTCAAAGACGGAAAATGTTTTAGATCCTTTCTTTTCAGTTGATCTATCATAAGTTGCAATTTACTTTTGAATGCGTTTACTGCGCTAATCATCTCAATAATAGTTTTTCCTTTACCTTGAAGCTCCAAGTTAACGGTGTTTAAGTGCATTGTGATGTCAGTCAAAAATGCCAAATCATTTAGCCATTTTTCGTTTTTCAAAATCTGAGTGTCATCACCTCTTTCGTCTAAAAAAACTGTTATTTCGGGCAATAATTCTTGAAACCTTTCCAGGAATTTTCCGCGACTCAACCTTTTAAAGTCTCGAATGTTTCCGTCAAACGCGCCGCCCTAAACTAGACTGTACTGTCTCTCGTCTCGAAACAACACGGCTTTTCCTTGACAAGTGCCGCGCGTTTTTTTAATAAAGCCACTTTTTGCCGCAAGCAGTGTTATTTTATTGCGTAATACATTTTTGTAGTTAATAGAATATCATCCCAAATTTGATTAATAATTATAATAAATATTGAATTAATAAAATAATTAGTTAGTATATGTAAATATAAAATATGCTGTGTGGACAGTATTTTGTTGTCCCCACTTCTTTGAATTGCAATGATGCTTAGTCAAGCATTCTATGTATTTGTAGAGTTCAGTATTAATAAAAACGTTTAACTCTGCTGACAGTAGTTTAGTTACCTACCTACTTATTAAAATTTTTTTTCTTCTCGAGATCTACCCAAAAAGCACTCGCGATCGACCAGTTGATCGCGATCGACCGTTTGAGCACCCCTGCACTAATAGATGTATTAGACATGGCAGATGAAAATATTCTACTATTTTGAGATTTTAATAGTCCCATAGAATGCGGTTTGGTCATAACCAACTCAAAATTTAAGCATAAAAAGATACATAGATTCAATTGGGACAAAACTAGAAGAAACCAAATATCAATTGTTATTTAATCGTAAGAGGAAAATAAAAAAAAACAATGATATACGATGTTAGACTATACAGTGTAGGTAAAATTTTAAGGTCGGTATGGTAAAATTTAACAGGATATCTAACGCAGATATAAAATCATATTTTCAACGAATTAGACAAAGATAACAATCATATTTCCCCTTCGTCTCCCCTCCTAAAATCCTTTTAACACTCATTGGCCATTACCCATTAGTGAGACGATTAGTTCCGATCAGATATTCTCTGGTTCCGATCCTAATATACCTAAAAAACTAGAGGTGGGTCTTCTCGTTTTTTTAATTTTTATCGGAACCGTTTTTCGTAAACTGTAACTAGTTGATTGTTTACCAGTATTCAAATTAGCGAGTACACAAACATATTAGCTATTATCGTTTATGTGTATAAGTATTGAAATAAAAGAACCTAACGAAGGATCTATTTATTGTAACTTGAAAAATAAATTAAATAATACAAATGGTACTTAAATAGTTACATTTACATTACACATTATTAAATCGCGAATCGTCTAAATTGACATTTAAAAACATAAGTTTTTCCACTTTTCTTGTTAATCGCGTTCTTCTTTTATTTAAAATTATACCAGATGTTAAACATGTGTCCACAAGGAAAAGATTTTGTTACAATACTACAACATTTTATGAATATAGTGGTTAAGTTACGATATACATGGCGATGGTTTTTTCACCACGGTAATGGACAGTTCCAATCTCCGTTCGAAATTGTTTGTGGGTATACCTCTCGATACAGGTGTATGTTTAGATGAGTCATGTCCAATTAATTCATCAAAAATACACCATGGACTTAAGTCATCTTTATCAGTTTCTTTTTCTTGGACTGATTGATTTTCAAGATTTACTAAACTTTTCGTTTCATCCGTTTTCCATAGTTAAAGAACCAGCTTTTAAAAAGTTTGCAGGGTGGATTCCTAGATATAAACCGCCAACAAGAAAAACTTTGTCAGGTTCATTACTTCAGGAATGTTATGTCAAAAGTGAGCAAATTATTAGATCGCAAGTTGTTAAAGAAGTAGAAAATATCTGTATTACTACTGACCTCTGGACATCTGGAGTAACTGAGAGTTACTTCGCATTAACAGGACAATATTTAACCGAAAATTTAGTATTCAAAACTTTTTTATTAGGCTGCTGCCATTTTTCTGGAAACCATAATCCAGAAAACAGCGATTACTGAAATTATTAATCAGTCGGGTCTAAAACGAAAAGTAAATTTTGCAATAACTGATAATTCCTAAAATATGGTCAAAGCTATTAAATATGTTTTGTTTTATGATGATTGTGATTTATGATGATGATTAAATTTATTGGTGGGGGACGCACTTAAATGCTGTCGTGTACAAATAGATAAAATAAAAAGTCCTTTTTTCGACAATTCTGCAAAAAAATACATTTCAAAAAAGTACCTTATCTTCAGAAAGGCTTTTAAAGTATTAATTACAACAGAACACAGTTCCCAAACGGCCAATCCAAGATGTGGAAACTAGGTAGAACTTCACCTATTACATGTTAAAAAGAATGACCGAGTTAGAAGAGGCAACCCGTTCCACATTGGTATTAAATAATACAGACTTAGACTTAAACCTAATCTAAATAAAGAACACTGGATTATTTGTTCTCAACTTTCCCAAATTTTACGGCCGTTTAAAGAAATAACAAGTACAATGAGTGACCAAAAATACTTGAATGCTAGTTCAGTGATTGTTATGGTACGCTGCCTGCAAGAATCTTGCAATAAAATTTTAGCAAACGGCATACTTACATCCATAGTATCCGACATAGTACAATTACTAATATCGGGTTTAGCAAAAAGATTTAGAGGGATAGAACAGAGTGGCACATTGTCATTATGTACATTTTTGGATTCACGATTTAAAGTGCAGAACAAAACAAAAAGTTAAGAAGCTGGTTACTTCTATAATTAACGAACAAGAAGATTGTACTATTGAAAATCAACCAGTACAAGAAAAAGAAACCAATAAATATGACTTAAGTCCATGGTGTATTTTTGATCAATTAATTGGAGATGACTCATCTACACGTACACCTGTATTGACAGTCCATTACAACGGTGGAAAAACCATCGCCATGTATATCCTAACTTAACCACTATATTCATAAAGTATTGTCATGAATATGAACACATGTTCAAAATCTAGTTTAATTTGAAATAAAAAAGAATACGGTTAACAAGAAGTAAAGTAGAAAAACTTATGTTTTTATGTCAATTTAGACTATTCGCGATTTAATAATAACGTGTAATGTAAATGTAAGTCCGATTTACTATTTGTATTGTTTAGTTTAGAACAGAATATTTAAAACAGAATATTTAAAAATTGGAGGAAATACCACAGATCTGAGGCTTGAAAACGCAGTCATAAAAGGCTGCAACCAGTATAAATATCTAGGAAGCATCATATCAGCAGATGGCAGAGTTAAGATAGATGTACAAAACCGAATAACCCAAGGGAAAAAATGCATCCGAATACTGAATTCATTACTGTGGTCTAATAAAATAAAGATGCATACCAAACTTCGCGTATACAGAGCAATTGTAGAACCAATTACCACATATGGTGCCGAATGTTGGACGATGACAAAGAATGAACTAGATAAAGTAGACGTTGTGGAAATGGATTATCTTAGAAGGTCATGTCGAGTATCGAGAATGGAAAGAATCAGGAATGAGGAAATACGAAACCGTACAGGAATTAGAGATACTCTTTCAGATAGAATACAAGGGAGGCAATTACAATGGTATGGTCACGTGATGAGAATGGAGGAGGAGCGGTGGCCAAAGAAAGCCTTAATGTATGTTCCGCCAGAAAGAAGGAAAAGGGGAAGACCACCAAATTCCTGGAGAAGAGAAATTACAAAAACAATGCAATCTAGAGGCTTAGAAGAGGGAGATTGGGGAGATAGGAAAAGATGGAGGCTGAAATGCGGGAAGCGGCAATCGCCGTAGGACCCCCGTTATATGATGATGAGGATTGTTTAGTTTATTTTTCAAGTTATAATAAATATATCATTAGGTAGTTTCTTTCACTTCAAAATATATACACATAAACGATAATAGCCGTTATGTTTGTTTATGTAGGTACTATCTTACTTGAAACTACTTTTAAACAATCATAGTTACTTGTTTATGAAAATTAAAATTTTTAAATGCTTTTTAGCATTCAAAAAAATTTAAATTTTTTTGGAATCCTGAGAAAACTAACAAATATTTTTGAAAAATTTAAATGCAGAATGAAAGATTACATTATTACCGAGGGCCGAAGGTCCCTTAGAATAAACAAAAAGTTTTTTTAATGAGATATTTGAAATTAAAAATCACACTAAATTTTGTTTTTTTTTTTTCATCCCTATAACTTATTAAAATAAACATTATAGAAGTTTTCAGGGACTTTCAGCTCTCGGTAATAATGTATTGTTTCATTCTGCGTTTAATTTTTTCAAAAATATTTATTAGTTTTCTCAGGATTCGAAAAAAATGAATGCATTTAAAAAACATTGGCCCGAAATTTTGCTTCTACGCTCTTAACGATAAACTAGCACGACCCACCTCTACTTCTCGTTACTCGATCTTTTGACCAGACGAGTATCTAGACTAGACGTTGCCAAATAAATTAGTGTATGAATATTTTTTAATTTGGCGTTATTGTATGCATGTTTAATTGTTTATTATTTCATATTGGGAAATTATTTTGATGTTTAGATTTTTAGTTCGGAAATCGTACTTAAAATACGAAACATTAATAAATTTTATTTATATAAAACGATTTCCGAAATGGAAATCAAAATGTTATATTACAATTATTGTAAAGAAAACTTGTGGCATATTCCCAATAAAAAAAACAGTAACCTGCCATTTAAATAAATTTCGCCCAAATTTGATTATCTTGAGCATTTTATCTTCTTGATAGAACATTGTTCAAATGCAAAAAAAGACAACAGGTCAAATAAAACCAATAAGTTTGGCAACGTTGAATTTCCCCTTTTTTAATATTTCCATTCGGCGATATAAAGGGCGTACCTAATATACCTCTCTCTTTTTAAACAGCTGTTTCTCACTCCATCTCACGTAAGGTCCATACCGACCATAAAATTTTTCCTACACTGTACATATACACAAGCAGAACGTACAAGTAACTACCGATTGTCACTAGAAAAATTCATATACACAGAAAGATAATAAACGCAGGATATCCAGAGCTATGAAAAAATGCATAAAGCCACAAAAAAAATAAATATTTGGATAAATACAATGACGACCTATAGGAGATGAATAAACGGTAAAAAGATACGTTTCATAAATGGCTGAAGCAATCCCAGGTACATGAGAAGAATATATTAACTTCAGACAACAAGTAAAGCAAAGAATTAGACTCGAGGAGAATGAATACTGGGACACAAGGTGCAATGACATATACACCACAATAGGGTATAATAGATCAACGAAAGCATAGAAATTTTTTTTAAAAAAGATCAGTAGTAGTACACGGAGGAAAAATATCACACAGATAATTACGTCAAAGGAGTGGAAAAAGCACTACATAAAAATTATTTCAGGAGAATAGACCGGAGTGTATCTTGACATATGACAGAGGAAGATATAACGAAGGCACTAAAGAAAGCCAGAAACAACAAAGCATCAAAACTGTTATAAATATAAAATATAAAAATATGGTGGCTCAAAGATCGTATCCTTGATACGTGTTTCAAAAGCAGGTGATTTTAAAGTATAAATTAAATATTAACGCGCGAAGTAATAAATCCTCCTCCTCCTAAGGGCCTTCTCTATTGAGGTTGGCGATCAATATGGCAAATTTCTCTCTGTTCTGGGCTTGATGGATTAAGTCATTTCCTGTTGTGTGAGTCCAGTCTCTGATGTTTCGGAGCCAGGATTTCTTCTTTCTTATTATACCCCTTTTACCCTCGATTTTGCCTTCTAATATTACCTGGAGCTGCTCAAATTCCTTATGCCGCATTATGTGTCCTAGATATGACGTCTTTCTAATTTTGATTGTATTATAGCACCAGATGAGGTCGTGTGTTCATTATTTCCAGTACCTCTTCATTTGTAGTTTTGCTGGTCCAGCTTATTTTTAGCATTCGGCGGTACATCCACATTTCGAATGAATTCAGTTTGTTGACGTTATACTGTTTTAATGTCCAGGTCTCACAGCCATATAGTAGTAGAGACCACACATAACACTTTAGTGTTCTTAACCTTATTGTGATTGATAGCTTGGGGTTACAAAGCATTTTATGCATGTTCATGAAGCCAGATCTTGCTATTTCAATACGTTTTCTAATTTCTTTTGAGTGGTCTAGCTGACTGTTTAGCTCTCTGCCCAGGTATATGCAGCTTTGGAAGCTCTGAAGGGTGATACCATTGATTTGTATGTTGGGTGTAATTTTTTCATGGGGGTTCTTGTGGAATACCATGATTTTGGTTTTGGAAAGATTAATATCCAAACCTAGTCTATGACTTTCTTCTGATAGTATGTTCATCAATATTTTTAGTTGGTCTTCTGTTTCTGCTAATACTACGGTGTCATCGGCATATCTTACATTGTTAATGATGATTCCATTGACTCTGGCACCTTCAGGGCGATCTTCAAGAGAAGCTCTGATGATATTTTTGGCATTGACATTAAATAGAAGAGGGGACAGAATGCACCCTTGACGCACTCCTCGTTCTATGTTTACATTATTGGTATTTCCGTTGTCTGTTCAAACACATCCTGTGTGGTTCCAGTATGTATTGCTCATTATAGCTATGTCGTGTCCGTCCAGCCCTACTTCTTTTAGCACCTCAATCAATTTTTCGTGTCTAATGCGGTCGAAGGCCTTTCTATAATCGACAAAGCACACATACATCTGTTTTTGAACCTCGAGATACCTTTCTGCCATTAGTGTCAATCCCATTATTGCTTCTCTGGTGCCTGTACCTTTCCTAAAACCATATTGAGAACGACTCAGGTATTCTTCACACTTATTGTGAATGCGGTTATAAATTACTCGCATAAAAATCTTAGCAGCATGACTCATTAGGGATACAGTTCGATGGTATTCACATTTCCTTGCTTTTTGTTTTTTAGGAAGAGCTACATATGTGAATGTTAGCCAGTCATGCGGTAGAGTGCCATGTTTATATATAATGTTAAAGAGGTAGGTTAATTTCCCGACAGCATCATCACTCAGGTGTTCGGCTGTTGTTAGATCTTTGCCGGGTGCCTTGTTGTTCTTTGCGTCTTTTATTGCCTGCATAACTTCTTCGGTTAGAATACTAACCGAATTAACCGGATTAAAGTAATAAATAAGCCGATATATTATGTCCATGTTTATCAGTATGGCGGGGAGAGACGGTTTTAGTCCGTCCTTAAAGTTAAAATATTTAGTTAATTTATATAAGAGTAAGTTTGGAAAGTAGTAGTAGTAAGAAAGGAAAGAAGAAGTCTATTGGTTTAGTGATAATACCGCTAAATTGTAAAACTCCTAAGGAGATTGCTGATTTATGTAGGAGAATGCTGACTTGTGTAATAGTCTAGTGAGCCGTGGCCCAAAGTTTCAATGCTACAACAGATTTGCATCAAGTTAGAGGAATAGCCAGTAATCACCAGCCATTGTGGTGTAACAATAGTATTGGTAGAGATAGCTGAAGTTTTTACACATTTTAAAAGAGTTTTACATCCATAGACTCTCAATTTATCTCTTTTTTAGATTAATATTTTTAATTTTGTATGTTTGTTGTTTTACTTAATAAACTCATTAATTATTTTAATCTTACTTAAAGAATTATCTAAACTTTTTACCACCTTTGGTGAATAATTACTGCCCACAAGGGTCATTGTTCAATATAATAGAAGCAGGAGAGGAGATTCCAGATGAATGGAAAGCCAGATCATGTCATAACAAAAATAAAGAGAAAAATATTGAAACGCCTATGACCTCTTTGACTTGAAGAAGCATAAATAGCGGGCCCAGGAACCAACTATGGGATGCAATGAGAAGAATGCACGTTAAAGATAAATGGGTAAATATAACACAAAGACTGTATAAATCCACAGAGGTGCAAATGAAGTTATGAAATGAAATAACAAAAACAATTACCACAGCAAAAGGCAGCGTCAAACAGGGATATAGTCTGTGACCTACAATTTGACATAATATAGAGAACAATAATAATAAAATAATGACCAATTGGTATAAATATCTTTCCAATTGTCAGACCACAAACTAGTCCATTTGTAAGGGAATTTAACTTCAAAAAAGCAAACTGGTAAAGTATACAAACATGCTAGATTCTGAGCTACGTCTTGAACCAAAAGTAGAGAACTACGAAAAATTTGTAGAGATACTCAAAAATGTGTCTAGAAAAGCTATCCTTAAAGGATGTAGACAACAATATGTTCAGCTGTTCACTATATGTTCACCTGGGATGTCCAGCTAGTCCAAAGAAATAATGAGACGAAACCCTCTGTTCCACTGACCCTTTGAGCCAAGGAACGGTTGACTGCGGAGCAGTACTACTCCAACAGCTAAGTCAAGCCAGACAGGAAAAGTGGATTGGGACCCTGGAAAAAATGGACATGACACATAGTAGCAAAATAGCATGAAACCTTTTAAAAAAACTTAGCGGTGATCCAAAAGAACATAAACCACCTTGCAAGGTTACAACAAACCAAGTCGCTATTTAACTCCATAAAAATGGAAGAACTATGAACCGATATAAGGACCCAAACACTAGGAGAAGTTCGGATTTCGAAACAAACGACCTAGGAACTCCTTTTACACTAAAAGACTTCACAACGGCATGAACAGGTAATAAACGGGAAAGCTGCAGTTGTGGATAATATAATTATGCAGTGAACAAATAAAGCATCAAGGCAAAGGAGCAAAAAACTGGATGTTGCAATTTTATAACACGTGCTGCAAAATCTGTAAAATTCCAAAATCATAGGGAAATCTAAAGTAATAGCCTTAATAAATTCAGAAAAGGACCCAGAAAATCCCAGTAGCTACAGACCTATTTCGCTGTTGTGTCACTTTTTTAAACTATACGAGAGACTCATCCTCACCAGATTAGAAAAAATGTCGAAATTAGAAAAAATAAAAAAAAAGCACCTTATCCCATAGAGGATTTGGACCCGGTAAATCTTCCACCGGTCAAGTCCTCGCACTGATAGAAGACATTGAAGAGGGCTTTGAAGAAAAACTTGCTAATATAAATAACAGGGGCTATTTTCATATTTTTGACAGCAGCCTATGGCACAGTAAGGCCCAAAACATTGCTCCGCAAATTATACGACACTCTTAATGACCACCATCTGGGTAAGGCCGTATATTCCTTACTGCAATATAGACGTTTTTTCGTTATGCTGGAGGGTGAAGTAAGTAGATGAAGAGTTAAAAAAACGGCCTCCCACTGGGAAGTATTTTAGCACCAATGCTCTTCAATATATATACAAACGACCAACCTACGCCGACAAAAACCAAGCACTTTCTCTATACTGACGATCTTGCAATATATGCTCAAGGAAATAGTTTTCAATTAGTGAAGGAGCAACTCAAAACAGCCTTAAAAACAAGTACGGAGTACAGACAACATTGCATAAAAACGAGAGGGAAAGTAATAACTAAGAACAGCATACTCAGAAAGCTAACGGGAAGTAAATCGGATGCACGTCCTTGCGTTTTAAGAACAACGGCACAGGCACTGTTTTTCTCAACGGCTAAATATGCGTGCCCCGTTTGAATCAGATCTGCCCACATCAAGTTGATACTGCGCTAAGTGGGACATGCAGGATGGTAACGGGGTACATGAAACCCACGCCACTTTCAATTCTATATAAAACAGCGGGTTTTGCAGAACCCTCAACACGCAGAGGCGTTGCAGAGCACATAGAGAAAATGAAACCCCCTTAAGAAGGGGGGTCGCTACAGTAAAATCAAACATGGCAAAATGGGGAAGCATCTACCAAGATGACGTGAACTGTGACTGTGGAGAATCCCAGAATATGGAACATCTTCTTAAATGCAGAAACTGTCCTCATCGATGTACCCTCGAAGATTTGTGGCTCGCCAACAAAGATGGAACCGACCTAGCTCGATACTGGGCCGAAATTTTATGAATGACATGTCCGGACACGATAAAGTAAAGTACAGTATTTGAAATAAAACATTATAAACTGTGAAATGAAAACGTTTATACTTAATAATTTGATGATATATTGTAGAATACAAAATAAACTTGAAAGTGCGGCGTCTTTTGAAGACGTTAACTTAGCTGAGGTTTTCCTTGAAAATACCATTAGCTTCGGCGGCATAATTCCGAATAAATTCGGGTAAAATTGTAAGTTAGAAAAACACCTACCAAATGTCGTGCCATGAAGCATTCATTACTATTATCAGCATTGAAATACATGGTATTATAATAAATTATTATAACACAATTAGTCCTTGGGTGGTTTGTTAATTATTGTCACGGTAAATAATTGAAGAAATGAAATTTATGCTGATCATGTCCTTACTATGACCTTCATAGTATAGAGTTGTAACTCATATTGATTATATAGATATATTTGTTTTAACATTATAACTCCAATAAGTTTTAAATAAACTAGAACAATTTCTCATTAACATTTTGAACGATACAAGTATCGCAAATACCTAAAGGTACGTTTACCTAGATATAAGATCTAAGATATGACACTTATTACATGAAATTTATGTCACACATAGTAGTAGGAAAGTTGGTAGACATTTTTGGGTAGGTATTTAAGGAGTTTTTAAAATTTTTAGTAGTTGAATAGCGACCGTAAATTTAGAAACATTTAAATCTTTTTATTAAAAAACATATCTTTGAGGCAACTTATAATGTGTCATATCTAAACAATGAGCATTATTGTCGAAAAAAATATAAACTCGAAATACATCTAGATGAATAAATGACAACCACACAAACATCCTCCCAGCCACAACTACCTGGCCATCTTCTGCAAAAATTTGTCTATCGACTAAAAGACTTTATCCAATTAATATTTATCAGTCGTTTTTTGTTCTTAGCTATCAGCTTCCAATCTCTGATTCCCATCTTTCTGACATCTTTCATCATTACAACTCTCCATTTCTTTCTTGATCTTCCTCTCTTTTTTTATCCTCGGGTACTCTCCAAGCAATATTCTTAACTAGTCTATTACCTTGCATGCTTTCTAGATGTCCGGGCCATTCTAGTCTACGTTTTTTCTCCACTTTTCATATTGTAGGGTAGCATACAAATGGTACACTTCTATATTAGTTCGTCTTCTTCATTATCTCTTTTCCACTTATTTACCAAACATTCTGCGAAGTATCTTTCTTTCCTATGCTTCCAATCTGTTCTGTGTGGTTTTTTTCATAGTCCATGTCTTGGTAGTGTATAGCATTATGGGGCTAATTATAGTTTTGTCTACTATTATTTTTGTATTACGAGATATGTCTTAATCATATTGCTTATGGCTTCAGCATACCTGTTCCTCTTGGTCAGTCTCAGGTTGATTTCAATTTCTTCCTTACATGCCTAATCAATAAGAGTACCTAAATACCTTTTCTAATTCTACAACTGATCCATCCTCCCCCTACAATTTAACGGATGCCCTGGTGTTTATTCCTTTTTTGTCCCATTTTAAAGTTGTCCCAATTAGCTAGTCTTTTTGCCATATTTGAAAGTTCTTTTCCATTTCTTGCAATGAGAACCACATTATCAGCGTATGTTAAGCATTGGTGCTTGTTGTATAAAATTGTGTCAAACCTATTTATCCCACTAACCCTTACATTGTTTTTAGAACTATATTGAATAGCAATGTAAACAACGGGTCTTCTTAGCGAACACCTTTTTTCACTTCGAATCCTTCTGAGACTGTACCGTTGCATTTAGCAGCCAAATGGTTTGTCTCATTGTCATTTTTACCAATCTTACTATTCTTTCTGGCACATGGAATTCTTTTAGCTTGTCTATGTATTTGTTTCTGACTATTGTATCGTAATCGGCTTTGTAAAAGTACATGTGCTAAAATGTTGAATTCATAGGAATTTATAAGGATTTGTTGTAGCATAAAAATTTGATCGGTTGTTGATCTTCCATTTCAAAATCCTTCCTATTATTCTTCTAGATTATTCTCTACATATGTTTTTAATCGATTTTAATTGTTATGTCGAGCACTTTATATATTACCTCCAATAAGGATATTCCTCTATAGTTTGCGCATTAAGCTCTATCTCTTTTTTGGTGTATAGGAATTATAATCGATTTACTTAATTCTTGAGGCATTTCTTTGTCATACCAAACTTCTAGTATTAGCTCACTAAGTTAGCTTATTAAGGCCTTTCCTCCATATTTTAAGTTCTCTGCCACAATGCTGCTCTTCCCGGGGCTTTTTTGATTTTTCATATCTTTTATTATTTCTTCAATTTCTTGTCTTAGTGTTTTGGTATTTCTTTTATTACTATTTGAGGTTTGGGAACATTAGACTTTTCTTTAGTAGTCACTCCGTCATTTAGCACCTCTTCGAAATATTCTTTTCCCATTTCACATATTTGGTCTTCGTCCACAATCAGGTTTCCTTACTTATCTTTTACATTTTGTCATTCTTCCCTTACCCAGTTTTCAAGTATTTTACCTCTTTGTAAAAATATTTTATTTCATTTTTCTTGTAATTTTTCTAATAAGCTTTACTTTATCATCCATATACTTTCGTTTCTGCTCCCTTAGGATTTTCTGTACTTTTTTTCGTTGTTCTGCTACGCTATTATATTTTTATTAGCCATTATTATGTTGAAATCAGTACACCATGAATAAAAATCTCTATTTTTTTAACGATTCAGACTTTCAAAAAATAAAGGACAACAATTAATAATTTAATGTACTGAACATTAAAGTAACGTCAGAATTCGATTTTTCCATAGACTTCTCTACAACTGGTTTTTACCAAAAATTTGTCTCATAATCTATTTTTCTAGTTTAACATTATACAAAGGCAAAAAACTCATTTTGCCTACAATACCAGCTTTAATTATGACTTGCTAATTTATAGATGGTAGCTTTCACATATTCATTCATACCCATAGATCACAAACCCATGAGACATTTGTAATGACTCACATGTACTGATATGAATTGACGGCATAGTTTCTAAAGTTGTTATTACATATTGTAGTATTGTTTTATATGTGGTTTATTCTGGGTCAAATGACCCATTAAAAATCTCCCATAGGCCTGTAGAATACGACAATTTTAGTTAATAATGCACGAATAGCAGTTTTCAAACTTTTTTAAAAAATCTTGACATAATACGAAAGACATTTTTGTCTTGTACTTTATTTCCACATAGAATTTACCTAAAACCTGGTCTAGACGTTTTAAATAAGCACAGAGTTTTAATTTAGGGTTTAATCTGAAAGTGGAATCAAACTGGCTATCTGGAAATGTAGAACACGGTATTTGAAATTGAGGCAAATTGGATTTTAGTAATGTCAACGATAAAAAGAGTTATGACCGTGGTTAAACTTCCGTATTTTATCAGAGAGTTTCGGACTAAATGACTTTGCGACATTACACAAATCCGACACAATTGTTACGTAGGACAAGCAATCCGGAAGTTAACCAACAAATCAAAATTAAAAAGGTGTACGAACAGCTCCGCACTAGCTGAAATAATAATTTTTAAACCAGACTGTATCACTGAAATACAAAGGGACCTTTTTCTTTTGTATATTTTAAAATTATTTACATTATTTCTATATATTATTAATATACTTTGGTTGTCTTTTAAACGTGTATTTGGATAATATTAAAAAACCAGATTAAGGCAAATGAGAAAAGTGTTTTCAAAATTTTCTAACTATTTAATTATTATCCTATTTGGAGAAATTGTTTGGATCATTTGTCTTCACTGTAACGGCCCTCGTTTTGGTCTTTACCATGACTTCTTAAATTTTAAAGTTTGGACTTTGATCGCTCCGTTCAACCTGTATGTGCGAAAACCTTTTGTTCTAATATCACGCATAAGATGGGATGAAATATTTTTTCTTCTACTTGAAAAACTGCTAAATTATTGGGCACCAGAAGTCTCTCTGTCTTCAATCCTGACTTCACAGAGGGAGTGTAGTGATCATCGTGATCTCGTGTATTGTCCGTCTCAAAGATCTCGGTCTCTGGTCAATTCTTTAACAGGTTATCATTTGAGTACCACATATGGTAGGTACCAAGTACAAAAGATAAGTTCAAATATTGAGCGCCATACATGGTAATCAGTTTGACTTACAAAACTACGGTCCGTCCCAAACCCTTTTTTCAGTGCGTCATAGTTGATCGAATTCTCTCTAACGCATAAAGCTAGAAGTGACAGAAAAAGACGTGAGTCTGTGATTATTATACATAGAACATAAAAAATTATGTATCGTTCACGAGTATTTGCATATTAAAGCGAATTCTACTTACGGATGTATAATTGGTTGGAGTTTAGAATACGCTAAATAGATATCCAATCAATGATGCGCATAAATATAATTTGACGCAGATTATCTTGATCATGACAATACTTTCACAATGTCAACTGATAAAATGATAATTGTCATTCCAGGTTAGTGTTTTCAGACATTTTACAGTGAAAATTTGATTTTGTATTTATTGTCATAAAAATATTTTAAATATGCCGAGATATACCGAGAAATAACAAAGAGTACATACCTTTTTAAAAAAATAACCTTTTCAAATTTAGTCGATTACGATCCTGCAACTGTCAGATTTAACTAAAATGTCAAGCAATAATTTTCGACATTCTTAAAATCCTATATGACGTCACATTTAGTGACGCACTGAAAAAAGGGTTTGGGACGGACCGTATATACCATGTACCTAAGCAGTCACTTGGCTTGTACATTATATAAATATATATATATATATATATATATATATATATATATATATATATATATATATATAAGCGGAGATCCTACAGCTTCTGCCGCTTCCCGCATTTCGATCGCCATCTTTTTCTATCTCTCCAGGTGTCTTCATCAATGGCTGTCTTTCATGGTTTTACATTTTGCTCCATATGTAAGAATGGGCTCTACAATTACTTTGTAGATAGTCAGTTAAGTTCTTATAGTAGCTTTGTTGGACCAAAGTATCGAATTCAGAATTTGAACACTTTTCCTGCATTGTTGCACTCTATAGTCTATATTGTTCCCTTGTTCCTTTACTGCAGATAATACTTCCTAAATATTTGTATTCGTAGCACCTTTTCATTGGTCTAATTTCCAAATCCGGGTCTTCGTCTTCACTGCCTATTCGCATATGTTCTGTTTTTGACATATTCACCAGCTTCTTCGCAGCTTGCAATTAGTACTTGATCATCTGCAAAGAACAGCGTTGTCAGATAATGGTTGTTAAGCTTCAACCCCATTTCCGAACATTTTTGTCTCCACTGGTGCAGTGCTTCTTAGATATATATTTTGAATATGGCGCGAAAGAGACAACATCCTTGTCTCAAGCCTTTCGTTACTGTAAATACCCTTAAGAAAGTATTTCCTGTTTTTACAGTGCTTTGAGGACATTTATAAATGTTCAGTATTGCTTTTAGATATGTTTTACTAAATAAGATTTTTAAAGGAACTGTAGCATAAGCCTTCTCCAGATCTATAAATACCAGATGCGTAGGGAGGTTTCGAGCTGTTCGTTTTTCAATTACTTGTTGAAGGGTAAATGTGTTGTCCACGCAGGATCTTCCTGCTATGAAGCCGCTTTGTTCTTCAATTTCTTTTATACTCCTCTTCTATTTTTGCCACCACCATATAGTGGTCAGATATGCATTCGGCACCACGATACACCCTTACGTCATTTGTTTGGAGCCTTTTGTTTTCTGGTTGAATAAGATAGTCGATTATAGATTTTATCTTTTTCTTTGGTTGTTCCCAGATAAATGTATGTATATCTTTGTGCTAATAAAATCCATTCATTATTTTAAGCTGTAATGTTTCACAAAGATCAATGAGTCGCTCTCCGTTGTTTTTTATTTTGTCTTCACCATATCTTCCTACCACAATGTCTTGTAATTTTTTGCCTGCCTGAGCATTGAAATTTCCTAATAGGCATATTTCTTTGGATCGGTTTACATGGGTCAACACGTCAAGCAATTTGTCATAGAATTCATCCTTAACTTTTGTATCAGAATCGTCAATAGGAGCATATACTCCTATTTACATTTTATATGAAGAAAATTTTTGGCCTCAGAAAACCCTTTCATGATTTTAGCCCGTAAATATATGATTATGCTTTTTTCATTGAGGTTGTTTATCAAAGTGCAATAAAATCGCTTTTTCAGCTTAAATATTTATTTAAGTAATATAAATTAAGTAGTATAAATCTAACAAATGGTACAAAAAAACAGTTGACAACTTAACATACCTGCTAATAAAGCAAAATCACTGTAGTTTGACAGCATGCACCTTAAAAAACAGTCAGAACACAAATATTTGGCATAAGCAAATCACTTTGTCCACACACGTGGAGTCTCCTTTTGTGCTTGTCTTCCGTGCTTGGTAACAATATCCCTATAGCATTGGCTGCAGCGATTCCTTTTTAGGCATTTTACTAAATTGTGTAAATTATTAACAAGTATTTTACAACCGCATTTAATAAGCATATCTTTAATAATTTTCCCTCTAAATTGTGTTATTTTTATTGATTTATTTGTCACTTTAGAATAAAGTTATAAGGCACATTTACAACGGCAATATTTAGTAAAATATCAAAGGCAACTTTTTGGGACAAGTTGAATGACCTCCTTGAAAATGAATTATACGAATTCATTTGATCCGATACATCTATGAAGGGTTTTCCTGCATTATATACTACAACCTGCGGTTTAAGTTTGTCTTCTCTTCTTTCTTTCAGATTAACCATAGAAGGCATATGCTTCGAACTTATAGCAAGCACATCTTGTCGGTTCTTCCACTTAAAAAACCATAACACTATTATCATCATGCCTTGTAACTGTAATACCTTCTTTTAGTTTTATTTTAGTAAGATTAATTGGATTGCGTTTCCTCGAAGTGTCCCTACTAAAAAGGTTTGCCTATTCAGTATATACCAGGCTGAGCTTCCTTTTCAGCACAAACTTTATATTGCAAAGTGTAAAAAGGGTCGGTGCACAACTTTTTAATTTTATACCGATGCGTTTTGTTTTGCAGGTATTGCCTAAAGCTTAGCCTACTTTGATATGGTACCATCGACTCATCTGTACACAGTGACATTTCGGGAATTATATAGTGATTAAACTTGTCCACTAGTAAGTCAATAAGGGGCTGAATCTTGTGAAGCCCATCTCTAGGAACCTGTGTTGTGTTATTCAGAATATAAAACATGATGAAAATAAATATTATATATTTTAGTAATTAAAACCTAACATAAAATGTTGTAATAGTATCTAAAAATCAACTCAGATCGGTTTCTGGCTATGTAGTCTGTTATTTGCTAATAAATAACTCCAATAATGAGCCAGAGAGGGCATATCTATTAAACCCATCCACATAAGTGTGCCTAAAAAGGTATGCATTTTCTGTCAATTTGTCAGTACCCAGCTTTTAATTCTCTTTATATTGGGTCCTCCAAGATATTGTTAAGCATAATTGTTTGTTTATTTTACTCATAGGAATACCACTTCTTTACAATACAAGTGCATTGTATCTATTAGATCGGTGTTTACGCGTACTTCTTCGAAATTCATATTATAGTTTATATTTTTAATCCTTCGCTGATCAGGTATTTGCCCATCTTCAGATATGGAAACATTCTCAGGTGTTGGTTCGTGCTTATTATTCAACTCTTTGTTTTTAAAACTTCAGTTCCACTTATTTTATCACTGTCCGAATGTTCACTAGTGCATCCTCTGGGTCCGCTGGATCACTGTCATGAAACTTCTAAATCGAAGATAATTCGCTGGGTATTTCTGAAGTTTCAAACAAATGTAGTAATATCTTCTCTTCTTTGGAATCCATAATTACAATTTAAAATCGCGACTGTATTGAAAATCAACAACAGACAACTAAACTACCTGTTACAGCTTGCAAAAAGCTTTTTCTATATTTGCTACTACTAATAGGATAGACATTTATCGTAAACAACCCCTTATATTAGTCCAACTCAGTCGGTATTATAAATATTTGGTCTATTGTTGACCTACCTTTTCTGAATCCTCCTTGGTGATCCTATGCTGTCTGTTTCATTGTATTGTTTAGCCTTACTTCTAATATTTTGATGAGTATTTTGTATCCAACGTTTAGTTGTGATATTCCCCGGTGATTATTGCAGTCTAACTTATCTCCCTTCTTATGTGTATGGCATACCACTGCTATTTTCCATTGTTCCTATCTAGTTTATTTCCACTTTACTCTATATATCTAGTAATAAGTTTGATATTTCACTCTGTTATCTATATTCTCCATATTTTAACATTTCTACCAGTAAAATTTATAAAGTAAGTACTGCAAAAATAATGTTTTTTTGCAATTATCTTGCCAATTGTTCATACGTTTTACTTGCAAACTCTAAAAATTAAAAGAACTTTTTCTGATCTAAATTTTTGTTTCAACCATTTTTTTCTAGAATGTATAAATAACGTTTAATAGACGAAAAATATTTTTTCAATCATTAAGTTTGGTTAAAAAGATCAAAGCAAAATCAGTTGCACGTCTTCACGGATTTTTCATCAGATACTCCTCGTATACCTTTTAGAACCTTTAAATATCTGGATAGATAGATAGATGGTGTATTCTTTAAACTATGCCTTTAACATCGACAGTCCCGCTTTTTTTTAAGTTTTCACGTCTAGTAAATTTTCTGCGTATAATGTTATTTCATCGTACCACCTTTTCCATGGCCGTCCTTTTGGCCTTTCGCCTTCATTTTACTACCTAGAGTTACTTCTGGGCTTCATTCTCACTACATGACCAGCTCATCGAAGTCTCTCTAGTTTAACTAATTTTCTGAGATTGATGCTTGTTTGAAAAGTTGGCCGAATTAATGGTTGTACCTAGGTGTATATATCCGTTTTCGTTCATTGATCTTAACCTTTCTTAGAACTCTCCTTTCAAAGACATGAAGCTTTCTTTTTGTATTTTCTGTAGAGAATAGAAAAGAAGAACTATACCATAGAAATAATGACATCGTGAAAAGGTTGGATTAGCAAAACTTAATAATTGTCATGGGTCACTTAAACGCCAAAGTTGGGGCCAGCAAAATATCATCTGCAGTTGGATCATTTGGACTAGGAAATACTCACTATCGGTGAGATACATTGAAGATTTTTTCGGAAGCAAATCAATTAGTAATAATGAACACCTAGTTTAAGCTACATCCAAGGAAATTATAAACATAAAAATCTCCACAAGATTCTGTAGGAAGGATTGTAAGAAATAAGATTATTTATACGATAGTAAATACGAGGTATAGGAACAGCTGTACATCTGTTAACACAAACCCGAAGGCAGAAATAAATTCTAATCATGTACCAGTTGTAGGTAATCTTAAAGTCAGGATGACTAAAGTTACAAGTAAGTATATAAAGAAGTGTAATGGTAGAAACCTAAAATATCTCAATGTTTGACTAAATGTGATTAAAAACCTCAATTCAAAGGTGCTAAAATGCAGAAATGCAGGAATTATAGAGAAAAGTCTGACTATTATACAAGAAACAGGAAGAGAAATAAAAGAACAACACCTGCAGAAAGATACAGAGAAACGGAAATCGTAGATGACCGACGAAATAACGTATTGCCCGAAATAAACAGTACTGAAACTAAGTTGGCGGTGTTTTTATGCGTGCGCTGTCACACTCAAGTTAGCTAGTATAGACCTGTCAAGTAAACCTCAAACAAGTAATTAGTAGGGCCTAATTGTTAAAAATGGTGTTAAGTACAGAGGAGAAAGTGTTTCTGGTAGAGCATTATTTTCGCTCATACGGAATGGGCCGACATAATGGTGCAAGTTTGCTATACGTGTCTGATCAATTCACACAACGGTTTAATAAACGTTCTCCAAGTAATGCTGTAATTTTGAAGGTTATTGAAAAGTTCAGAAATACGGGTAGTGTATTGTGCCAACGAAAAGGAAACTCGGGGCGTCCCAGGACAGTTAACAACAACAATAACCATGAACGTGTTTTTGAGCAAATCTTACAAAATCCGAAAGCCAGCCAGACAAGGACAGCGTTACAACTTGATTTAAAAAGAACTTCCTTTCAAAGAATCCTGAAGGAGCTGGGTGCATTTTCGTATGTGATTCAGGTACATCAACAACTACATCCTCGGGATTATCGCAGTAGAGTGGAATATTGCGCCAGAATTCTCGCGTTACAGTATGAAAATCCTGAATTTTTGAAAAATGTTTGGTTTTCAGACGAAGCACACTTTCACTTATCAGGCTATGTGAATCGTCGCACAAATCGATTTCTGGGCTTTGCCAGACCCGATGAGGTTCAAGAGGTTCCTTTACATAGTGCAAAAGTGAGTGTCTGGTGTGCTGTGTCCGGACACGGAATCATTGGTCCGTACTTCATCGAAGAGAATGGTAGGCAAGTCACACTTAATCAACAGAGGTACAGACACATTTTAACACGATTTATCCCTGATCTACGTCAATTCTGTCGTGCACGTAACTTGGCATTTCGAAACCAATTTTTTCAGCAGGACGGGGCAACTTGCCATACTGCTGCCGCAATTCGTCAATTTCTTCAAGAACATTTTCCAAGCAAATTCATTTCACGATTTACTGACTTCCCTTATCCTTCACATTCTCCAGACCTCACACCTCCAGACGCATACATTTGGGGCATGGCTAAAAATGCAGTTTTCAAACGGGCACCACAAACCATCGATGAATTAAAGGATGCCGTTAGAGTCTTCTTCGCAGCTCTGAGACAACCCTTATTCAAAAACATGACCAGAAACTTAGAACATCGTTATGAAGTCTGTCTTGAACGAGGAGGTGCACATTTAGAACATATAATAAAGTGTCAATAATATGTATTTTTTAAATATATAATACGATTACAACTTCAGTACTGTTTATTTCGGGCAATACTGTACTTCAACTCATAGATAAGAAAAAAAACAAAGAAATTCTCCAAGAATGTAAAAGAATATAATCCATCATCAAAAAAGATAAAGAGAAACAAAAAACAAAACAATATTAAGAAATAGAAGAATATCATAGTCGATATGATGACTTCAATGTCCATCGAAAGGTGAAAGAAATAGCTGAAAAGTTTCTAAAATGCAACATCAGAAAAATATCAGACAATGAAGGCTGTCTCGCCATAACCAATGAAAATAATAAGAAAGTATGGAAAGAATGCTTGGAGAAACTTTTCCACGACCTTAAAACAATACAAGAACTCACCATGGAAGAAAATTCTGGTCCCGAAATGCTACCAGAAGAAATAGCGGTAGCCGTCAGAGAAATAAAGGATAAAAAGGCACCGGGACTTGATAAAAATGCTGCAGAACTGCTGAATCTATTAGATGCAGAACAATTAAAAATAATAACTGAAATATTTAATGAAATATATAAGGCAGGAAAAATACCAGTAGAGTGGCTCAAATTAGAGTTCGTAGCTTTGCCCAAAAAACAGGAGCAAAAGTTTGTAAATACTATGTGACTATAAGCCTAATGGGCCATCTGTTAAAGCTGTTTTAAAAAGCCATTCACAAAAGAATTTACCTAAATAAGAGGAACAAATTGCGCCCAATCTATTTAGATATAGAGGAAAGCTTTATTTAGCGTGCAGGTATTATTTCAAAAATGTAGAGATGTTAGCTGTGTAGTTTTTGCATGCCTGATTGACTACAACAAGGCTTTTAATAGAGTCAGGCATGAACAAATGATGGAAGTGGCAAAAAGGACAGGGATTGACAAAAGAGACCTAAAAATATTAGCCAAGCTGTATTGGAATCAATCAGCTATGCTCCTAGTAGATAGAGAATATACAGATCAGGTCAAAATCTTAAGAAGAGTGAGAGGAAATGCGCAATTTCACCACTGATATTTAATCTGTACTCGTAGCACATTTTTAATGAGGCTATAAAAGATATTGATCAAGGCATCTAAATAAATGGAGTCAAGCTCCATAAGTTGCAGTATGCAGATGATACAATAGTGTTTTCATTTACCATTTTAATACTTTATTTCAATAGCATAGAAGGGTTGCAAAACTTAATGAACAAATTAACAGAACCAAGTAAAACATATGGACTGGATATAAACACCAGAAAAATGAAGCTAATAATTATCAGCAAAAAAAACATTACTGGAGCAAATCTTCATGGGAACCATATGAGAATTGAACGTTTCTCACAGTACAACTACTTGAAAACAATAATTATTAAGTTGTGGAACAATACTTAAGAGATTAAATGTCGCATCCGAAAAACAAAAAGTACATTTTTGAATATGAGCGCTGTATTCTAGAGGCATGACCTCACCTAAGTAACAAAAATAAGGCTTTTTAAATGTTACGTGTACTCAGTGCTTCTGCACGGAAGAGACGTAAACATTGAATGCAGAAACTCAAAAACTTAAAGCTTTTGAGCTCTTCTTATACAAACGAATTCTGAAGATACCATGGACAAACAAAGTCACCAATGAAGAAGTACTACGGATGATGAACACAACCGCGGATTTGGTCACCATCGTGAATGGCCGTAAGCTGCAGTACTTGGGACATATAATGGGAAATCAAGGCAGATATGGGCTACTCCAATTCATTTTGCAAGGTAAAATTAAAGGATAAATACCCCCGTACGAAGAAGAAAATCCTGACTTACTAACCTGAGAGCATGCTATAGAAAAACCCCAACATAGCTATTCCGTATAGCAACCAACAAGGTCATCATATCCTGAATGATCGCCATCGTTCGGAATGGACAGGCACCATGAGAAGAATTTTCTGTGTCTCACATCCATAACATGCTATCGGTCTTATAATGTGTTAACATGCAAAAGTTTAATTTTATATGAATTTTTGAATTTTGAAATGTAACGCAGTTTTAAAATTTTTTAAAATAGCTAATTATAAAAATTATAGCTGTTTATCAGTTTTCAAAGATCATTTATCAGTTTCTTGTTAGCTTATAGTTATACCATCCATTATATTATTTTTGTTTCAAAATTCGGCTCTTGTATATTTTTCATGTAAAATTTTACATAATCTAACATGGTTATGCTCATTGATTTCGACCGCGAAATTCAACGTCCTCAAAAATAAGGTCATAAACGAAAATTTGATATCGTCCTGCCTAGATTTTTATCATTCCAGCAACATTCCGAAAACGGATAAAATTAAGTGGAATATTTCGACGTTGGCTCACTGGACAAGATGGCTTTACAACACAGATTGCACTACGAGGAAATTGCCACTCATGAATTTTTCATTGGAGCTTTTCATATGGCTTTTAACATGCTTATGGAATATTTAAGATCTCATCCCGATTCCCTGAGCTTCGGTATTATCCGCAATCGGTATACATTAACCTAATTCCCGCCCTACGGCCAACGTTATGAAATAGTTCATGTAGGTTCTAACAAAGAAATTATAACAGGCATTATGAAATTTTAATGCTCAAATGGACGGATTCGTACCATGCCAGTTATACATTGACTTTTGTCGTTGAAAGTATTTTATAGTTTTAAATAATAAATTCTTTATCGATAAATCCTATCATTTACATTTATTCTGGATTATAAGCTATTTTTTTTTGTTTAGGCGCATTACTAATGCGCGATATGTTTAATTTACTAAATTTCAATTCTGCATCTGTCAAAGATAAATGTCACGAAGTAAATTGAAAATCATTTTTATTTTACATGGTTCTAGAGAAAAGTAATACACATATTACTCTTATTAATACTCTGAAAGAATTGTACAGAAACTTACCTCTAAAATTATATTGGGAAATAAAATATCGAAAGATTTTCTGGTTTTTTTAGGATTTAGATTTAGATGCTGTATATGAGGAGATAAAATACACGGTTATTGTTCTGGGGTATACCCATCGAGCAAAAAGACAAAAGAGGGAATGTAAAGGCAGTGGGAGCAAAAATATTGTTAGACAGGAAGTGCCATATTGAGAGGCCACATTAAACAAGGAAAGAGAGTCTTTCCTCGTTTAAGAAATAAAATTTAGTGGGGTTATGTTATTATTTGTCCCAACTGTTACATGAAATCTTATTTATATTAAAGTTTTTTAACAATTGTTTCACATTTTACACTGTTATCGTTAATATTTAATTAAAACTTTCTCGTCTAAGACACATTCTGAAAACAATTTTATAGCTACTATTAATAAGTGTCGTAAAATTTAAATTTGGCGCATTCGCATTCCGGATATGTCCGCCATCAGAGGCCACTGTTTTGCTCTTCTTTTCATAACGATTAGATTTGCTCTTTTGTCTTTTTGCTCGATGGGTCTACCATACCCCAGGTACACCTTTTTTTCTATAAAATCGAAAGTAGATGAAATAGCGCCTTCTAGCGCCCAGTAGCTGTAGTTTATACATGTTTTCTCATGATGAACTTGTTACCAGCGGTACATACAATTTCAGTTTGAATTAGGAGTTGGTCAAAGACGGTTAGGGTGTGTTATACTCCGGTACACTACTATTGTGACTTTTAGTTATGTTGTGTTCTAGAGGTAAATTTACATATGTTTGATATTTTTTTCGAGATGTACTATGATTTCTATTTTTATTTCAGCGATACTGAATTATAGAATAATATTGTGTCTTACGAACAAGAGCAGGAAAGGTTAAAACGTTTATGGGCGGACTTTGGTAGTATTTCTGACAATGATAAATCGTTCATTAGAAAGTCAAGAGGAAATCATATTGGAAGAGGGGGCTCAAGGAGAGATAGCACACTAAAGAGAGGATTCTGAAGAAGTGGAGGCTGAAAAAGAAAGTGAATTTTAAGTTATTCAGAAAGTAGTATTGAGAATAATGGTATGAGATACTTTTTAGATAAAGACAAATCAAAGTGGTTCAAGCTTCCAAAAAACAAACAAGTAAGAACAAGTTCGGACAATCTAGTTACATATTTACCTGGTGTAAAAGGAATAGCACGAGAAAAACAGAGTGATCTTGATTGTTGGTTGTTATTCTCTACAGAAGAAATGTAAGATGACATTGTTGACTATACAAATGTAAAATTAGCGACGAAAGCCCACGATACGATGCACGACATCAGTATTTAGTCAAAGAGACTGACAAAATAGAAATCAAACTGTTGTAGGCCTGCTCTATTTGACGGGACTTTACAAAATATTTCAGATCAAACCGACAAAATATTTCAGATCTTTGGAATACTGATGGCATCGGTATTGATCTCATTCGAATAACAATCTCACAACAAAGATATTCTATTTTGTTCCAATGTTTGCGATTCGACAATGTGCAAAATAGAGTAGAACGGACACAAATTGACAAATTGGCAGCAATTAGAGGTATATTTGATAAATTCGTTGTCAATTGTAAAACACACTGTATACCAAGAGGTTCAGGGGACGTGTGTCATTTTTTCAATACATACCGAATAAGCCAACGAAGTATGGCTTAAAAGTATTTGCGCTAGTGGATGCCAAAACTTACTACTGTCTAAACATGGAAGTTTACGTCGGCATACAGCCAGAAGGACCTTTTCGACAAAGTAACAATCCACAAAACATAGTTGAACGTTTGATTGAGCCAGTCTCTGGTACTAAACGTAATATTACTTTCGATAACTGGTTTACTGGAAAATAAACATTAAAAAAACCAAAGTGATGTCAATCCGAAAAAACCAAAACGTACCTCAACCTTGCACAATAAATGGGCACATCTTAGAACAGGTCAATAGATTTAAGTACCTGGGATGTTGGATCGATAGCAGCCTAAATCCTGATCAAGAAATAAGATCGAGAATAGAACAGGCTAGAAAATCCTTCGAAAAAATAAAAAAACTGCTTTGTGATTCTCGAATAAAACTCGAAATTCGACTACGTTTATCAAAATGCTACGTCTGGTCGACTCTTCTATATGCAGTTGAAACGTGGACCCTTAAAACATCAACCGTAAATAAATTGGAGGCCTTTGAAATGTGGATCTACCGGAGAATACTCAAAATTTCATGGACATCGCATACCTCAAACGAAGAAGTGCTGCATAGAATAGGCAAGGAAAGAGAACTTTTTAACACAGTAAAAGTAAGAAAAACATCATACCTAGGCCACATACTGAGAAATAATAAGTACCAATATGCCCAACTTATAGTGAAAGGAAAAATCGAGGGAAAGAGAGGCCTAGGAAGGAAAAGACTATCATGGCTCAGAAACATCCGACAATGGACAGGCTAAATTTTGAACAGCTAATAAGAACAGCTGAAGATAGAGAAGAGTTTAAAATTGTAGTAGCCAACCTCCATTGAGGAGAGGGCACTTTAAGAAGAAGAAGAACTGGTTTACCAGTTATCCGCTTATGATCAATCTACTTCAGACTCATCATCTTACATCGGTTGGGATAGTTAGGAACAATAAAAGCAAATTCCAACAACACTTTTGAACACACGAGGAAGAGACATTCGCAGTTCAAAATTTGCCTTCAAAGAAGATATAACGGCTGTCTCATATGTGCCAAAAAAGTCAAAAAATGTAATATTTTTTTGTACATTGCATCATGATGATACTATAATTAGAGACACTGGTGAAAATAAATTGCCTAAAATTATCGATTTTTACAATTCAACCAAAGGCGGTGTAGACCCATTGGATGAGCTATCTGTTAATTACAGCGTATCAAGAAATAGTCGTCGTTGGACTTTGACACTATTTTTTTCGTTTTTGAATACAGCTGGAGTAAATGCTCAATATATAAATCAAATACAAAAAACGATAAATTAAAAAGACGAATTTTTTTAAAAGAAATGGGTGTGCAGCTGATTTCTGAGTTTCGAGACCAACGAAGACAAAACCCTTCCTTGCGTCGACCACTACGTGATAATCAGCAACCAGAGTTACATCAGTTGGGATCTAAGCGGCGTAGGACAAACAGTAGGTGTTCTGTTTATCCAAGAAATAAAGATAGGAAGACTTTTTACATATGCATGCGATGTGATACTCCAATTTGTTTGGAACACGCAATAATGACGTGTTCAATTGTTCAAATTGGGACAATTTTGAGAAGTCGTAACTTTTTTTTTTTCAATGTATTTTGGCGAACATTTTTTTCTCTAGTTTGTAGAATCTTAAGCTATAAGTTTATTTAGAGTTTTGTAATCAATAAACTTTTTCATAATATCTGAGTGTATTATTGTTCACTCGTGTTTTTTGACTAGCCTAATTGCAATATGTTGGATAAATGATGTTTACCATTTAAATATAAATTTAAAGACTTTTACAATACCATATTTAATTTATTTTAATTATAAATAAGTAAAAAACCAAGATTAACCTTTTAAAATAATTAAATCTAAAAATTTTAACTTCCATCGTTAATTTAGTTTGGGGTATAAGATACCCCGGAACACCTCTCGTGCTAATTTACTTAGGCACACTAACGCAGGGTTAAGTTAGGATCCGGCAGGGGTGGAATAACAACACAGAACTACGGGGCCTCCCAGGTCGTTAGCAAGCAGAACCCCCAAGTAAAAGGATAGGATACGCCTAAAAAATTAAGCATTTTATTAAAATATGCACCTGGAACGTCAAGACCATATAGGTACGAAGCAGGCAAAATTTATAATGCCATACATGAAATGGAAATAATAATTATCGATATAATGGGCATCAGGGCAATAGCCTAATGCCGGAAAATGTGAACTAAACGAGCACCAAGTACATTACTCTGGAAAAACAGAAGATCAACATAAGCATGGCCGCAATAATTTTAAATAAACAAACAAATACGTTAGAAATTTTGTTTCCATATCCAACAGAATCATGCTCATTTAATTGGATTTATTCCAAGAAAAACTAACATAATCCAAATATACGCACCCACAGCAGACAAATCAGACGAAGTAATAGAGGCTCTTTATTACGATTTAAGGAAAGTCCTAAGTAGTTAAAAACCAATAAAGCAACGCTAGTTATGGGTGACTTTAATGCCAAAATCGGTAAGGGTAGTTATGGTGAAGTAGTAGGTTCATGGGCTCTAGGTGAGCAAAATAAGAGAGTAGAACGCCTACTCACATTTGCTGCGAAAGAAGAGTTGGTAATCACTAAAACACTCTTCAAATTACTATACAGAATGTTGTACACATGGCGCTCACCCGGTGATTGTATTTTAATAAATAAAAGATTCAAAAACTCAATAACATCAGTGAAAACCTACCCTGGTTCAGATATTAAGTCAGACCATAACCCACTTGTTGCTAAGTTTCGTCTGAAATTTAAAAAAATCCACAAACCTAATCCTATAAAATACGATATCAAACAACTAAGAGATGATGACATAATAAGAATAGTAGCAAGAAGTAGCAAAAGTAGCAAGAAGTACGGGAATATCTGAAGAACAACATATCTAAGTCAGAAGTAGTTAATGATGTTGACACATGATAAAACTACTTAGAAAACATTGGGAAGGAAATATTAGACCAATACCTGCACAAGACAAAAAAGGAAAACATGGATGACCGACGGTATATTACATATGATGGACAGAAGAAAAGACTCCAAGCGGAAAGACTACGTTGCATATCAATTTCTAGACAGATACATAAAAAATGCTGTCAAAGAAGCTAAAAATAGAAATCTGGAAGAACAGTGTAAAGAAATCGGGATATTGGAAGATAAATACGATTCGTTTATCGTCCACAAAAAGATTAAAGAAGCAGCAGGCGTATATAAATCAAAAAGGAGTTGACACTTAACAGACGTTCAAGGAAATCGAATAGTTGATATTAAAGAAACAGAAGCAACATGGATGAACTATGTGACAACAATAGTTGAAGACGATAGGAATGTCAACATCACACATGACGATACCGGACCACCTATTCTCTTAGCGGAAGTAGAAGCTGCTGTAAACAACATTAAGGAGGAACAAGTCGCAGGACCGGACGAGTTCTACTCAGAATTTTTAAAAATTGTGGATAAAGGCGAAGTAAAGTGACTTAACTTGATCTTCAACAATATATACCAAAGTGGAAAAATACTCCAACAGTGGCTAAGATCAACTTTTATAACAATTCCTAAAAAATCCAATGCCAAAAAAATTTAAAGATTAGCGACTAATAAGCCTATGATCTATCTCCTGCAAAATTTTTTAAAAATTATACCACTTCGTCCTTAGTATGCCATCACTGCCACGATGTGTAAGTTTGTCTAAAAAAGGAATCGTATTATATCATTAGTGAGAGGCTGATAATACGTTTCCCTTATTACTTTGGAAAATGTATTATATTTTTACAAAATTTTAGAATACATTTAATTCATAGAAAAATTTTAACATTTGTTTTTAATACATAATATTTCAGTCCTCTACAAATAGTTCCTTGTGACGTTTGATGTAAAATAATTAAGGAAGCAGGAATTCAACAATTTAGAATTTCCCATTGAATTTCCTATGGCCCATTTGGCGATTCACCACCCGGTATATACAAACAACACAGTTTATTAGGGCTGCAGTCAGAAGTTTGGCCGGGATGTTACAGAAACACTCTTTTGACTTTTGGTTTAGCTTTCGTAATTGTTTTATTTCTTTTTCAAGACACTTTAATTAGAAAAATGTGTAAATATTTACAATATATCAGAATTCGTCAGTGTAACTTACTAGTCGTTGAGATTATTTATATAAAGCTTCGACACTCAACATTAATAACACATATACAGTACTTTTCAGATAAAAATATCCACCTTAAATAACTTTTAAACTTCTAATTTTTAGGAAAAACACAAAAACACGTCAATTAATATTTGAAGGGTAGACATTATATCATATTATATCATATATTTATCTAGGAAATGCACCCTTTCACCCCCCGTATCATCCCTTTATATTTTTCTTTTTAAACTTACCCATTTTATTAGATATTTGGATTCTCCTCTTTATACTGATTTCAAAAAAATGTATAATACATCATGCTTGAAGTGATTAGTTTATGAGAAATATAAATATAAAATCAAGAAAATTGGATTGAAAAAAAAATTAATTTTTAACAATTTTAGTATACACATTTAGAATGAACATTTTACTACTAACAATTTTAATAATAATTGTTCAAAATGACTGCCCTTCACTTCCATACAAGAGTACAATCTATTTTGAAATTCTTCTCAGACATTGCTTAACACGTCTCCATTTAATTGTCGACATTCATCCTCTATTCTTTGTCGTAAATCATCTAAAGATTCTGGTTAAGTAGCATACATTTTTGTTTTTAAATACCCCAATAAGAAGAAGTCTAGAGATGTTCAATACGGTGACCTAGGTGGCCAATTAATCATCTGTCATCTTTTACCTATCAAAGGACCGGGAAACGTTTCGTTTAAAAGTAAAGTGTGGAGAAGCTCCATCACGTTGTAATACAACCAAACCAAATTTTCTGCTATTGTTCTAATACGATCAACCACTTGCCTAAAGAATTCAAGAAACGATGCACCATTTAAGTTTCCAGTGATATAGAAGATTCCGATAATGTGATCAAGTAGGATACCACACCCTATATATATATATATATATATATATATATATATATATATATATATATATATATATATATATATATATATATATATATATATAAATATATATATATATATATATTTATATATATATATATAATATATATATATATATATATAAATATATATATATATATATATATATATATATATATATATATATATATATATATTTATATATATTCAAACTAAATATTTACCTTATAAACACTTATATCAAATTACTTTAAATTAAATGTTTATTACACCAAAGAAGTTACGGAAAACCACATTATATATCAAAAATAAAACAGCGATACTACTTGTAAATGCCGACTTATAAAACTTTTCCGTGTTGACAAATTGTTAGCTATTTATTTTATTAAGCTCGTACATTTTCAAGTTACTCTAATGGTAGAGCAAGAGCTACAGAAAAATAGAAAAATTAATCATTGAATAAAAATAAAAGAAAACGAATTTATGGCACGGAACATCGTAATTTAGAATTTTGATGTTTATATTTTTGATTGAAATTAATGTTGTGTTTCCGAACATTAGTTGCACTTGCTGCACCAAATGGTGGAAGTTCTATGGAGTTGATACTGCAAGCATGCTATAAAATAATGTAGAGAAAGCTATAAAAAGTAGCAAGACTACGTAAATAATTTAGAAAATGATTTTAATAACAAGAAATACGAATATGTTCCGTAATGGGCGAGAGACTTTGGATACTAATAATTAAACAAGAATTAAAATATTTACAATCAACAAAAAAAAAATTTAAAAATAAATAAATGAAAATTATAATATTTAAATGTAAAAACATATATAAAAAATCTAATTCATTTTTAGATGAAATTTAGATAAGTAGATAGATATTTTTTGGTTTTTAAAACTACAGTTTTATGACAATGAGTTTAGAAAAAGTATAGTCTAGTATATAAGTATTCAAAAATATATTTTAGTAAACGGAATCATCAACTAAATAATTAGGCAACTAAAGCTTATTTATTTAAAACAAATAGTCTACATTTTATAATATTCCAAATATACAGTGTGGAAACCAGTTACGGAATAAAATTGTTTGTGTCCTTGTATTTTCGAAACTAATAAAAAACGTCGAGATACCTTAGCTTTTAAATTTAAATATGCGCTTTTTAAACATCAATTTGAATGTACAGGGTGATCTATGCAAGTCTGAATAGTTCTTTCTTTCTTTCTTTCTCCCCTTCCTTTTACCATATCAGGGTGTCGGATTTGGTCTAGCTATTTTGATTTCCATTTACCCACCTCTTCCATTCTTTTCTGTTTCCTGCCATTATTTTCAATTTCTTGAGTGATTTTTGTTTATGTTTTCCCGCCTCTACTACTTGCTGTATCCATTTTTTTCTTGGTCTGCCTGTTTTTCTTTTTCCGATGTTCTTTGCTTCATAAAATTTTCTTGTTATTTTATTGGATTGTATCCTCATCAGATGCTCATACCAGTTCATTTGTCTCTTTGCTATTTTCTTTATTATCGGTTCCTGGTTGGCCATTCTCCTAATATTCATGTTGATTAATCTATCCCATTTTGTCTTTCCAACTATCCTTCTTAGAAGTCTCATCTCCATTGCGTTTATCCTGCTCTTATGTTTTTCCAGAATTATCCAGTTTTCACTTGCATAGAGCACAGTCAGTATCACTATTATGTTGTATATTTTTATTCTTGTCTCTCGTGTAAGTTCTCTTTTTCCCATTATTGGGGCTAACGCAGAGTATAACTTGTTTGATTTCTTTGCTCTATTTGGTATTTCCCAGTCTATTTTTCCGTCATTAGTTATTATACTCCCCAGGTTTTCGTAAGTTGTTACTATTTCTAATTGTGAGTTTTTACATTTTCTCTTTATTTGATTATCTTCCTGATCTCCTTTCCCACTGATTATTATTATCTTACCTTTTTCCTCGTTTATCTACATTTTTAGTTCTTCCATTTGTTCTACCCATATATCCATTAGTTTCTGCATTTTATTCTCGGAATCTGCTATTAGTGCTATGTCGTCTGCATACATTAAGGACTCTATTGTTACCGGTTGTAATCTGTGGTAACCTATTATTATCTGTAGTTGATTGGTTCTGACTCTAGTGTTTCTTATCAGATCGTTCATTACTATTATGCATAGCAAAGGGCTGAGACTATCTCCTTGTCTAATACCTCTCTTTCAATTAAATGCTTCCGATCTTTCCCCTGTTATTTGTATCCTTCCTTTTACCTATTTGTACGTACTATCTATAATTTTTATCAATGCATTAGGTACATTTATTTTTCTCAAGCATTTCCCTATAATATGTCTTGCTATCGTGTCAAATGCTGCTCTTAGGTCTATGAATGCTAATACTAGTTTTTCGCCCGTATCTATGCTTCTTTCTCTTAGGTTTATAATGATATGTATGTTGTCATTTGTCTGTCTTCCCGGTCTAAATGCCGTTTGTTCTTCTCCCAATACCATTTCTACTTCTTGTCTCAGTCTTTTCTTTATTATTTTCGTATGTATTTTAAAGCATTCCAATGACAGACATATTGCTGAATAGTTGTCGCAGTTTACATGTTCTCCTTTTTTGTATATTGACACGATGATATTATTCTACCAGTCTTTAGGGGTTGCTTGTTTTTCCCACGCCTCTTTCATAATCTCTATTTCATAGTTCATAATCTCTATTTTAAATGAAACATTCTGCATATTTTTATGTTTTTAAAAGCTCCTTAACAACCCAATCTTAAGGAACTATATCATGTAGGGTCTATTATAAATAATACAAGGTGAAATTTTGAAATTAAGTATCTTTTTCGTCAAGACAATTAATTTATAGACTATCCGAAGTAAATGATTGGATTACATCAAAATAAATGCTCAAAATGTTCTCCATCTTGTTGTTAGCAATAACACAGTCTTCTATAAAACTAGTCCAGAATTTTGTTAAAAGTTTCTTCTTTTCTTCTTCTTCTTTTTATATAGACATGACTCTGTTTGTTTTTCAATGTGCCTCCAGTAAGTTGTCATTCCATCGTTTTGGTTTTCCTACTGATCGTCTTCCTATTGGGGAACCGTCTCTTGCCGTATTTACTAATCTATTTGGTGTCATTCGAGTTATATGATCGTTCCATTCTACTCTTCTATTTCTTACCCAGTTTTTGATGTTCTCCACCTTGCAACTATGTCGTATATCTGTACTTCTAGCTCTGTCCCATAGTGTCTTATTATCAATTTTTCTAAGTGTTTTCATCTCTGCTGTTTCTACGATCCTTTTTGTCCTCTCTGTGCCAGGTCGTGTTTTTGCCGCGTATGCCATTATTGGTCTGATGACTGTTTTGTAAATTCTGCTTTCGTTTCTTTCCCGATATTTTTATTTCTCCATACTGTTTCATTTAGGCAGTTTGCGACTCTATTTGCTATATTCACTTGATATTCCACTTCGGTTTCGAGCTTTTTGTAGGTAGATAATGTAATGCCTAGATATTTAAACTTTATCACTTGTTCTATTATCTGACCTTCCAGCTCTAATTTACATCTTAGTAAATTCGCTATTGTAACCATGCATTTTGTTTTTGTTGGGAAAATTAACATATTAAATTTTCTGGTAGGTATATTAAACTGGTGCAGCATACATTGTAAATTATCTTCATTTTGAGGGAGTAGTATTGCGTCGTCTGCATAGCAGATTATTTAAAGTTGTTTTTCTCCTATTTGACATCCTTTTTTTGTTCTTACTTTTTTATTATTTCAACCATAATTAGGTTGACCAATAGAGGACTCAGGAAAATCTCCCTGTCTTATCCCATTGTCAGCTTCAATAGAGTCAGTTAGTTCTTCTTCTACGTTTACTTTTATTGTGTTGTGTTGGTAGATATTTTCGATCGTTTTGATTATTTCTAGAGGCATCTCTCTTGCATACATTAAGTGGATAACGTCTTTTAATTTGACTATGTCAAATGCCTTTTTAACGTCCACGAAACAAAGATATGCCGGTTTGTTGTATTCTAAGGATTTCTCTTGCACTTGCCTCATTATAAATATAGTGTCAGTGCATGATCTTCCCGACCTAAAACCTTGTTGGTCTTCTGCTAGTGTTATAATTTCATTCAATTTATTTTTTATCACTTTGGTTGTTAATTTTAGTGTTGTGTTTAATAAATTAATTCCTCTGTAATTTTCCGGGTCCGATTTGTCTCTATTTTTGAGGAATTCTGTTTTGTTCTATTATTTTTTGAATTCGTTTTAATAGTTGTTTGGTCAGATCTGGTTCTCCGTACTTTAGGAGTTCCTTTGGTATTCTGTCCTCTTCTGGTAATTTTGTATTTTGTAATTTTCTTAATGCTTCATTTACCTCTTCCTCCTGGATATTTATTTCTTCGTTTGTCGTCACCTCTAGTGTTGCTGGTTCATCATCGCAACCTTTAGCAAACAGGGATCGAAAGTAGTCTACCAATGTTTTCTTCTGAATGTGTTTCGTTTTTATTAGTTCATTCATCTCTATTTTTTGTTTTCTGATCATTCTCTATATTTCTTTTTGTGTTTCATAGAAATCGTGTTCTATCTGTTTTGAGAAACTCTGCCAGTGTTCCTTTTTTATTTGTGTAACTATTCGTTTCATTTCTAATTTGTTTATAGTTGTTGTATGGCTGTTGTGTTCTGTATTGTAAAAAGGCTTTCTTCTTTGTTTCACGTTTTGTCTTCACTCCCCCTCTAAATCATGGTGTTTTCTTCTTTTTGATATGTTGGTGTTTGTTACTTTCCTCTCTCCAAGTGATTGTTTACAGTTTAAGGTGAAATATTCCGTATTTCTGTAGTTATCCTTTCTTTGAAGTCTTCGATGCTAGTTGGTTGTGTTGCATATACTTTGTTCTTGATATAACCCCACAGAAAAAAATGCAAAGGCGTAAAATCTGGCGACCTTGCTGGCCACTCAGTAGTACCTCTTCATCTAATCCATTTATTCAAGATTTCATTCAAGTATTTTTTCACCATTAAAGTATAATGTGGTGTTGCACCGCCCTGCTGAAACCAGACATATTTATACGGTAGGTTTGGATCTATTGAATTGGGATATAAGTTAATCAACTGAGGAAGAACATCGTCTCTTAGCATGGTTAAATATTTTTCCGCTGTCAAATTACCATGTGCAAATATAGGACCAATAATATGATCTCCTACAATATCTGCCCAAACATTTAACTTTTCAGGATACTGAGTATTGTCTCACGCATCCAATGAGGTTTCTCTGCTGACCAATATCTACAGTTTTGTCGGTTTACCTCTCCGTTCAATGTAAATGTTGATTCATCAAAAAAAAAAAAATTGTGCCAAGAGCTATTTCATTTGTGTTAATTTTATTCATCATTCTTTCCCATAAATCCATTCTACGATCTGGATCGTCTTCTGTTAGCTTTTGCACAAAAGTCAATTTATATGAATGAAGTTTTTCTTCATGGAGATACCTTAGGACAGTTGTGTGACTCACATTGTTTTGACGCGCAATTTGACGTAAATTTAACGTTGGATTATCTGCGACACATAACAAAATATCCACTTTCACCCCATCTTTAATGGAGGTAGATTTTCTTTTTAATGGTTTGACATGTCCAAGTGCTCTGAATTGTGCGTAAATTTTATACACAGTACCTTGTGAAATATTAGACAACCTAAGATAACCAATAAGATCGGTACAATTCTTAAAAGGGGCCCTATTAACCGGCTTTATTGAACTGTAAATGGGGCATTCAAATTGTAAACGTTCAAGAGTTTCCAACTTGTTTGTATTATAAAGAAGACAAATTTCAGATGGTCGATGTGATATGGTATACCATTATAGGTCAATTTTAATACAGAGCGATTGGATGTTCTAAGTTGCGTCATAATACGAATTTTATAGGAATTTAAAATTTTACTGTGGTATATATGGATAAATGTTTGTAAATAATTGAGAATGTTAATAGCGAAATAGTTGCTTGCATGTTTTCGTGATGAAGCATATCCATACATTTCTTTAATGCTTTTCTTGTATTTTAACAGCCAATTGGAAATCTTTCTTTTTCAAAAAATTTTATAGTCTAATAATTGAAAATATTGCTTAATATGTGAGACAGATGCTGTGATATCTTGATAAGCCAATTTAAAGTAAACTTAAAGATAGTAAAAGAAATTTTGACTCTTGCGAGCGGTGGGATATGACTCTGAATGAGCAACTAATAGTTCAGTGTTGATCTAATTGTACCTGAGATCATTCTAATTCTCTGATTTAAATGGATGTAAACAATTTTCGTGTGTTTTCTATTGAGGTTTATCGGGAGCATATTTAGCGGCCAAGTATAAAAGTCTGAGAGCGGATGATTTGAGTGCAGAGGTTGGGGAACACCATGTGATGGCACATAGCTTTTCTATTACATGAGATCGTAGGCTTCCACGGCCAGAGTCAGAATTATAGTTTATTCGTCTTCCGGGTTTGGACTGTGTCATTTGTGAGTGATCCAAAAGTGGGTTCATCTCGACGTTTCGCTACAATTGTATGTAGCTTCTTCAGGAGAACAAAGAAAAAGAAAAAGAAAACAAAAAACAGGAAAATGGGTGGTTAGCAACGGTAACTCAGTTACTCAACGCAACCAGAGGCGAATACTAACTACCAAGATGGGCATTTGGTCACAGTAACTCAACTACTCAACGTCAAGAAGCGCGCGCTGGCCAATCATGTGGCTGCATCGTGATAGCGGGACCGGACGGAGGCTCTAGACTGAGATTCCAGATGGGAGACAAGTAGTATCCTTCCTCTCTATTGATGTTATGTGGATTTTTTGTATTATATTATTTTGCGTTTTTAGTTTTGGTGCCGTTCTTTGTAGCCGTTCTTTAAAACTGAAAGTTATCCGATAGTGTTGTTTCTGTAGCATCCATGTTAACAATGTTTTCAATTCCTGTTTCCAGTCTAACAGTATAATCAGGTGTATTCATATTAAGATGTAAAAGTTTAAAAAAAAAACGTTATTTGAAGCATGCGTTTTGCTTAAAGTCATTAAACCTTACATTGCCAATTGCATGTTTTGCTCTTTCGTGCTTTGCTTCAGGCAGAGAGAAGAAATTTTGGTTTAATCAACATGTACATTTAAGTTGATTTGGTCACTGTGTTTTTCTAAATACCTTATATTTTTACTGAGTTCAACCTTCGAGTCGAAAGAATTGCCAATTCATCAGTGGACAGTAGCATAAATATTTGATTTTGGCTAACAATAGGGATACATTTTGACACGTGACTAATAAAACCTCATTGTAAGACTCCCGTTGTCACATTTAATGGTCTTGTACAGCCGTTTGTGGTTGTGATGTACATTCTACCTTATCATATATTTTTTTAAATGATTAGTATTCTACAACTCACCCCTAAGTCAAACACATTTTGCCACAGCAAAGAATCGATAAGGGAGTTAAAAATCTACAAATGCAGAATATACATGCATTTTTTAGTCGTAGTTGTAATTGCACAGCAGAAGTAGGGGTTAATTATCAGTAGTAATATCCCTAGGACATTGATAACAGACGAAATAATTTCATGACAATCGAAAGCTCGTTCCTTGGTAACAGCACGAAGCCGAAGCACCGCTGAGTGCTGTTATCAAGCAACGAGCTTGAGAAATTTGTCATGAAATTATGAGGCTTTCATCAATGTCCGAGGGATATTCGGCGGATAATTTTTCGAAAAAAAAAAAAAAATCATAACTCAACATAACGAAACATTTATTTATTAAAAGTACAGTTAGTGAAAGTACAATTATTAAAATTTAAGTTAACATTAGATTCGTTGCTGTTCTCTACTATAGAAGATCTATTACCACGCATAATATTTATAATCTTGTTGTGGTGTTCTTGATCGAGATTCAAGTATGGTTTTATAGAATTCTGATTGCCGTGACCAGTAATTTTTAGCAATTGTTGTTCTTCTACACCACTTTTTGCTAATTCGCTAACAGCAGTTGATCTATTCGAGTGATTTGTTATCTTTTTAAACGTGAAATTTTGAAATTTATTTGGATGAAGTTGTCAAACTCGATCGTGTTGTCATAGGGATTGAAAATTGCACTGAATGCAATTATCAGTCTAATGATGACATGATTGGGTGAAATTGTTCCACATGACACAAAATGACGAAATTTGAATGGTTGTTAGAATAGTCGAAAAATTATCATTGCAATCACTTGATCCCCTAATCCCTGACTGACATTTAGAGAAGAATATTATTTTTTTCAACCCACTTTTAAATCTATTTAACAAAATATTAGTAAATATATTCACAATACAGTTAAGCAGGGCAATACCTCTATAGATTGCTGGATCATCCCTGTTGCTCTTTTTAAATATCATAATTAAAATTCCTTTATTCCAGTTATGTGGGGTAATGGTCGTTTCAAATATCTCAGTAAATATGCCGGTTAAATAAAGTATCCAATTATTTGAAAGATTTATTTTCTCTATTACATTATTGACAGTTTAAAAAAACTTTATATATTTTTATAATCATATCTGCATTATAAATATATTTAAATCTACATATCATTGTTAGTTAAATGCACTGTTTAGAGCTGTAAACAATGAGTTCCATAAATCGGTCTAAATAAAATATTTTTGTTCTTATCCAATACCATCAGCTATATAATTTAAAATCTATTGCCTTCTATTGTAATGACAAAGAACTAGTCCATAAAAGTTTTATATTGTATTCAACTTAAAGGAGAATTCAATTCCGTATATTCCATTATTTAGGAAAATGAAGTGTATTAGAATAAAAATATTTTATTCTCTTTGATTTTATTTGTTGATATAATATGTTTTTGTTCAAACGTCAAATAATGATGACATTACTTATCTAACTTATCCTATCAAAGTTTGATGTCTCCGCCTGCAGCAGTTTTTTTCCCATTTCTTTCAGCGGAGGGAAAAATATGGTCATGGCAACAATATGAAACATGTCACAAAGGAACAATACAAATGTCATTAACAACAATTAAAAATCATTTTTATTTATAGTAATATTAAAAGTACAATTAGTTAATGAGGCATTTTCAAAATTGAAACCGTGCAAAAATGTTCCCGACTCTTGATACGCATTGGTAATAGTTGATGATACTGATGGTCGAGAACAACTTTCAGCAATCATTCCCGATATTGGCTAATCATGAGGGTTTATAATTTTTTGAACATTATCGTTCTTATTTCTTATTGAATTCTCTATATATCCTTCGGCAACCGTGCTTGATTTCCAGCCCCCATGTCGTTTGAGGCATTCTAGATTTTCGCCTCCATCAATTAAAAGTGTTGCTGAAGTTAGTCGTAAAGAGTGACCCGTGTATGCGCCGGCATCGTTTAAATTTAAATAACTAGCTACTCTTTGGGCTACTGCTTTGATCGAATATATTCCCATGACGCTTCGGTAACACTTTCCATTTTGGTACTTAATAAAAATCAGTTTTCTGTGAAATTTTCAGGCCACAGTGATACATACTTTTTATACAGTTTAATGTAGTTTTGACCAATTATCGTAAAAGGTCTAATTTGTCGTGTTTTACTGTCTGGGATTTTAAGAACTATTACATTTTCTTTATCCTCAATGTCCACAGTCTTCATTTTTACCATTTCGTCTCATCGACAGGCGCCGGTAACCCCGCGCCTGTCGATGATAAAACAATCTGAAATATTTTTATAATTTAGTAGAATATACTACATGCTTTGCAATATAATTTTTTTTTACCTTTAATCTTAAATCCAACTTATCTGGCGCTTCAAACAAAAATTTATCAAACTCATCTTTAGTGAAAACTTTAGACTTCTTTGCAGTATATCCTTCGCTTGTGTTTTTTTTTTTTTTCAGAAAGGCACGTAACTTTAAAAGTTTGCTTATATCCACATTTTTTCTAATAACTTACTCGGATTTTTTCATAGAGTATCGTGACCACATTGTAGAAGATTTCCATTTATTTTCATTTTCCATTATATTAAAATATGCCAGTAAAACCTCTTCGGTAACTTGCCATACACCTCTTGTATCGCACCACTCTTGGAAGTGCTTGTACGCTAACCGATACTTTATTCCGGACTTGGAGGGCCCCAAACGTGCTACTGCATCATTAGCCGCGGACTTAATTTCGTGTAGGTTTTCCATTTTCGCACTAAATTTGCGCTTGCGGTTGCAACAACAATAAGCTGTCTTTAATAATTGCAAACAACTGTCAAACAACTGTAACCAGGGAGACGCAAATCCCACCGACGACCTAATTATTTTAATTTATAACATCTAGACGACTTTGATAGTTGTCACAGTTAATTTCGAGTAAAAATAGCGTATGAATTGTACTATTTATGGTTTAAAATTGCTACGTTTGAAGAATAAATAGTATATTCGGCAAAAAAGCGACTTTTCTTGACTTGCCCTCTATTACGCGCCTTACTTCGTTCGGCGCGTAATATCGGGCGCGTCAAGAAAAGTCATGCTCCTCCGCCTCATAAAGTAATATACTTTATAGTGTTTTTATCAGAAGCAGTAAAACACCTCCGCCAGTCACTGTTCCAGCACATCTAATACCCATTTAAAAAAAAATATCCATAAAACTGGAGGCTGGATAAATTATCAAAACAGGTACCAAGAAAACAAACAAGTAAATACGTAGCTGTATTTTATCCCAGACGTAGAAAAGTATTTCTTCCATTACATCGAGCATCTGTGTTTTACTCAGATCAATTATCTAGGCCACCATTACGATGTATAGTCACTAATAAAATTTTATTTCAAAAGATGGTAGCCAAAAAAAGAGCAAAATATTTTGACAGGATTATTAAAAAATAATTTAATATTGCGCACGAAAAGATTTTATATAAACTTATCATCTTTATGATAATAGTTGCTGAGTTCGCAAAAACAAACAGCGTGTTTTAAACCAGAATGAGACTTGCGCACCCCTTAAGTATGACAATAAGGTGATACAATGCATTGGAGCAAAGGGGATTACCTCGTGTAATCAGGATTCGCTTAACCCCGTCTCAATTAATCCCGTCCGCTTAACTCCGGACCATCCACCCCTCCCTCCAAAGATAGTTCTCTGATGGTCTGTAGAGGCTCTTTTGTCAGCAAAGTGCTTGTCGTGTGAGACTCCTGGGTACCTCCCACACAAAAACCTACCCCGAACAATGCAGGCCAGCCAGCCTAAGGCGCTCCATTCTTGCTATCTCTAATGAAAGACGTTTTTGTGTTTTTTGTAAATTTTTTTTGGGGGCTGTCTGAAACATATAAAATTAACATTAGTGAAAACTGGGCTGTGCCAAAGGTAAGCATGTTGTCTTCTTTTGTTAGAGCTACGATTGAATAGTCTTTATTATATGGTTAATAATGTTTGCTGTTTGGGTCTTCTTTACTTCCATCTGCGATACACATCATACCTTAATATAGAATAGGTATGTTTGGGTAGTCTTCTAACACTTATCAAATTTTGTTCTGGTTTTTTTCTCCATCATATCCAGTATCCTTATTTTCTTATTTTAGGTCTCTGAATAATAATAGTTCAGCGACTTATCTGGACACGTTTCAGCTTCTCTAAGGAATTTGTTGTGTACTGTTTAAATATTGTTCTTATTGGTGAGACTTTGTCCTCATGCGAGACATGCATATATAATTATTGGTAGTGTGAGCTGTTGTAGCTGTTTATAAGTCTTAATTTTATTTTCATGTCTAGTTTGCTTGTTCTTTCTGTGAGTCCTCTTATTGAAGCTCTACCATTACTGTTTTCTGGATTATCATGTTAATATGTGTTATAAACGTTACACCTTGGTCCACTGTGACTTCTAGGTATTTGACTTCGTTTTGTCATTCGATGAATTTGCCTTGCACTGTTAGCTGTTCTTTTGGGTTATATCTTCTTTTTTGAAAACAAACGCTTGGGTCTTTTCTGGATTTATTCCTACTTTTCATTGGAGAATATTCCATTTCCGTTAATATTGGACAAACAACTCCAAAAATGTCAACCCCAAGGAGGAGCGATTCTTCAACAGGACTCTGCTCCCTGTCACAAATCAAAGGAAATGGCATTTTTAAAAAATAAGAAGATTATTGTTTTAGATTGGCCCGGTAATTCGCCCGACCTCAACCCCCATTGAAAATTTATGGGCCATTTGCAAAGCTAGACTGCGAAAAATCGACTGTACCACTAAAACAAAAATGATAGAAGCGGCCATTCAGGTTTGGTATCGAGATGAAAGGATATCTGACAACTGCCAGAAACTTATTGGATTTTATGCAAAAATGGGTAAAAGCAGTAATTGCTGCCGAAGGGGGACATATTTCCTACTGAATCATATAAGTTTACCTTTATAGTTTTGTCAAAATATAATTTTTTACTAAATAAACTGTTTTTTCATTCAAACAGCCTATGATTCCATTAATTCGCACAATACTGTATCTAGAACCGCCTGTTGATTTCTTACAGCCTTATCCACGTCTCTATATTTTACCGCGATTGCAGTGTCGTCTGCATAAAGGCCAATTAGTGTTCCGAATGTTCTTGAAACGTCTGTTGTATACATTCTATAGTAGAGGAGTAATAAGACTTCTTATTACTTCTTATTACTTCTTATTACTGTGGAGTTCTTTATGCCACACTCTGTCAAAGGCTTTGCGTACATCTAGGAAGACTGCTGGTATATATTTCTTGTCGTTGAATCGACATATATAATGTAAGTCTGAAATTGTGCTCCTGGTATTAACCCCAGCCTGTCTATCTCTGATTGAAGCCTGGTTTGGATGAGTTGCTCTACTTTTAGCTACCTAATCTTACTAACTGCTACCTAATCTTACTGAATGCTAGAAGTAAGCTAATCGGACTGTCATTTTGCGGAAATATGTGGTTCTTTTCTGTCTTTGGTATAATAATTGCATGGGCTTTGTTTTATCTGTTTGGAAAGAGCCTGAATCTTATTATTGCGTTTGTTATGTTTGTCAGATATACAATTGCTTTCAAGGGTATATATTTTAGAGTTCTGTTAGTGATTTACTGTAGACCAGGTGCTTTCTTTGGCGAATTTTTTCTGATCAGCTTACTTATTTCTCTTGGTGATGTGGGATTTATTATTTCTTCTTGGTCTTCTAGCCTTTCTAGTTCTAGTTACTAGGTATACCATTTTTTTTCGCCGTTAATTGTCCCCAAGTTTACTTTTTGAGGGTCACCTCTATTATGTGCTTTTATCTGTAATAATTTTGCATTAATCAATGACATATTTGCTTCTAAATCATATACTCCATAGATCTCTAAAGCAACATTCAATAGTAACTTGATTCTAATTAGTGGCGGTATTAACAGTTTTTTGGATTTGTTTCATTTAATTTTAATTTTAATTTATGGTTGTTGACAGTTCTTACCTGCTGATTTTTTCGAAAAATCACTTTTGCTTCTGAAACAGCAACTTGATTCCAGGTGGTAGCGTAAACCTTTTCCTTCTTATATTCAAATTTTGCAGGTTTGTTTTTTCTTAAAGTAACATTTTTCTGTTTTTTTAATCTTTATTTTAATTATCTTATTTTTTATTATTTTATTTATTATAGATATTTTCACGATTATATTCACTTAAGAAGAAGGTTGTTTTTGAATATTATTTTTAGTAATTAGGTTAAGATAAAATTGAAGTATATTTAAATAAATAATCGATAACTGCTATTAACAACGGACATTCAATTTCAGTGGACTTGATTAATATTTACGGTAGATAAAGTTCTGCTTTTTTTATAACAGCAAAGTGTGACTTTACTGCAGCAAATAAGTACAATAATAAATGACTTTAATGATGGTTAGCAATGAAATTATTGACGTAAAAAATTTATCTATATTTTTATTCCAACAGTTTGTTAATCAATACATAAAGTATTAATTAAACCCTAATCACTATTAGTTTTGACTTATTTATTTAAATGTATAGATTTATAATTATAACAGCATGTGGGCGATTAAGCAATCTTAATCGTTTTTACTTTCACACCGTTTCACCGAGATAACATTCGACCCTGCTTTATACGGCTGAAATCCATTTTCAAATGACATAAATAACGAAAACAAATGTATGGCCTTCGTCCGACAGATCCCAACTCATTGTCTTCTACAGATGTTCTAATGAACAAAACTTACCGAAATCAAATGTTAAACATACATTAGGTGGTGATAAAAGTTGAGAATACGTATCCGTACAATATCCAGCTAACAAAAGGGGGTGGGTCCGTGATTAATCATACACAAGAGGCATTTGGTCACTAATTACCGAAGTCGAAAGTGGTATTTAGCCTAGAATTAATTTTCTCATCATTTCAGACTTTCCTCCTCTAGTTGAACAAAAACTCCGTATTTACAATGTTGATTACATGAAGCACGCTATTTTCGCTTTGAAATTAGATCCATTAGTTTAGGTGTGTGTCAAGAAAACAAAAAATAATGGGTTTCTGTGTAATAGTATGGTTTTGATGTCGATTAGTATTTAACAATTAATGAAGATATCGTTTTCGAGTCCTGTTTAATATAGGGATATGTTCATTTTACCAAAAAAGCAAATTTATATTTTGTTATAGTTCTCTGTTATTTTTTCTGTTGTATTATTTTATCTTAAAAGGTATAGACTAGGCGGCATCTGTAGAAATTCAGACCATAATGGAAATTTTCGAGGGAAGCTATTTTTTTGCTGGAATCCCTTCAGGATATGCCCAGTATAGATAATCACGATATGCGCCAGTCGCAAACCCTGTGCTAAATTTTTTATTTAACAAAATCTGAAAACAATTGCAAATTTCTCATTTTTTGCTCCTATTTTCATTTATAATTCGAAAAATATTGATCTTAAAGAAAAAATTTTAAGTGGTTAAAAGTTTCGTTATTAAATTTTACATAATATTTTGTTAGCTAAAAATTGAAAATTTAATGGTTATTGTTGAGAAAATAGCAAAAATTGGAAAAAAAGTAAAAAAGCTTATCCTTTAAATGTTTTCGACTTTCTAAACTTGACTTACAAGTTCCATATTCCGCCTAGAAAAACTTTTTAATATGTTTAAAACGTGTGCTAAATTTTGTTAAGATCGGTCGGATAGGTTTTGCATAATAATTTTGCAATCCAGCCTACTGGAAAAAATTGCAAATTTTCAAATTCATAGTAGGCCCTAAATAAGGCCCTCAGATAGTTGCAATTTTTTTTACATATAAAGGAAAGAAAGTCTCATACTTTCAAACGCTTTTTGTAAAATTCAAATCGGTTTACTAGGAAAGCCTATAAATTTTTTTAAAGTTATAAACATTTTTTAGGCTTATAAACAAATTAAATAACTTTACGAGCTTTAAACATATCAATTTCAAAATGTATACACTTAAAGAACATTAAAAGACGCTTCTTTTAAAAAACAAAAAGATACATTCGGCTTACTGGTTGCCGAGATATTGAAGGTCAAAGTTGGCATACATTTGCCGTGTAATCATAAGTGATAGAGGGCTCGTTTTTAAACAAATACCCTCGTCTTGTCAATTACCTTTTATATGAAAAGTTTTACGTAATGCGCTTTATGGCAATATCCATAAAAAAGACAAATAAAAAACCATTTTCGCGTAATATGTCGCTCGGAATGCATGAGAGGTGGTGATGAGGGACATTCACTTCAAATGTGAATCGGCGAGTATCAAGTATATATTAGCCTCAGATAACAAGCCAGTTTTTATAATTGCAGAGGATATTGATGTTCTGGTAATATTTTTACAAAAAGTATCTGAAAATAAAAATATTTTTTTCTGGAAACCTAGCAAAGGAAAAAAATCGGAAGAAATTTATTACTACAACTCTTTCAATAATGCACTTAAAATAAGTGAATCTACGAAATCTTCGTTAAAAAATTTAGTGGTTTTTTTATACGCATTTTCTGGTTGTGATACAACCTCTGCATTTTTTTATCAAGGAAAAAGCAAAATTGTTAAATTGGTTTCAACAAATAATTATATATGGCAAGAAGCAACCATTTTTAATGAAAAAAGTGCAACTAAGGAAGAAATTAAACGCAGCGGATGCAAAATTATATCGGCATTGTATATGGGCCACTCAAAGTGCGATTTTACATTGAATAAAATTCGCTACTTGTGCTTTAAAAAAGGTTGCAAAAATAAAAATTTTCAATTGTCCATGCTGCCACCTACACAATCTGCAGCTGAGCAACACTCGCTTCGTGTATATTTCCAAGTACAGCAGTGGCTTGGAAATAACCTGAATGATACTGAGTGGGGATGGGAACTAACTCAAAATGGTCTTGAGCCAATACAAACTGAGCAAGTATTACTACCTGACTCATTATTCAGAAATATTAGTTGCAAATGTAAAAAACTTTGTACAAAAACATGCAGTTGTATCAAACATGGTCTCAAATGTTCTGACTATTGTCTTCACTGCAATGGTCAAACATGTAAAAATATTGATCACAATAAAATATTGGAAGAAGTTGAACGAGATATGGATATGGAGTCGATGGATTCCTTAGATTTTTTGGAGGCACAAGATATAGCTACAGATGAAGGAGAAGAAACAATAAATTTACAGATCGAGGATGAAGATATTGAAATGGAAAATGAAGGTTTTGAGGAAGAAATAAAACCTGAAGATTCTTATCCTTCCAGAAAAAGACAAAAAAATTATTGAAGATAGAGTCAAAATAAAGATTATTTATGAAAAGAAAATTTTTGTTTCATTCACCTTTGTTTTAACAATTTAAATTATTTATTAACAATTTATAAATACATATTTGTTTACTAAAAGTAACACTTTACTTCAATGTATAAATTGCAAGCTCAAAAAAAAACAATTTCGAGCATTACACAGCAGTATAATAACACGTCAATATACAATATACACGTCACTTTCGAATCAAAATATATTCTCAAATCAAATAATGTCATTATTATGATAAAACTGCAGAAATAAATTATTTTTAATGTTAATTATTTTAAAATGTTTGATTTTTACAAAAAAAAATACCACCTCTCATGGATTCCGAGCGACATTTTACGCGAAAACGGTTTTTTATTTGTCTTTTTTATGGATGTTGCCATGAAGCGCTATTTGTTTAAAAACGAGCCCTCTATCACTTATGGCTACACGGCAAATGTATACCAACTTTGACCTTCGATATCACGGCAACCAGTAAGCCGAATGTATCTTTTTGTTTCTTAAAAGAAGCGTCTTTTAACGTTCTTTAAGTGTATACATTTTGAAATTGATATGTTTAAAGCTTGTAAAGTTATTTAATTTGTTTATAAGCCTAAAAAATGTTTATAATTTTAAAGAAATTTATAGGCTTTCCTAGTAAACCGATTTGAATTTTACAAAAAGCGTTTAAAAGTGTGAGACTTTCTTTATATGTAAAAAAAATTGCAACTATCTGAAGGCCTTATTTAGGGCCTACGGTGAATTTGAAAATTTGCGATTTTTTTCCAGTAGACTGGATTGCAAAATTATTATGCAAAACCTATCTGACCGATTTTAACAAAATTTAGCACACGTTTTAAACATATTAAAAAGTTTTTCTAGGCGGAACATGGAACTTGTAAGTCAAGTTTAGAAAGTCGAAAACATTTAAAGGATTAACTTCATTTTTTTTGTACTTTTTTTTCTAATTATTGCTTTTTTTTTCAACAATAACCATTAAATTTTCAATTTCTAGCTAACAAAATATTGTGTAAAATTTAATAGCGAAACTTTTAACCACTTATAATTTTTTCTCTAAGATCAATATTTTTCGAATTATAAATGAAAATAGGAGCAAAAAAATGAGAAATTTGCAATTGTTTTCAGATTTTGTTAAATAAAAAATTTAGCACAGGGTTTGCGACTGGCGCATATCGTGATTATCGATACTGGGCATATCCTGAAGGGATTCCAGCAAAAAATAGCTTTCCTTGAAAATTTCCAATCCAAAACAGATCCCGCCTAGACTAGTAATGAATTTTAGTCGAATAGTTTGATACTGAATGCTATTATTCATAAAAGCTGTCAATACTCCAACAGAAAATTTCTGTTGGTGGTTCTAAAACTAGTTATTAGATGACTTGGTAAACTTTGCACCTTAAAATTAATAAATGTTCTGTTTAAAGTGTTCTGCTAAAAGTTTAATAAAAGCTTAAAAAGAGCGAACTCACGTAGCAACAAAGAAGGTATTAACTGAAGAAAGTGCACTGGTGTCGATAGTTTTTATTGAAAGACATTGTGATATACTGTATTTTTCGTTCTTTGCCAGGCGCGAAAGTAATTAAAGTGGATGGTTTGCTCACATGTTATTATACTACGTAGAATTGTCCATGAGGGAATTATTTTTTTTTTATATTTGGTCCACAAACATTTAAGAATTGACTTTGTTATATGTTTATTATCAAGGCAAATACAAAATTGTAGATTAGATTCGTTTAACTTCGAATAACGTATCGGTTGGTATCATCGCAATTCTCGGAATGAAAGATTTTCCATTGAGTGTAAGTGTGTGTATATTGTTTATGAGTTTTTACACAACCATATGAGTCTTGTTCATCTTCAGCCTCAAGTAGTCCAACTTTTGAGTCCTTCCTAAATCAATCCAGTGTTTTCTATTTTGCACCACTTGCTTACAATCTTCTTAAAGTCATCAGCCCATCTCATGTGTGCTCTTACTCTGCTTCTCATTTTTAACCATGGTCTTCATTGTTGCATTTTGTTGTTCCATCATTTATCCTTCAGTCGGGCATTGTGTTCTGTGAAGCTCCATTTTCATTTGGCAGCATGTACTCCTTACTCTTTTACTTTGGTTTTGCTTTTAATCCAGTTGTTTGTTTTTTTGTCTCATCCCGAGCATTGATCTTTTCATCGCTCTTTGTGCTTTTACTATTTTATCCATATTAGACTTACACGTCTCATTCGTCTATCCACGTCTGTGAACCATACGTGAGTATAGGGAGGACACACTGATCGTAAATTCTCGATTTCAAATATTGTTCTATTTTAGTGCTTTTTAAGATCCAACCCAGTTTTTCAAAACCTGTCTATGCTAACCTTATTCTTCTGGTAATTTTGGCGGTTTGATCTTCTTTGTTAACTTTCATTATCTGTCCCAGGTAGATGTATTCGCTTACTAAATTATATTCGCTTACTATACTAGTGCGTTACTAAATTTATGTCTTTCAACGCTATTTCTCTAATGCTTGGTGTATTTGTCGTTATTTTTGTTTTTTTCCAAGTTCATCTTAAGAGTTTTTTTCCGAAGTTTAAAATAGTTGCTTCATCATGGTTTGTACTTCTTCGAAACTTCTAGCCAATATTACAATGTCATCAGCGTATCTCAAATAAACTCACTTTTCTTCCATTAACATTTATTCCTTTATCTATGCAGTTAATTTCTTTAAACACATCTTCCAGTTCAAGTGTGAATAGCTTTAATGAGATAACATCTCCCTGACAAACTCCTCTGTTACATAGTTTTAAATGGTTCAGATTTCTTATTATGATGACGATCTAGCCAACCTTTAGTTGTAAATTGTGCACTAAACTCAGTCACACGTGCTTGATTGTTACTCAGTTAATAGATTTAAAGGAAGGCAGTGGACTAACCACTTTATTCCTAATTATAAAGTTTGGGTCATCTATAACCTTTGTTCTTTGCTGCTAAAATTATTTTTTCACTCAACGAATTTTGATTTTTGTGTCTCGCGATGATGTTTTAGAACACTTTATTAATAAGCTTATCCTTCGTTTAGATGAAATAGCAAATCGGCGAAACCGAAATCAAACAAATTCGTTTTGTCGACAGGAAAACAGTCATTATCGATAACCAGCAATGGGTTGTAGTCCTCTTCGGCAGATAAATCGTTTATTAATGCAACTTTCTTGTTTTGCGATAAGTAGTTTCATTATATGTACTATCATGCACTGCCTTCTATTGCAGTTCACCGTTGGTACATTCGATAGAACTTAATGGTTTAGTGTATCTGGATTATATTTTGCAACCGTCTTGTTTGTGATTAGTTAGTTGCAATAGCTTATGATGCACTTTCTTCTATTATTGATTCAACATTCTCAATTCTTAATTCTCTTGGAAGTCTTTGGTTGATAATTCTTCTATTCAAACTATTCAAATGTCGTTCAACGAGATATTTGGCGAGCAGCTTTACAAATTCTGCCCGTAGTATTTTATTTGCTTCTGGATAGCTTTGGTGTAATATATATGAATTAACTCCTGCGATGTCGATGATGGAATAAAATACCGCTATAGGTCAACGCCTAGTACATCTACTTGAACTATAAATTGCACATTTTTTATCCAGGGCATCTACGCCCCCTTTGGTTTCAATATAAAAAAACAATCATTTTAGGTTTGCCAGTTTAAACATCAGTGTATTTTTGTTGATGCATCGTAGAAACTAAAAGTACAGCCTCTCTTTCTTTGGAACATAAGACACAATTGTGATATGTTTAGTAAAATCTCAAATATGTACAACTCCCTACTTCTCTCTTTCGGTTGGGCCAAAATTCAGTGGGAATTTATTTTTGGTTCTTCTTAAGCGTACCGAGATACGTTAATCCTCTTTGTCGCAACTCATTTGCAAGTTAGATTTCAAAAAGTCTAGCCGTAAAGTGTGGTCGCTCCTAAGAAAACTCGGAAGTGACAAACTGACAACACGACAAATCCACGACTTCAACCCTAATAAAATTGCATCACATATAGTTGCTCTTGCAAGTGCTCTCTATAACTACCTACATAGAGGCAGGTTACCAAAGAAAACTGAAGACGTCTGTGGCATTCATCGATTTATCGGCTGCCTATGACATGGTTTGGAAAGATGGCCTCATCTATAAGCTCCTTAATATAATCCCCTGCAAAGCAACCGCCCTACTCATAAATACTATGCTGAGCAGTAGAAACATCCGTGTAACCATGGGAACTACAGTGAGCAAACAGAGAATGCTTAATAATGGCCTCCCCCAGGGCTCCGTACTTGCACCGCTGCTATTTAGTATGTATATAGCTGATATGCCCCCTACCAGATCTAAAAAATTTGGATATGCAGACGACTGGGCACTTGCAACTCAAAGCTCCTTAATACAAAACTCCGAGGCAATCCTAACGGAAGATCTGGAACGCTTGGTTAAGTACTTTAAACAATGGAGACTTAAACCTAACCCAAAAAAACAAAGGGTAAGCTGTTTTCACGTAAACAACAAAATGACTCACACAAAACTTAAAGTATACATTGATAACCAACTGCTCACGCACAACTATAATCCCAAGTACCTCGGCGTCACCCTGGACAGAACACTCTCCTTTAAGAAACATCTTGAGAACACCGCAGCAAAGCTAAGAACCCCTAACAACATCATACAGAAGCTTTGCGGGACTACATGGGGCTCATCAGCAGGTACACTTTGGTGTTCAGCCCTTGGACTCGTATACTCGCAGCTGAATACTGCTCATCTGTTTGGCTGAATAGCGTTCACACAAAAATTATAGATACCCAGCTCAATGTCGCCATGCGTCTTATATCTGGAACGATCAAGTCTACACCTGTGGAGTGGTTTCCACTACTGACCCATATACCTCCCCACCTAATCTTCATCATCAGCATGCTCTGCTTAGAGAATTCCAAAAGCTGCTTAACAACCCGCAATTACCTATACGCACATATGTCGCCGACGCTAACTCACATCGATTGCGCTCCAGAAAACCTCCGACTAGAGATGCAATAAACTTGAGTTCCTACAATTTCCAAATGAACTCCCAGTGGAAGAACATGCAGAGCGACAGACCGAACCTAATAATGAGAAACACACCATGCATCACAGAAACTCCACCAGGTTTTGACCTCCCCCGAAAATTATGGTCAACTCTTAACAGGATAAGAACGGGTCATGGAGTCTGCGCAGATTCCCTTTATAAATGGAGGATAAGAACCTCTGCTGAGTGCGACTGCGGCGCCGAGAAACAGACCATCCAGCATATGATTGCCGAATGCCTTCGAAGGAAGTATTATGGAGATTCTCCGGACTTCGCCTCTGCAACACCAGCGTCGATTGAATGTATTAATACATTAGATGTTAGATTTTAACATATATGTGATAATGTTGTGTATTACATTGCCATACGCTAAATAAATAAATTTGCAAGTTCAATAAAGGAGAACCAATTGTCTGCAGTTACATTTCTGTTGGTATTTCTAATAAATTGAATAAATTTCACCACAAATTGGGTTGGTACAGCCAAACGTTTTTCTTCATATATTAATAATTTGCCATCGCTACCTTTGCCGGTATAAATATATTTATTGAAAAAATAATGAGTACGAGCATCAGTAAGACTTAAGACCATTAGACCAAACTTTATTGGGTTTATTTAGAATGTACTCGCGAAACTTTACAAACCCTCCAAAACCTATGAGCATCTCATCAATACAGGTGTAGAATGTCATTATCGATTAGACACCTCCATATTTGTAAAGGCGATGCACTTTTGCCCAACTGTTTGGCATCGCCACGAAGTACTGGTAAATACAAAAGTAAGTTATGTTTCTCTGTTCTCGTTCTCTGTACAAAAGGTTGTGACGACCACTCAGAATTGGATTTGTCAGACAAGTCACCACTAGCTCCCTCACTATCATCTTCTACTACTAAATTTGTATCATGCTCACTTTCAGTGTCATTTAAAGAGCCACCTGCATCTTCCATATCGCTAACCTCACTTTCTACCTCGTCATCCCATGCTAACATAGTTCTTCATAGTTTTTATCACCGTAACGTACTGTTTTGTCCGAAGCGGCCATTTTCGTAAGTTTTTGACAAACACTGACGTGGTGCCAAAATGACCACTTTCAAACTTTAGATGGTCAACAACAAAAATAAAAAAAATCGCGTAATTTAATTCAGTCGGGAGTCATGTGGGCACCACGTCCGTAGTAGAAGGTTAAAGATATTTTAAACTTTAATGTATCAAATACAATCAAATTCCTTAAGGTCATACGTTTATTACATAAGATTTAATAGTTATACATATATACATATATATATATATATATATATATATATATATATATATATATATATATATATATAGTAAACTCTTAAATATTGGGAAAATCTGCAAGAAAAACTCTAATGTGTATCAATTGTTTCGCCGAACGTTTTCGCCAAAGAGAATTAATTTGGCTTCTTCTTCAGGGCTGAAAGAGAATAAATTATAATTAGCTACCATATATTATCTAATAAAAGACATTTACCTTACCGTAAATTCTAGAAATGTCGAGTTAGGATGTTAAAAAACTTAGCTAGTAACAACATAGTGGTGTTTTTTTGTTACTATGTGCAAAAAAGTTTTTTTTGTTAACGTTTATATATATATATATATATATATATATATATATATATATATATATATACAGTGCCAGTCAAAAGTCCGTTCCCCCCCTCGTAATCTTTTGAACGCTTATTGTTATAATAATGAAATATGGAGGGAGGTAATAAACAGACGTAGGCTTCTTAACTAGTCATAACAAGTAACGTAATAGTTACAGCGCCACTGTGACAGATAATTTGAAATGGAACCTTATGGCAAGTGATGTCTCGTTTGAAAGGTATTGAAAATACCTATTCAGTCATAATAATTTTGTTTGAGTTTAAGCTCATTTTGATGAATAAATTAAATAAATACTAAAATTGTAGCTTCTCATTTAATTGATAAATATTTAACAACCAGTTCTTATAGTAAGTGTTTAAAATGTGCTCCATCTACTTCCTGGCAGTAATGCATCCTGTTTCTAAACACTTGCCGTACTCGTTCAAATGTGTCGGTGGAAATTGCTACATTCTTCAACAATTCGGTTGCTGTAGCGTAAACATTAGATTTTAAGTATACCCACGAAAATCTAATGGTGTGAGGTTCGGTGATCGAGCTGGCCGTTTTATCGTACCTCGTTGTCCAATCCATCTACCACGATATTCTTCATCTAGGTAACGTCTTACTGCACCGTAATGGTGTGCAGGAGCACCATCTTTTTGAAATGATATTTCTAAGTTGCCGAATTATTCTGGATTATTTTCCAGAATTTCAAGTATTAATGGTTCAATTGCATTTTGTAACATCTCCAGATACACTTCACCGGTTAAGTTAGTATTGAGAAAAACAGGCCCAACTATGTGGTTTCCCAAAATACCTGACCAAACATTTTTATTTTTTGGAAATTGAGTATGTGCTTCACGAAAGACGTGAGGATTTGCGTCACTCCAATACCTCACATTGTGTATGTAAAAATTTTCATTGAGAGAAAAAGTACTTTCGTCACTGAAACAAATTGTTTTTATGTAATTGGGCTGTTGGTTCATTTTATCGGACATGTTTTCACACAATTCTAGTCTTCGGTTGGGGGCATCATTTGAAAGTTTGTGCACAATTTTTAATTTGTATGGATGAAATTTGTTTTCAGCCAACACTCGGTGTACTGCCTTTTGACTAATTCCATAGATAGATGCAACTTGGGCTGTAGAAGAAGTAGGGTTCACTACCATTTATAATATTATGTCAATTTTTTTGTCATCACTAATTGTTGGTCGACCAGATCGTTTGATATCTTGAACACTACCTGTTTGTTTAATCTTCCGAAGAAGCTTTCTCAAATAAGATCTCGATATAGGGCGATCGGGGTACCTTTCATCAAAAAGACGTTCCGCTGCATGGAAATTATTTCCACATTTACCAATTAGTAATACAGCTGCTACTTTATCGGACACAGTACGTACCATTCTGCCTTTGTAAAGAATAATAAACTAAACTTACTAACTAAACTAAATATTAACTAAGAACAACTAACTAAAAACAACTCAACTAAACTTAAATTGACTAAACTAAGTAGAAACAGAAACTAAATATTGGGCTATAAACGCTTTTGCAAACTAAAAACAACTAGAGAATTGACAAACGTCAACTTTTTTGACAAATAACCAAAGGCTGACGTTACAACTTTTATTAATTAAATGCCGAATTAGAATTTTAGTATTTAATTTATTTATTCGTCAAAAGCATCTTAAATCCAAACAAAATTAGTATGATTGAATAGGTATATTAAAATCATTGTACTTTCGCATTTAATCAATACATATTATAACTTTCGCCTCTGGTTAATTGTCAAAAAAGTTGACGTTGACGTAAAAACAATTGAAACATAGAGAATTGAAAAATGTCAACTTTTTGACAAGTAACCAGAGGCGGATGTTTTAATATTTATTAATTAAATGCGAAACTACAACTTTAGTATTCATTTAATTTATTTATCAAAATGAGCTTAAACTCAAATAAAATTATTATGAATGAATAGGTATTTTCAATACCTTTCAAACGAGGTATCACTTGCCATAAGGTCCAATTTTAAAATTATCTGTCACATTGGCGTTGTAACGTCATCTGTCACTATTACGTCACCTGTTATGACTAGATGAGAAGCCTACGTCTGTTTATTACTTCCCTCCAAATGTCACTATTAAAACAATAACCGTTCAAAAGATACAATGGGGGGAACGGACTTTTGACTAGCACTGTATATATATATTTATATATATATATATATATATATAAATATATATATATATATATATATATATATATATATATATATATATATATATATATATATATATATATATATATATATATATATATATATATATATATATATATATAATATCAGTATATTATTGAATTTAAAATTTTTCAAAATCTCTTTGTAGCTGATTGGTTAAAAATATTTAAATTATGAATAGATAATTAACCGAATTACTAAAAGAGAAAAAGATAACTTGTATATCAAGAAATGTCAGTAAAGTAAATAAAATTTTCCGCATTACTTCGTCAAATAACATTTGCTGCTAGCCTTATTGATGTAAGCTCTCGATCGATACGGGTAGGTTAAGGATCGGCCAAATGAGCAATTCATTTCCCAACGAGATTGATTTTAAAAGTAGTGATCAAAGAGGCGGTAAAATGTCAGAAAGAAATAAGTTCTGGTATGATGCGTACAAATTTTCAAAGTTTTTTAGTTACCTTTATTGAAAAAGCTATTACCGAATAATTTTTATAAATAATAAAACCACACGAAACTAATAAAATGTAAGTTATAGCAAATAAGTAGACCGCAAATGTTTATCTTTTATTTTCTATTCGTGTCCGGTAAGCCAAGGCAAATATAAATTGTTAACAATATTTTAACCTGATTTGTACATTTTGATCAAGTTATTTGTTTTCAAAGACGAGTTTAATTGGAGAACGGCAGAAAATTCTATGTTACAGTTTATACGGCAAGTAAGAAAACTCTAAAAAATATTTTATCCTAGTTTTAAAAACTAGAAGAATTTTTGTATTAAAATTTTGTTTAGGCTAAAAACTCAATGAGAAATATAAAAGGTGCAGTATAATTCCAAAACTATATACATATACTGATGTCCTTTTAATGGCACACGCTTTAATTCAAACACCTTCCAAACGGTTGACTTTTAAGTGACATTCTGTACAAGTATGTTTATTTAGTGAAATATGCCCAATCGTTTTTTTTTCAATACGGCATCAATGGCTGATTTAAGAGGGGATTGGATATTTTTGTGATATTTGACAATGCAGTGATAGTTTTGTTAGACAGAAAAAGTAATATTACTAAATTAGAAAATTATAGACCAATCAACTTGATAGAAGAAACTGCCAAATAAACTTGATTTCGGTTAGCCCAAAGATCAGGCAAGCTCAGTGCAGAATATGGCACAAACGATTATTTGCATATCATAAAAATATTAATTAAAAATGCATGGAGTACAACATATTACTTGTCCTTGCATTTTTCGGTTACAAGAAAGCTTTTGATTATGTAGAGTGTAAAACGTTCCGAGAAGTACTAAAGTGTCATCGCGTGCCTGTCTATGGACCAATGAGTATCACCCTTCATCGCCCCGCCTTTCTACCTCAATGGATTTGAAAATGCACATATCGATAAGAAATAAAGTGTATAAAAAGGGTACATTTTCCAGGCCATGGGTAGTCAAGCTTAGCTGAGGCTCTTTGGCTAGGACCATTTCGACTTTAAAACCGAGTTTTACGTAACCATCCTACCGAATTAAGATGGAAACGCAGAGTCAACTTCGGATTCACTAACCGAATCCCTCTGTAGAGCACCTATGGAGCTAATATGGAGTTGTTTCCTGTGTAGACCCTAACCCACCTATGGTGACATGGCGACCAACGTGGGGCCAAGAAGTCACCAAAGTCACCAGTTCCAGAAGCTACTGAGGCCCCGGAGTAGCCGCGGAGTCACTCCCTGCCCTACCGCAAATGATGCTTAGCAACCACGTTAGCGCAGGCATAGCCCCTAGTGAGAGACTGGCAGGCAAATGAATATGCGGTATTGAGGGACTAGAGAAGAACGAAGTCGTTGAAGTAAAAGGTATTTTGATGAAAAAGGGTACACGTAGAAGAGGAAGATGACCATCGGAAGCTACTGTGCTGTGAAATAAATTAGCTACTGACTTTATTTTCGATATTTGTTATATAAGCTCTTTACGAATCTTTTCAATTTTTGCCCTCTGCAGAGCACCTAGGGAAATGAAATGGAGTTGTTTCCTGTGAGGTTCCTTACCTTCCTATGGTGACAAAAGGAAAGCCTACATTACAAGTAAATGTCAATAAAGTTTCCACTATTTGGAAGAGTGATTTCATATTTTGAAGGCAAGGAAGAGGAAAAAGACGTATGAAAATCCAGTGGCGTACACTCACTTTTGTTTCAACTTTAATTATATTATACTGTTTTAATAATATTTGTTCGAAATAGGCCACAATATATTTATTTACTGGTTTTTACTGACTTTTTCATCTCTATAAACAAAGACCGTTTCCAAAGATATAAATGATAGTTATATTTGTTTATTATTATATATTTATATAATCTTATAATATTTATTTTCTATTTTTTTTTCTAACTTTGAAAACAATCTTTGGAATAGAGGTCGAAAGATCAGTAAAGTAAACATGTAAATATATATATATATATATATATATATATATATATATATATATATATATATATATATATATATATATATATATATATAATGTTCGGAAAGATTTCCGCGGTTACTATTACAAAAATTATTATTAAACCCACCAATCTTCCGGGTTGAACCGCGTCGATATCCATTGGGCCGAGCTTTCGACATCCTCTCTGATGTCTTCTTTAGGGCTTCCGAAGTCTCAGTCTCCCGAGCCCCCAGACACTACTACACTGATCACTGATCACTTCACTGTCACTACTATGGCTGGAACCATCCCCTGTTCTCAGCCGTAGGAGTGACAGTGAAGTTGTCAATATATATATATATATATATATATATATATATATATATATATATATATATATATATATATTATTGTGGCTTATTTCTAACATTTTTTCGAAAAATACAGAATGCCACAAAGATAAAGATGACGGCAGCTATATGGCACATGATGTATGTTAAAAATTACAAAACAAATAGTATTTGGGGCAACCAGTCGAAACAGTTTCTATAAATTTAGAAAGTTATGTTAGTAAATTAACATATAAATATGATTATCTCAAGAGATATGAAGTATTATATTAGATGTTATTTAAGAATTGTAACCGATAGAGTACTAAAGGTAAGGACATCTAAAATGGATACCAGAAAATAGACTACCAAACAAATTCCAGATTGGATACATGACAAGTGAAGAAAAAGAGGACATGTTTGTAATACGTTAATGGAATTTAGTCAACATGCAATAGGCAGAAGAGATTTTGATATTTTTAATTTTTTGCCCAATTTTCAGTGGCAGTTTTTTGGCACCCCTCTATCTTTTTATATACAAATAATAAAAAACGACCTTTAATATGCGTTAACTATTTTGAACCTTCTAATCCTCAAATACTGTGTTCTGTTAATGCCCCAAATTCGCTAGAGCCCTAATATAGAATTTAATTATATAGAAGAGCTTAATTAAAAAGCTTAAAATTACCGAGAATATGTGAATTTATTGAAACTTGATAATGCTACTTCTCTACATCCCATATAGGTAATCTAGCGTCTCCCGGCCACCTATAATGTTAGCCAAATATTCCTCATCTGCTCTCTGTCATTTATGACGGATAACGAACATTCTTGCGGCTTGCCGTCCCTAGAAGTTTCGACCATAGTTTCCATTTGTTTGAATATTATGGAAAATCTACTCGACAGATGAGCAAGTGTGCATTATTTCTGCGGCTGTTGGAAGTTCTTGTCAGTTTTAGTCGAGTCGCAGTGGCAAATTTTTTTGTGTAACTGGGTCACACATTACTTACAATAAGATATTAACGTAACTTTTAAGGCAATTAGTTCGTACAGAACTATAGATATATTAGTATTAAGCAATATTAAAGCAATACCAGCTGCACAGATGACCATGGTTGTGAAAATAAAATCCAGAAAATGTTCACAAAAATACTTTTTTTATTTACCAATGATCCAATGGAAGAAAAAATCCTTACATGCGTCATTTGCTTGAAAAAATTGGCAGCAGACAGCATGAAGCATAACTCTTAAACGCCATTTGAAAACACAATTTACAAGCAGCAATAATTCTTTAAATTGAAAATAAAGTCATACGAAAAGCAAACATCACTTTTCACATTTTTGTCTATAAACTAAAAAACTTTACTTGCCTCTTATAAAGTAAAGTTAAAAAAAAACAGATGTAAAAAAGCTAACACCATTGGCGAAGACCTTATTATGGGAGCTACCATGGAGATTGTAGAAACTATGTTTGGAAATAATGTTGTAAAACAATGTCAATCAATGTCAAATTTAATTGCTTATGGCCGATTTTGTAATGGTATATCGGCAGATTACGCTCCGATGACGCTCTTAAAATGTTTTGAGGATTCCAAAGTGGGTAAGCAATTGTGCATTAAAAATGTTTGCAATGTCTCTGGACCAATTGCATGGTCACAGAGAATCTCTATCTTCCTGGTCTTAAAATGACCTGGTCTTCATATAAAAAGAGACCCCTAAAATCAATAGTCTTTAATGTACTTTGCAAAGATATGGATGCAGAACATTCGACGTTGGTATTCTATGGCGATTTTAGATAGTTATCGTGTGGGAAATTTTTACAACGTACTTATAAGTTTAAAGAGGACGATGATACTTTTCTAGAAGAGGAAAACCGCCCATAATTCTAAAAGTTCCGAGATACTTCATTTGTAAAAAAAATAAGTTACTTGTTCGACATGGTCGATAAATCAAATACTTTAAATCTATCTATCTATCTATCTATCTATCTATCTATCTATCTATCTATCTATCTATCTATCTATCTATCTATCTATCTATCTATCTATCTATCTATCTATCTATCTATCTATCTATCTATCTATCTATCTATCTATCTATCTATCTATCTATCTATCTATCTATCTATCTATCTATCTATCTATCTATCTATCTATCTATCTATCTATCTATCTATCTATCTATCTATCTATCTATCTATCTATCTATCTATCTATCTATCTATCTATCTATCTATCTATCTATCTATCTATCTATCTATCTATCTATCTATCTATCTATCTATCTATCTATCTATCTATCTATCTATCTATCTATCTATCTATCTATCTATCTATCTATCTATCTATCTATCTATCTATCTATCTATCTATCTATCTATCTATCTATCTATCTATCTATCTATCTATCTATCTATCTATCTATCTATCTATCTATCTATCTATCTATCTATCTATCTATCTATCTATCTATCTATCTATCTATCTATCTATCTATCTATCTATCTATCTATCTATCTATCTATCTATCTATCTATCTATCTATCTATCTATCTATCTATCTATCTATCTATCTATCTATCTATCTATCTATCTATCTATCTATCTATCTATCTATCTATCTATCTATCTATCTATCTATCTATCTATCTATCTATCTATCTATCTATCTATCTATCTATCTATCTATCTATCTATCTATCTATCTATCTATCTATCTATCTATCTATCTATCTATCTATCTATCTATCTATCTATCTATCTATCTATCTATCTATCTATCTATCTATCTATCTATCTATCTATCTATCTATCTATCTATCTATCTATCTATCTATCTATCTATCTATCTATCTATCTATCTATCTATCTATCTATCTATCTATCTATCTATCTATCTATCTATCTATCTATCTATCTATCTATCTATCTATCTATCTATCTATCTATCTATCTATCTATCTATCTATCTATCTATCTATCTATCTATCTATCTATCTATCTATCTATCTATCTATCTATCTATCTATCTATCTATCTATCTATCTATCTATCTATCTATCTATCTATCTATCTATCTATCTATCTATCTATCTATCTATCTATCTATCTATCTATCTATCTATCTATCTATCTATCTATCTATCTATCTATCTATCTATCTATCTATCTATCTATCTATCTATCTATCTATCTATCTATCTATCTATCTATCTATCTATCTATCTATCTATCTATCTATCTATCTATCTATCTATCTATCTATCTATCTATCTATCTATCTATCTATCTATCTATCTATCTATCTATCTATCTATCTATCTATCTATCTATCTATCTATCTATCTATCTATCTATCTATCTATCTATCTATCTATCTATCTATCTATCTATCTATCTATCTATCTATCTATCTATCTATCTATCTATCTATCTATCTATCTATCTATCTATCTATCTATCTATCTATCTATCTATCTATCTATCTATCTATCTATCTATCTATCTATCTATCTATCTATCTATCTATCTATCTATCTATCTATCTATCTATCTATCTATCTATCTATCTATCTATCTATCTATCTATCTATCTATCTATCTATCTATCTATCTATCTATCTATCTATCTATCTATCTATCTATCTATCTATCTATCTATCTATCTATCTATCTATCTATCTATCTATCTATCTATCTATCTATCTATCTATCTATCTATCTATCTATCTATCTATCTATCTATCTATCTATCTATCTATCTATCTATCTATCTATCTATCTATCTATCTATCTATCTATCTATCTATCTATCTATCTATCTATCTATCTATCTATCTATCTATCTATCTATCTATCTATCTATCTATCTATCTATCTATCTATCTATCTATCTATCTATCTATCTATCTATCTATCTATCTATCTATCTATCTATCTATCTATCTATCTATCTATCTATCTATCTATCTATCTATCTATCTATCTATCTATCTATCTATCTATCTATCTATCTATCTATCTATCTATCTATCTATCTATCTATCTATCTATCTATCTATCTATCTATCTATCTATCTATCTATCTATCTATATCTATCTATCTATCTATCTATCTATCTATCTATCTATCTATCTATCTATCTATCTATCTATCTATCTATCTATCTATCTATCTATCTATCTATCTATCTATCTATCTATCTATCTATCTATCTATCTATCTATCTATCTATCTATCTATCTATCTATCTATCTATCTATCTATCTATCTATCTATCTATCTATCTATCTATCTATCTATCTATCTATCTATCTATCTATCTATCTATCTATCTATCTATCTATCTATCTATCTATCTATCTATCTATCTATCTATCTATCTATCTATCTATCTATCTATCTATCTATCTATCTATCTATCTATCTATCTATCTATCTATCTATCTATCTATCTATCTATCTATCTATCTATCTATCTATCTATCTATCTATCTATCTATCTATCTATCTATCTATCTATCTATCTATCTATCTATCTATCTATCTATCTATCTATCTATCTATCTATCTATCTATCTATCTATCTATCTATCTATCTATCTATCTATCTATCTATCTATCTATCTATCTATCTATCTATCTATCTATCTATCTATCTATCTATCTATCTATCTATCTATCTATCTATCTATCTATCTATCTATCTATCTATCTATCTATCTATCTATCTATCTATCTATCTATCTATCTATCTATCTATCTATCTATCTATCTATCTATCTATCTATCTATCTATCTATCTATCTATCTATCTATCTATCTATCTATCTATCTATCTATCTATCTATCTATCTATCTATCTATCTATCTATCTATCTATCTATCTATCTATCTATCTATCTATCTATCTATCTATCTATCTATCTATCTATCTATCTATCTATCTATCTATCTATCTATCTATCTATCTATCTATCTATCTATCTATCTATCTATCTATCTATCTATCTATCTATCTATCTATCTATCTATCTATCTATCTATCTATCTATCTATCTATCTATCTATCTATCTATCTATCTATCTATCTATCTATCTATCTATCTATCTATCTATCTATCTATCTATCTATCTATCTATCTATCTATCTATCTATCTATCTATCTATCTATCTATCTATCTATCTATCTATCTATCTATCTATCTATCTATCTATCTATCTATCTATCTATCTATCTATCTATCTATCTATCTATCTATCTATCTATCTATCTATCTATCTATCTATCTATCTATCTATCTATCTATCTATCTATCTATCTATCTATCTATCTATCTATCTATCTATCTATCTATCTATCTATCTATCTATCTATCTATCTATCTATCTATCTATCTATCTATCTATCTATCTATCTATCTATCTATCTATCTATCTATCTATCTATCTATCTATCTATCTATCTATCTATCTATCTATCTATCTATCTATCTATCTATCTATCTATCTATCTATCTATCTATCTATGAAGCAGAAATCTAAGATACAAAGAACTAGAAATGTTTGCAAATGTAAATGATTAAGTCAAAACTTACAAAGAAGAAAAAACCGTAAGAGAATATTGTTTTTGTGACCATACAAAGTCATTTAGCCATCTTCTTCTTCTTTGTGTGCCGAGCCTGTATTCAAGCGTTGGCTATCGTCATATTGACAAGCTGATGAAATGATTCTCGGTCGGCAGCAAGATGAAACAGTTCGTCAACCGTTCGACATGTCCATTGTCTAATGTTACGCAGCCAGGACAGTTGTTTTCTTCCGACCCAACGTTTTCCTTTGATTTTGCCCTGAATGATTAACCAGAGTAAGCGATATTTAAGTCCTCTCATTATATGACCGAAGTATTGGACCTTTCTCATTTTGATGATGTTGATCAATTCTCGCTCTTTGTGTACAGTCTCTAACACACGTTCGTTACATATGTGTGCTGTCCACTGGATTCTGAGCATGCGATGGTAACATCACAACTCAAACGCTTCTAATTTGTTAAGATTTTTTATTTTTGTTATTAAAGTTTCACATCCACAGAACAAAGTGGACCAGACGTAGCACTTCAATTCTCTTAGAGGTATGGTCAACGACAAAATTCTACTGTATAATAGAGAACGCCAGTTAATAAAGTTTTTCGGTGCGGGTTCTATTCTGGTCGAAATTTCCTCGTCACTTTCAACCCTGCAGTCAATCCAGCTACCCAGATATCTAAAGTGTTCCACCCTTTCCAGGATTTTGTTATTTAATCTTAGTACTGAGTCTTCAATGTTAATTTTTCCGACTACCATCCATTTTGTTTTTTTGCGTTGATTGTTAAGCCCTTTTCAGTGCATTCGTTGTTTACAGCATTCAAAAGGGTTTGAAGATCTTCTAGATTCTCTGCCATTATTGCGGTATCATCGGCGTATCTGATGTTATTAATAATTTCACCACCGATCTTACACATCCCTGTCTGACACCACGCTTAATAGAAACTTTAGCTGAAACCTCTTGGTCCACCTTAACACAAGCGGTCTGATTGTAGTTAAGATTTTTGAGCAATCTAATATCATACTTGTCCAGACCAACTGAGTCTAAGCATTGAAATAATAATGTATGTGGTTTTCTATCAAAGGCTTTTTCAAAATCTATAAAACATACGTAAATATTTTTCTTAAACTCAATGCTCTTTTGTAAGAGTATTCGCATGCAAAAAAGAGCTTCTCGAGTACCCATACCGTTTCGGAAACCAAACTGCTCATCACCAGTTATCCCCTCACAATTCACGCATTCTTTTTCTTGGAAATAGTTATAAATATCGATTCTAACCAGTTGTCTGGTAATTTGCCGCTGCTGTATATCTTATTAAAGAAGGACGTGTTAATCGCAACACTCTTATTATCTAATAGTTTTAACACTTTTGCAGGTATTTCGTCAGGACCAGAAGCCTTCCTTCGTTTCGCTTGGTCGATAGCCTTCTAAACTTCTGAGATCAGAATCGGTGGGCCTGTATCTCGGTTAGATGTTATTTCTTGGTAGATTCTTTGGTCATCGTTAAATAAGCCTATTATGTAATTTTCCCATTCGATACTTCTTTTTCTTCTTAGCCTTCTGTCGTCCATGTTTGGACATAGGCCTCTCCCAACTCCTTCCATCGGTCTCGATCCTGAGCAACATATTTCCAATTTGTGCCGGCTATTCTTTCTGCTGTACTCATTCGGTACAGCGCTCTTTAATATCACTTAAAATTCTACCACCAGAGTCTTGTAATATATTTTGACCATAAGTTCTGCTTTTACCTGTTAATTCTTTTAGTTTTTTTTGCAAATTGGAAACTGTCGTGTTGTTGCTTCAGTTTCTCAATTTCAAAACAGGATTCTTGTAGCCATCGGTTTTTTGCTACTTTAATTCTTTTTCGGATTTCTTTATGTATTTCATTGTATTTTTTTCTATTTATGGATTTATACTGCCTCCGAACGTCCATTAGATCTAAGATGTCTTATGTCATCCAGTCATTTTTAACTGTTGGTCGTCTTAGAAGATTTTCTCGAGATGCAGTGATTATTGTCGTTTCATTTGTTCCCAGCAATCATCTATGTTGTTGGTACCTTCTAGTCTAATTTCGTGGAACTTGTCGTTAATTTCTTAAGAAACCATATTTAGAGTGCATGGCTCTTGAAGTACATCTAGTGATATTTTGGAAGTTTTCTGATTTTTACAGACTCTTTATAGCTTAACTGTGATTGTAGAGCACAGTAGAGTATGGTCTGACCAAATATCGACACCTGTGTAAGTCTTGACCGATTTTATACAGTTTTTAAATCGTTCATTGACTTTTATCTAATCAATTTGATTTTTTACAATATTGTCTCCTCGATCGCTTGGAGACTTCCAAGTATATAGTCTACATTTTAGTAGACAAAACCATGTATTCATAATTACAAATTTTTCCTTTTGGCACAACTGCACTAACCGTTCTCCTCTTTTATTGCATTGTCCTAGACCGAACTTTCCAGTAATACATTTAGCCATGCTGGCCCAAAATTTTAAAATTTATTTTCCTACTGATGTAAAATTTGTAGCAAGTTACGAGTAGGAATCTATTTCAAATGACTTCCTAAGGTCTCCCAACTGCAGAAGAAGAAATCAATATATATATATATATATATATATATATATATATATATATATATATATATATATATATATATATATATATTACTATAAGCGGTAAAATCAAGCGAGAATTTGGTAAAAAATATTACTTTGAATTTTAGGCTGGATTGTGTGACGTCTTTTCTTCTTAAAACAAGAGCGTTTCGTCTATTATTGCCATTTTTAACATCTTTTGCGAAGCCGGATTTTCTGCAGTGGCTATTTTAACTGTCTATACTTTACTGAAAATAGACAAAAAACTAAGTGTCTATTTATCGAATTGACACAATTAACCAGATATGTCTATTATGTGCCAATCTATTATTTTTCTAAATTTGTGTCACCGAAGAGTTTTTAGAATGTTGGTTGTTGCAACTGATGCAGTTAGGGTAGTGGCTTTAGCAAATGCAGGGTATAGGCAATGTGTTATCGCTCGTACACTCGATGTACTCATAATTACGGTAAGGGATGCTATCAGACGATTTCGGGTGACAGATTCATGCAACAGCAAGTCAGATCAAGGCCACCATGGATGCACTAAAATTCGAGATTATCGCTTCATTGGTAGCAACGTCTTATGAAATGGCTTTTGTGCCGCTTCTAAAGCTCATATTCGTCTTATTGAGGTGAAAAATGTGTAAGTGGACTATCTCAGATGAGAGCTTAATAGCCCTAAGAGATCCAGATGGACAGTAGCTTGTCTTCAGGCGGTGTGAGAATGCTCAAAGATACGCGAAAGAAGTTTTTCAAGACCATGTCATGCCTTTCGAATAGTTTATTGGTAAAAAGTTTAAATTAATGCATGACAATGCACGTTGCCATTCCGTAAGGTTCACCCGTGAGTACCTTAATAAGGTCAGGATTCAAGTTTTACCGTGGCTGGTACACAGTTTTAACCTTAATATAATGAAACACATTTAGGACAACTGCAAAAGATGGCTAAGAGCAAGAGTACCAGCCCCTACATCCTTAGGGATAGGGGAGTGGCACAATATCCTCCAATCGGATATTCAGGATATTATGAATGATTTGCCAAATTGACTCCAAAAAGTTCTAAGAGTCAGAGGCGGCAATAGTCATTATTCATACTTATAATTTGTTTTAATTAGACTATGATTTTCAAAAGTATGTTTGTTTAAATTTTTTTTTCGAAGATTTATTAGATTTCTAAACATTCCTTGATAAATGACTTTTTTTCAATAATTTTATTGTTTTTTTGTTCTAGAAGGTAGTTTTCATCGTACTTTTTATAAAATGTGGTTTAATATTGACAATTTGTGCAAAGTGAAAAAATACAAGGTAAGCGGTTAATTGCACCGGTGAGAAAACCTTCTTTTGATAAAATTTTCTGTACAAGAAAGGCCCAAGAAGTGACTAATTATTATTGCTACTACTTTAAATTTATTACGGGTGACTTTATTATTAATTTCATTTGGAATATGACAGTTGCTACTAAGACAAATATATTTATAAATTACTTTAAGCGTTTATTGTACTTACTGAATTTTATGTAATGTCAGAATGAATATCATATTACTTTTTTTTCTCTAAATAAATTATTTTATTATTAGTTATTATCGTTTTTCTTTTTTTATTCTGACGTAAAGGCGCTCCCCACGTGGAACCCTCTTAGGGGATGCGCCCCACAGGTTGGGAAACGCTGCTGTATACTATTCTGTTGTACAGTTTTATGTTCAGTATTTTTCTAATTTCTCTTTTTCTACTATCCTCGTTCATATGCTGTATTTTGCAATTAGTGATATATTCAATTATTATAATAATAATACCTTTTGTATTCTTGGAAATATTGATTTCAAACATAACGCAGCAATGCAGCATTTCTAAAAAATACAATAGGTTAACAATTTATCTGCCGCATACAGCGAATATGCGAATATGACTGAATCGAAATGGGTTCTGAACAAATATTATTAAAAATGTTTTTTTATTTGCATGTAAATTAGATGTGCGCTTTTGCCTCTTTTAGTATTCGTTTTTGTGGAAACAGACAATGTGCATATAATTTTTTACCAGCATCCCAAAAATAAAAAAAATATATTAAACTGCAGTAGCGAGTGCGTTTATTCAAGCATTTCTATAACCTGAATTACAGCATTCTACTCCCTATTTTGTTATTTAATAAGTTTTCAAACCAGAGTAAAATAGCCGCATACGTACGAGCTGAAATAGGTTCGAATTTCTGTTTGAATTTAATTTTTCAATTTAATATTTTAACTTTTATTTTAGTTTTTATTTATTTATATGTAAAGTATTTTTTGTATTGTCATGGCGGATCAGACCACATATTCTGGTGTGCTTTAATGTATTTCCACTATATTTTCATATTATCTTTTGGTGTTAATTTTTTTTTCTATCTCTTAGGTCTCAGACATTCCACGGCGAGTTTTCGTGAACTATAAAAATTGTTACTGTCATCTCTTTATAGGTATTATTAGTAAAAACACTGTATTCACGTCTTATTTCCTTTTTTAATTTTTCTTTACACATATAGATACTATCTTCATCTGCAGGATTTAATTATCTTTAGTTTGTCTTCTCCTTTACTACTGGCACCCCATAACACATTTTCATCAACTATTTTGTATTTCAAGTTTGGCAACATTGCTTCATGGCAGCATATGATGACTGCGCATCATAGCAGATTTATATTCTGACCCAGCCGTACTTAAACTGTGGTACGCGTACCACTGGTGGTACGCAAAGAACTTTAAGGTGGTACTCTATAAACTAGAAGAAACGAAGAATTTTAATCAAATTTATCAACGAATGTTATCTTTTACGTGGTGCATGGCAACGCTGCGAGTTGGAAACACAAGCGCGTAATGTCTTATTCATTGTTGGCAACACTGGAATCCCGGCAAACTCCCACCGCCCTTGATTCACGTCATCAGTGGTCATTAGTTTCCTCGTGGACGTCAGTCGTTGTGGTTAATTTTGTCGAAACGAGTAATTTGATGTTACTGATTCGTGCTAATTTTTGCATATAAAAAAATGGATAAGTGGCTTAAAAGAGACAACAGAACATCTGAAAATCCCGGTCTATCGAGCTCCACTTCAGAGTCGGAGCCTATCCAGGGTGATGACAAAAAGAATTATTTCAAAAAACTAAAAGTGGCGGTTAGGAAATATGATCCTGAATACATTAATATGGGATTTACATTCACGAATATAAATGATGAGCCAAGGCCCCAATGTGTTATCTGTTCGGAAATTCTTTCTAACCAGTGTATGAAACCTTCGCTATTAAAACGCCACTTCAGTACAAAACATTCAGTATTAGAAAATAAACCTAAGGATTACTTCGTTCGGAAGTTAACGGAGATGAGAGGCACAAAAAAATAAATAAATACATTTTTGCCAAAATTAGTAAATTTTATTATCTACTTTTTTAATAGGTGCTACGCGAAGAACAATGAGTCTCCATATGTACTTTATTCTGCATAAATGTCTTCATTTTGATGGCATAGACACCCGCAGTAAAAGACGTAAAATTGACGAACTTGCTCCAATCCTTGATGCTTTTACAATTTTTCAAAATATCTTGCATTAACTTTGCCTAATTGTTTATGTACATCTGAGTTTCTAGAGTCAATGATGTTTCTGGTTGACATACTAAAATTAACATTGACACCAAACCGGCTTCTACAAATAAAATCTCTTGATGCTAATCTGGCGACTAAGGCTGTTTTTAATTCCATATCTACTTGAAAGATAGAAGATCTAATTGCAAAGAAGGTTTTAACAAAATTGCATTCACGCTTTCAATATCCTTAACTTTAATTATGCAAACTTCTTTCATCCAGAACTCCTTACCCCCTACATGGAAATTAGCATCCATGGCCACTATATTTAAAGTAGGTAACAAATATGACCCCAACAATTATCTTCCTATTAGCTTAAATATAAAGTTTATGCATAATACTATGTGATAAAAACGGAAACACATATTTCTTATGGATATTGCAGTTTCTTGAATAATGAGATAATTTTGAAGGGAAACTTGAAATATGCTAGATTATATAAGCTACATCATCTTGAATTTTATTGGTTCAATTTTTGTGTTTTCCACTTTTGTCTGATAGAGTAGCAGCTAAACCCATCTTAATTTGCTTTTAGATTAAGTCAACCTTCTTCATGATAATGTTGTATAACGAAACAAAAACTCGTTTACATGTAATAGTTTGTTTTGCCCCTTATGTTACGTTATATTGGAATAAGGCGGTCTTGTGTTTTAAAGCTTCAGTTCTTTTTCTGTGTATGGGGATTATTTTGATACTATTATACAGAAAAGAGTTTTTAGCATTTATATCCAGTTTGTACCACGATGACAACATTTTTCCCTATCTGCAATTGTAAATACCTGGGAACACTGTCGGCGACACTTTTTGTGGCATAAATTATTACCTTTGACACTAGTCTTAGCAGGTTTCAACTCACCTTTATAATTTATGTAGGCCTCTCCTCTTTGCCTGCAGAGTATAGTATTTCGTTTCTTCCATTTATCAACATTTCGTTGCCTTTTTCTACTCTTTTGTTTTTGGTTGGAAATGTTTCTTTTTACGATGGACTGTAGGCAATATATGCTCTTTTCCATTTTGTGCAACGATATTTTCATTAGATTTTGCATGACTTACTAGTATGTTATTATGCTCCATTAGTATATCATTCTCTTCTTTCATTGGTTGATTATTACTCTGCGCATCTACCGTCTCATTATCAATCTCGTTGTCTGATGATGAGTCGATGTAATCTTTCGATTTGGGTACGTATTCATCACTAGAGTTTTCCCCGAATAAGGTATCGCAACTTGAATCGCAGTTATTGTCTTCTCCATCATCTGAAAAACAAAAGATATAGTCAATTTACTGTAGTAATTATAAGGCACTTAACCTACCGTTAGCACTTGAAGGGCCACGGGAAAGTGGAAATATAAAAATGAAAAAAAAATAGTTTGCTAATTATATATGTACTTGAAATCTTCAAATTTTTAATTACGGAGCTGGACTCTGATCTATTTTGCGCGTTAAATGTCGATTGGTGGATCTTCGGCAAATTCCACATCACTACCTTCATTCGTACCACCCCCCGAAACTTAGTCCGATTTTGCGCCATCTGAATCCAATTTGTAGTCACTATTTTTATATCATCTGTCCATCTCGTTGGGAGTCGACCTCTATTTCTGTAATATTGTATTAGGAGTCTCCATTCTAACATTCTTTTTGTCCACCGATCATCAACTGATCTTGCTACATGACCTGCCCAGTTCCACTTTAGTGTTGTTATCCTTTCAATAACGTCTGCTACTCCTGATTTTTTGCGTATAGTAGCATTGGGTATCCTATCACGTAGAGAAATCCCTAACATTATTCTCTCCATTTTTCTTTCCGCAACTTGTAGTTTACTCATTGTTGTTCTTGTAAGTGTTAGGGTTTCTGCGCCGTAGGTCATCGCTGGCAAAATACACTGATTAAATACTTTTCTTTTCAGACACATTGGAATATTAGACCTAAAAATATCCTTTATCTTTCCAAATGCAGCCCAAGCGAGGTTTATTCTTCTTTTCAGCTCGATTGTTTAGTTGTCTCGACTTACTCTGATCTTATGGCCCAAGTATTTATAGAAGTCAACTGGCTCAATATCTTTGTCTTCTACTGAGATGTTTTTGTAGTGGACTAAATTTGTCATAAATTGTGTTTTTGAAAAATTTATTTTAAGACCAACTCTTTTTGATGCAGTATGGAGTTCGTGGAGCATTATCTGTACCTGATAAAAGCTGTCTGCAATAAAAACGATATCATCCGCAAATTTAAGGCTATTTAAAAATTTTCCATCTACATTAATGCCCTTTTCGTTCCAATCTATTGTTTTACAAGCGTATTTTAACAAAGTTGTAAATAATTTAGGATACATGTTGTCTCCTTGACGAACGCATCTTTCAATACGAAAAGTTCCAGTATCTTCATTATGTCTTACACAGGCTACAGCATGTTGATAGATGTATGTAATGAGGGTTATGTATCGGTGATCTATTCTACATTGTGTGAGAGCTTGGAGCATTTCGCTTTGATTGACCGTATTAAATGCTTTTTCAAAGTCGACAAAGACAAGTATCAGGGGTCTATTATATTCAATGGTTTTTTCAATTAACGACTTATTGGTTTGTATCGGAAAGTAGTCCTTGGTAAAAGAAATGCGCTTTAGGGTTTGTCAGGAATTTAGTTAGGTGCAATAAATCATGCAACTTAGCAGTCTTAATAGGCAGAAGTTCAATATATAGCTTCTTTAGTGGAACAGGTTTTAATTTTCTCTTACGTGCCTGATTTTATGAGGGAACTAACACGGCTGTAAGATATAGGCCAAAATAATGGTCTTTGTGTAACACAAACCGTGGTGTTTTTTTTTCTATTTTAAAAATCCTGATAGGCCCAGTCGCCGTAGGACATTTTGGTACATAAAGATGGGACAAATGTGTGAAGACAAAAATGCTTTATAGCAAACAACAGTATCTTGTAACAAGCCACTCAAACTTACTCGAACTCTATAGCTATACGAAGTTTGATTGAAACTTTCTTCAGCTTCAGGGTTTTGGCTTCTCCGTCTTCTAACAGGTATAACCATGACAAGACCTGTTAAATATTTGTTTTGAACATTTTAGTCCCCTTTCTCATTAAAATAAGAAATTAATCGTTGTCTTTTATTTAAAGTGATGACTTGAAAACAGTTGTAACGAATGCACTTACAGTCTTCCCCGACCTCGTGAGTGTTGATGCGTAATTTTTTCATTACATCACTCATTTTCATCAAAAACAAACTCACGAAAACTGCAAAACAGCAGCAGCTCACTTAGCGATTACAGAACAGAACTGACGCTAAGATGCTATAGATGCAAACGACAATCTATACGTTTAGTTCAAAGGTCGTCGGAATCTGATCGTTATTAGCCGTTAGCGCGAGGAACCTGATCGTTCTTCTCCGTTGGCTTATATATTTACCCTTTGTTATCTTCTGTACGGTGATCGTTAGTGTACAAACGAAACCATGCTTGGGTTTTGTCCAAGAAAAGCTAAAATATGAAGTCAATATCTAAATTCCGACCAAAAATGGAGTCGGATCGTTCTTACCCGTGGCCCTTCACTTTATAAGTCGTGTCTTGCTATGACAAATTCCATAATAATCATAACAAAACAGTTGACCAAGTCATGACATAAAACTTTTGTTAAATTTGGTAATTTCAATGTTCATAATAATAACAGAAAACTGTAGTATTACTTGTAATTTCTAATATCTGTTTGATTAAAAAAACAAAAGATATTAAACTATACATTTGAAGTCTAAGCAGAACTGTTTACCTCCAAGTTAACACTTGGACATATTGTGAAAGTATATTTTCCATATAACAATAAAAAATACCATTGAATATAACAAAATATTCCTACATGAATTTCATAAAAATTTTTATTTTATAAAAAAGATAATTACATAAACTTCATTATTGCCTGTAGAATGGTCAAATGAAATTGGCATTTTTAGGTTAGAATTCCCATTTTTTATGGTTTGTATTACATTGTTGTCAATACTCTCGCTGACAGTTAAAATATTATTATTTAAAGCTAACTGTAACATTATCTTTCTCCTTTAAATCATTTCGACTATCAATGTGAGCAGTATTTAGTACTAAACACAAGACAAATTCGCAAAACACGTGTTAATCACAACAATCGTTTTTGTCAAATGATGAACAGCTCATTCACTAGCTGTAATGTGCATGAAGGTGGTATGTTAGAGAATTTGGTCAGGATACTAGTGGAAGAAGGAGGTAATTACTATTTATGTTTCATACCACCTACATCCACTACAAGTATAAGTAGTTGTTGATACATACCTCCTTTATGATATTAGTATTTCTCTTAATACGGCTCTTAGAGTACTACTGTTAGTTTTACAAAACATATTAACACATACCTCCTTCATCTACGAGAATAACACCCTGTATAATTTATAACTTTAAACGATAACAACAATTACCTAGTTATATGCATCACTTCAAAAGAAAAAAGGTTTTTGTTGCAATATTTTTGTTCTTACTTAAAGTAATTTGTTTTGTCAGTGTAAAGTGACAGGACAAATGCACCGAGTCGGTGTTTGTTGTACGACAGCACTTTATGTAACGTGTAAAGCAAACATTTTCTGAAATTTTACGAAATTATCGCCTCACCAAAATAGCTAAATAGCGTGCCATAAGAACATTTCGGCTGGACTTCGCAAGAATTGTATAATGGAGATGACAAGTTGTTATGAATTAAAGCAAGTCAATGCTTCCACGGAGGGCTTACAAAAGGTATGTTTTGAAGAGGCATTGTTCCTGTTTGATAATAGTTCTGTGTTTTGTGAACGGTTCGAATTGCAGGGTCTTTAATTAATGTGGTATTTCTTGAACTACAAGCAAGAAGTTTACGTCTTTGATTAGGGTTTATTGCCCCCAATTATATTGTTTGAATGGCGCAAATGAAAATTGTTCTAGTTAAGGTCTTTTCACTGGTAAGGTTCTCCTTTTCACGTTTTCCGGTTTCCTTCTTAAAATGCCTGCATTGTGCTGGGTGTGACTGTAAAGGTAGGATATTAAATATGTAATAATCGTTTCAGGTATGAATCCTTATGATATACCTTCCGTAATATCTAGACTAATTAATTTTGACCTTTTACGGTTTGCGTGTTCTTTGTGTGATCGTTTTTAACTGAAGTTACGTAAGTTTTAGAAAATTGTAAAATATTATATATCGATGGTATTATTTATAAATAAAAATAAAAGATAACATGTATACATTGAGTATTTTTTTTGCGTTAAGACAAATACCTACATACAGATCGCGGAACAACGTTCACTGATTGTCGACAATGATTACACTTTTCTGACACAGCGGTCAATTAGGGCACTATTAACAATAAAAAAAATGCTTTTATATTTGAATTTTCGTAATACTACTGAATGAACAATTAAGGAGTTTCTGTAAGAATGATGCAGCTCCATATTTGGTAATTTTTGGAAAATTGAAAAAAACTGTTTTTTAATAAAAGTTTTTATTTTAACCCGAAAGACATAATATCAATCGGTTACAAACAGATTTAGTCAATACTTGAGACTATTTTCAAGTAAATAATTTTTGAAAAAAATAAGAAAATAAATTGAAAAAACGTTGGACCTAAATCTTTCTTGCACCCAACACGTGTAATAATGCTTCTTTACCATCATTTTTAAGAAAATAAAAGAACAAATTCCCAACAAAAACTCTTTTATTCGGTTACAACAATTAAACGACTATGGTTTGCCTATTTTACAACTACAAAAAAAAACTATAAAAACAAACAGGTCGGTGTCAAAAAAAGACTCAGAAAAAAAGGAGAAAGATTAAAGAATCCTTTATTCATCTATCGTCATTATCAGTTCCAGATGATTCGGTTTTCTGGCTATCTGTTATGACTGCATCACTTGTGAGACAAGTGTAAAAAGCCATTTGGTCCACAGGAACGAATCGTGTTGCCAACTGCATTACATCTGCATATTTGGCTTTTTTGACTAGTATAGGATTGCAATAAACAGGAATAGCGAAAGAAACTGAGAGGTCGCTGTTAAGGTTTCTCAAGATTTGGAATAAGTGAAAACTTGGACGGCCAGTAGATATACTGACTTTAATACCATCTACATGTTCATTGCTGTACTGAAAAGTTCGGTATTTGGAAATCTGGAATCTTTGCTTTTCTGCATCTGAGATAACTTCACGAAACAGTCATAAACTGTCACGAAAAGTTTGACCAATGAGATCTACACGTTTCCTTAATATACCGTGGATTGAACCAAAAGCATGGCTACAAACTCGTTTGGATAGCTTACCCAGCTTTATAAAGTATTTGTGGGAACAAGTGTCTTGCCTTTCATTAGTACTTGTCCGAGTTCTTTGAATAGTAGTAAATTGAATCAACCCTCCCAAATAGGTGTTTTGCAAATCTTTGTCGCCTATTTTGTTAAACTTTTGTAGGACAACTTTTATTGTTACTTCGTCCACATTCTTAAACACTTATATCTGCAGTTGCAGTTCAATCTAGCTAACCTCGGTCTCTTCTGTATTCCTTTCCAGTTCGTATACATTTTCCCTTCTGCAGTAGTTTTTTTTATATTTCTTTTAAAAAGAGTGAAGTTCGCACTTTTTATATAAAGTGCCAACGTTAGGTACGTTTGTTCTTTGGATGCTTTCTCCTATCTGAAGGTCCTGTGACATCACTATTAAAACAACTTTCATCAGAGCTTGTAGGTTCTTAGTCTGACTGACTAGCGCTAAACGAATCTGACTCGGGTTACTCATCTTTACACGACGTTAAATGTTTACATGAACAATTAAACTGCATGATAACGCACGCCACGCAGTAATGATAGCGACTAACAAGTCAAAACAAATCAGCTGCCCTGCCGGCCCAGCGCCAACAGAAGATGACCTTGTATTCCACGAAAATAACCAAACATTCACAATGGTTTCGTACAAAAAGGGTGCAGGTCCAGAGCTGCACCCTTCTTGCACCAAATGAGTGAGGAGGCAGATCCATAAAGACATATAGTTTCTTTATTTATTATCGGATCTGCATCGTTTTTATTATGGCATATGTTTCCACCCAAAATGGTCCAAATATGGAGGTGCATCCTTCTTACAGCAAACTCCCTAATTATAATTATGTATCCTTGTATATGCTGTGTAATCCTTTTATAATTGTTATGCGTTTCATCTTCTATTGTTATATCTTCTTTCTGTGATTCCAGTACAGTTCTGATTTAGCTCTAAACTGTTTATCATTATTGTTTTAGATCTACCAGTTTTTTATGCGTTTCTATTTTGATATAGTACACTATCGAATGCTTTTTGATAATATATAAAACAAGCATTAATTTTATCATTTACATATTTGCATCTCTGAACCGGAGTACACTTGTCCGCTCTTGAGGTCAAAAACCCATTTAATTATAATACCCGTTTACTCCGAAGACCGTTAACTAGTTCGCTCCTATGGTTAAGCGGATTAGACAAAATAAAAAATTACACAAAAACGAACTAGTTCAGTGAACTAGTTCGCGAAAGAACTATTTGTAGGACCGACATCGAAATCCAACCCTAACAGAACTGGTTGCCAGATGTCTCGTCTCAATCATCACACAAGCTCGGTGCTGGCCGCCCGTTTATTTCGGTTAACAGTCAGTCTTTCACTAAATCACTACCATATAAGTAGTTCGGAACTATTTCTTTCTTTCAGTCAGTCTTTCACTAGTTCACTACCGCACAAGTAGTTCGGAACTATTTCTTTCGATCGTATGTTTAGGTTTAAATAGTTTAAATTATTATATGATTAGTTAGTTTTTATTTGCAAAAAATCATTTGTTTTTTATTAACCGTTTTAAATATAAATATGGTTCAAGTATGATTTATTTTTATATTTACGTATATTTAACCTAATAGTTATTTATAATTACTTAAGTTATTTCTAAAAGAACCTTTACAAAAAAATCAGTGAACTTTCTAGGAACATTAAATAACACATTTTCATTCTCACTTTTACATAAAATTATATTTTATGTAAATGCCTCAATCATTTTAACCACAACTAAAATTTTTATTTCAAAATTACAATACAAGAAACAACACAGCATGGCAACATCCAAGTCAATACATGGGCATAAGATCCGAACCATTATGACATTAAGATAAGACTTTATGTTATTGTCACATTCATAAGAATTATGAATCTGTTATCTGAGGCTAATCGGCATTTTTTTTAAACTAGTTAGTCCATCCATTCACAAAATAATAAATATATGTTCTAATTCATTCATTCATTATTTTCTTCTTTAGAAGTCGAGACATAATTTATAATGCAAATCGTTCGCAGGGAACTAGTTCTATGAAAATTAATGAACTAGTTCAATTCTTCTTCTTCGTCTAGCCATTCACGTCCACATCTGAACATAAGCCTCTTCAAGAAAGGAAAGGAAAGGAAAGGAAAGGAAGACTAGTCAATTAGTTCAGTTGAAAGAATCGTTCAATAGAACTATTTCGATGGTGAACTACACATCCCTACTTCGTATAGTCCGTTTCGTGAGATGCAGCCGTAGGCCTGTGTAAAATCAATAAAAAGGATATACAAACCTAGCTGTTGTTATTTTGAGTAACATAAGCTTAAAAATTTGATCGGTTATTGTATTTCCCTGTCTTAAATCAGACTGTTAATTTTCTATTAATTCTTCTTAGGTTTTTAATTTACTTCGTATAATTTTCACTAATATTTTATATACAGTGCCTTAAGTTTTGGATTAGGTATACACTCTATAAATATCTGCTTCGTTGACTCGTCGTTGCTCGTCGCCCGTCGGCAAATTTGTCATATTGTCATTATACCGTGGCTGTTTAAAGGTATAACAGCGTAGAGTTTTAATTTATTTTTGTAAACATGTCTGTTTATATGGCCGCTAAAAAAGCTCAAATAATAAAATGGTTTTATAGTGGCAATTCTGCGCAACAATGTGTAGATTTATTTTCTGTGTTTTTTGAGGGAAGACCAATTCCTTGTGTACAGTCAATTTATATAATTGTTAAAAAATTTGAGAGTTGTTATTGCCTCAAAAATTGCAGAAAATGTCACGCTCAAGAAGTGTTACCAGAAAAAGTTGAGGAAAGAGAATACCGGGATACACAAATTTGTGCAACAATCGAGGTAGATTCAACACGTTCAAGTAGAAGCGTTGCTACAGAGTTAGATGTTTGCAATGTTACTGTAACGAAAGTATGGAAAAAGCACGGTTACAAGAATTTTAAATATTCGAAAACGTAGCAGCTTTATCCAGACGATTACTCTCGAAGAATGGAGTTTTGTGAAACTCTAATAGCGAAGGCTAATAGTGAACCAAATTTTATTAAAAACATTTTATTCGCTGATGAATCTTCTGTTTCGTTAGTAGGGAGACACAATCCTTCCATTACGAGGTATTGGGCGCGGAAAAACCAGCACAGAAGTGTTGTTTACCGAACTCAACGTCCTCAAAAAGTTAACGTCTGGACTGGCATTTTAGGAGACCACATAATAGGTCCATTTTTTATTGAGGGCAGCTTGAATAGTAGAGTATACCTCGATTTGTTACAGAATCATGTTCTTCCCGCTATTCTCAATCTTCCTGATGTAAATCTGGAGAATGTTTGGTTTCATCAAGACGGCTGTTCAGTTCACAACGCTCGAATTATTAGGGAGTATTTAAACAATACTTTCAAAAATCGAGTAATCAGTGGAACAGGCGATATTAAGTGGCCTGCGCGATCTCCAGATCTTACACCCATGGATTGCTTTTTTTTGGGGACATTTAAAAAGCATTATCTACGCTCATCCTGAGGCTAGAGCCCAAAATTTGGATGAATTAAAAAATCGAATAAGAGAAGTCTCCAATTCTGTTACAGCAGAAACTCTTTCATCTGTTCGCAGAAGTTTTTATGAAAGATTGGGGTACTGTTTAGCCGTAGAAGGTCAACTATTTGAACCATTTCTGTAGGTCATAAAGAATTATTTTTATTTTATTAGGAATAATATTTTAATTTTCAATAAGAGTATATTTTTTATTTTATCTTTTTAAAAAAATACGCTTTTATTTTTAATTCAACCACAAAAAAATTTTCACATTAATAAAAATCGATAACAATGCACCGATTAGGCGAGTGCATTTTTATCGAATTTCCTACTATTAAAATCGGCTATACGTAATGAAACATGAGATCGGACGACAGAGAAGTACATCCCTAACGTTGTTGTGAGTTGCTAAACTAAAATAAATGATTTTCTGTCGGTGCAGATACTGAGATAGTCTCGGGTCGGAGAACGAACATTTGCAACGTTGCCGATTTTAGCGCTCCGTATAGTGTGCAATACCTAATCAAAAACTTAACGCACTGTACTACTTCTAATAGTGCGATTCCTCCATAATTTTTACAGAAAGTTTTATCACCTTTCTTGTGAATTAGGCAAGTTGGTGCTGTATTTCATTGGTCTGGCACTTTTTCGTTTTCCCAAATGTTTATATTAAGTCAAGCTATCTTTTGTGCATTATATCTACTCCTATTTTAAAGATTTCTGCTAGTACTACGTTTTCTCCTGCAATAAATTTAATTATATTTATGGTAAAACTGGAAAGGCGTTATTAATAATTATAGATGAATCTGTTTGTATATTCTACAATTAGACAAATAATAAGCAATTGTATGTACTAAAAAAGTAGTTTTAAATCGTTTAAAACTACTTTTTTTGTCTTAAAAATGATCGATCCTGGCATATAAAGGATAATTTGTATAAAAATATATTTTAAAAAATAATTAAAATAAAGTTAAATGTTCGATTGTTTGGTTCTGTCTTAAATCGATTTAAACCCACATTTGGCTTTTCCATGCCGCCACTTTTGTAATGTCGGAATAACTTTATTTACCTATAGCTTCAGAAGCATGACAGACCGTAAAGAGAATTTTCAAATATCCTTTTGAGTTCAAGACGAGCGAAATTCAAAATTCCCCAGAAAGAATAGTATTCCCAACGATAAGATTTTTTATCTCTCCCCAAATATGACTCAACAAGAAGTTTATGTTCCAAATACATTACGTCGCCAGGAGAAATAACAATTTATTCTGAATTATTGCCCAGCACACATTTTTCTGAAAATAAATTTCAGTAAAGTATTTTGTCGTGCACTACTGCTTTATGTCTCCCATAAGGATTCGTTCCTCTACAGACTAAAGGAAATACAAAATGAAAAAGTTTCGAACGTTGCTGTGCTGTAAGATAGCAGAGTTCACAAAGTAGGCCTAGTTTGTCGTTTGTATTGCTAATCTATAAAACGGTTATTTACAAAATGTTAACGAAAATTCTTGCTATGAAATTTAAATTATGGTAAAATTAATTTAAAATTAAAAGTTAATTAACATTATTGATACTGTTTTACCTCTTACGTTATAACAAATATATTAAACAAAAGTTGTAATAGAGTTAATTAATTATAGTAATTGACTTATTCAGGATTTATGAGTACATGATAAGGTCAAAGTAATAAAAAATTAACAAACTTTAAGTAGCCAGTGGGCATTTATACACACTTTTAAGTTTTATAAAATACACTTTTACAACAATACTAAATTAATTTTTTTTACAAACTGAACACTTAAACATTTTTAAATATAGTTCCCTTGTGGTAGATCTTAACTCTTACTTATTTACTCTATAGCTCTAAAACTTATCGTGAACCTTGGCTGACCGTACTATCTGTCACATTTCTTCTGGTCCATCATAAGGTTTTTGTCCATATGTAAGTCCATCTCTAAGTGCATATTCCTTCTGGTTAGACTGCTGAGCTTGTTTCAGCCATCGCTCATCTGGTTCTCGTTGGACGTGACTTGTCCATCTAAACATCTTAGCCTCGAATTAGTGATTATGAATTTTCGTAAGTTGTATATTTGCTTTTATTTGGTGTCTTTGTGTGCATTCATTAATTATTGGGCCATATATTTTTTATAGCACCTTTCGTCCGGAGCACCGTCATTTTTTTTCTTCTGTGTTTTTTATTGGGGTCCTGGTTTAACATACTTATAATATTATTAGTTTTATCACAGCATTATAAACTTGTGTCTTAGTTTTTCCAAAAATGTGTTAATTTAAGACGCTAATGTTCTTATTACAGAATATATGCGTTTGTTGTCTGCATTGATTTTTCACTTTTTTTTTTTAACATCGTTATTATCTTAAAAAATGTATGACAAAAATCACTAGTAGAAATGACAAAAATAAAGCAAAAAATTATAAGAACAGAAACAAACTTAGATGGCTAAAAAACTGCCTAAAAAATTATAAGAACAGAAACAAACTTAGCTGGCTAAAAAACAGATAACAAAACAGATGTCACTTACTACAGATGAGTTTCTCTTTAAACCAAAACATACCAAATTATCTCTACTTGCCTCCGAAAGGCAACACAAGAACAAATAAAATTGAAACTAAATACCAAGCTAACTAGCAAGCCAAAGATTCAAACCTAGAATACGTACACTCGTCAATTTTAACAGTTATCAAAAAATCACCAAACTTAGAGTTGTATCAGGCAAACCATGACGAAGACTGACAATAAGATGGAAGGACCAGATAATTACGGACCTTAAGAGATAACAGTAAGAAAATAGAAAAACCAGAAGGAAAGATATAGAAATATTTTAGAAGACACCAAGTCACACAACCCATTGTAAAATCAATATACGGGCTTATTCCCCGCGACAAATGAATGAATGAAAAGAGCCCAAAAAAAGTGGTAATCCCTCCGTGAGAAGTGTTGATTTCATAATGACACATTAAAGGACACTAAAATTAGCCACTATAACACCAATATGAAACCTGTATTCTTATATGCAAGCGAGACACTAACCATCAACAAAAAATATGAGCTAAAATACATAAAAAAATGAAAAAAAAGTAATTAGAAAAAACATCTGTACTAGACAAACATGGACGGATATAGAATACAATCGATGATAGCAACTGTTGCTATCATCAAGTCCTCGTAGACCTTTTGTCTCAGGACCAGCAACTTTTTGTAGAGTGGTACGTTGCCATGTTATTAAATCCGCTGGTAACTTTAACATCTTAATATATAAGACCAAATAATGTAAACTAAATTTAAACTTATAACTTTCAACGGGTTTTTACCAAGATATTTAATGGCTCAAAACATGTACACCTAGACACTGATGATGGAATATGGATTCCGAAAACGTTTTGTTGTTGTGGTATAGCCCGATTGGGTTTTTAAATTATATACCTTTTATAAAGGATTTTAATACATTTTTTGTAATACATGTTATACAGGCAACTCCAGGAACTTAGTTTCATTGTGGAAAAACCAAAATGTGGTTTAACCCTTAACTGGGCTGGTGAAAAATATTATTGCACATAGTTGTTGGTGGGGTCCTCGAAGACTCCAATTTTTTTAAAAGAAAAAGTACATTTTTTTAAAAATTAAAATTTTATTCTTAAGAATTAATTTAATAATGGTCAGAGAAAGAACAGTGCTTTCCTTTATACAATATACTAATCATAAACAATTTTCACATGTATTGGCTGTGTGATCATGGCAAATAGGTTTCTTGTATTTACTACTGTTTTAACTTTTCTATTCTTACTTCTGGCACAGAAAGAACAAAGAGATTTTTGAATTGGTTCCTCATTATGAAAGGTCATGGGTATTTTCTGGTCTAATTGTTTTCTAATGATACCTTGGAGTTTTCGTGTTAACCTGTATAGTTTTCTTTGATGCATATGATCCATTACCAGTAATTTTCCTAGTGTAAGAAACCGATTTCTTCTCGTCTCTTCTTTGTCAGTTTGACATGCTAGCAATATCTGGCTATTATCGTCAGCTTTATTTAGAATTTAATAAAAAATCACAATTGTCCAGCGCCTTGTTCGACGTTCAACACAATAATTAGCGTACGATGAATCTAATGCATCCACGCCGGTCTTAGTTCAATTGTAATTGTAAAGTATTTCTGGCTTACCACGTTCATCATTTATTTGTTGATTATCATATATTGTTTAAACTAAGTATGACGGCACAAGTTTTTTTGGCGCTTAAGAGCATTTTGCTATCAAAATATTATAGCCACATAATGATGATAATCCTACTTGTTGGTTTTTATTTGATTTAAATTCAAGTGGTAGTAGCGGCTCTACTTTCCTTATCGGTATAAAAAAGTAATGAACATGTTATGTACGTGAATCATATAAACACAAAATTTTATTATCAATTCATATATAGCCGGTCTTTTGGGCATATACGTTTTAAACGAACATCTGCTCCGGAACGGTACAAGAATTTTGTCAACGGTAAAATATATTCTCCAGGGACATATGACAACTGAAAGTTATGTATAAATATGTCCCAAATGTTTATGATCGCTGCTAACTTATCTTCGGCTCCTAACGACTCCAACGCGATGAAGGTGGAAATTGACGGTTCCATCCCTACCGTTTCTCGACGTTATCATAAAGAAATACCAATCTCAAGGTTCACCACGCTGTTAATCGAAAATCCACCCATACCAATCGTTACTTGCATGCCAACTCTCATCATTCACCTTCACAAATGAATTCAGTCATTATTACCCTTCTCTACAGATCATTACGCCTTTGCGATGATGCGATAGACCCGCCAAGCTCTCTAGTTTAAAACATGCCTTCTTCCAAAACGGTTACCACGAAAATCACAATAATTCGAGCATCCACAGACATCAATCTTTTACTCAATGACAACCTAAAAACTCGGACTCTCATCATACGAAAGCTTTTCTTCCTTACATCAAAGGTATCACTGACAAAATTGACAAAAGTCTTAAATCAAGAAGAAGAAAGACAATATTTACTCCCCCGATAAAAAATTTTATCTTTTGTCCGATCAATCAAAGACAACATTCTAAATTAACAACCCGGAGTTTATAAAATTCCTTGTACACACTGCCCAGATTCTATATAAGCCAAACAGATCGTAGGATCCAAAAGAGGATTTATGAACATTCCTCTTCTGTTCGCAATTTTAATTCAATTTCAGCTCTTATAGTCAACACCATCTTCATACAGGTCACAAAATTTATTTTTAAAACATCAAAAACTAGCTTTCATCAGCTTCTATAATCCAAGAATTATCAGATAAGCTTTATTATTAATAAAAGAGATGACGGCATATGATTACCTTTGTCATGAATACCTTTCATAAAAAAATGTCCTCCTAGCTCGGTGCCATGATAATCGACGCTGTTCAACCCGGAAGACTGTTGAGTGTTGAGTTTAATATAAATAGATATATATATATATATATATATATATATATATATATATATATATATATATATATACAGGGTGGTGAATCGTCAAACGGGCCATAGGAAACTCAATCGGAAATTCTAAATTGTTGAGTTCCTGCTTCCCTAATTATTTTAGACCAAAAGTCATGGGAAACTATTTGTAGAGGACTCAAATATGTATCGAAAACAACTGTTAAAATTGTTCTACGATTTAAACTTATTCCAAAATATTGCTAAAATATAATACATTTTTCAGGCCACCCCTAAAAGTCAGGCCAGACGCCGTGAAAAAATGTGTATTACGTGTTGCGTTTTGTCATATTGATGTTTCTGATATTTGACGACAAAATTTAAATCAACTATATTATATTTATCTATGATTTAAATAGCCAAAATTTTGTGACTTGTTTAAAAAAAAAATTAAGTTGATTAAAAAATGTACTCAGTTGAGGAGAAAAGAGCAATAATAAACATGTTTTATTCATGTTTTATTATAACATTTGTTATGGTTTTATGTTTCAAAATTATCATAAATTAGTTTTAGGAATAAAGATCACAGTAACAGTATATTGGAATTCATTGGATTGTTGTATAGCTTAACTTAACATGGAATTAAATTTTAGTGTATTAGAATATCTTACATTAAATAAAGATCCGGTAGTGGCAGGAAAAGGTTCGCGCTATTGCCTGAATACAACATTATGCGATTTTTCGCCAACTGAGTACATTTCAATAAATTGATCGATTTTTAAACAATATAATTTATTGTTTACAAAGTAATATTTATTGTTCAGTAGTAATAGTAGTAGTAGTAGTAGTAGTAGTAGTATTTCGTAAAATTCATTGTTTATAATTTAAGCATAAAATAAACAAATTGACAATTCAAATTGTCAAGCATCTGACATCAGTATGATAAAACACACACGTCCTAATATATATTCTTGCATTACGTGCGGCCTAACTTTTAGGGGTGGCCTGAAAAATGTATTATATTTTTACAAAATTTTGAAGTACATTAGATTCGTAGAACGGTTTTAACATTTGTTTTTAATTCAGATTTTAGTGCTCTACAAATAGTTTCCCATGACTTTTGGTCATGGGTTTTTCAACAATTTAAAATTTCCCATTGAGTTTCCTATGGCCCGTTTGACAATTCACCACCCGGTATATATATATATATATATATATATATATATATATATATATATATATATATATATATATATATATAAATATATATATTATTTATTTATAAAACTATTTAATAATGGATAATAACATTTTATAAATTAATTAAAAATAGTTCCATTTTTTCCTTCCTTTCAATTTTCCATTATATTTAGTTTTATTATAATGACTTACATATTAAAAAAAATATTCTAATTCCTATTTCTGTTGGCCTATTCCTAACCAAAACCGTATAAAATATCTATGGTAAATAAAATATATACTATTTTTCTCTAGACTGTTTCGTCACGTTTTACTAGTCTCTGGAGCGCATTGACAGATCTAACGAAGTCTACAGGCCTTAACATGGCTATGGGGGTTGCGCAACCGTATTCGTAGTACATAACAAGGCTGCGGCTACATAAAAGCAATTGTCGCTCTTTGAAAGTACGAAACAACAAGGAAATTCAATTTGAAACCGAGGATATCCACCAACTATTTAAATGAATTCACATAGAAGCTCTTTTTCAGTTTGAAATTCTCGTTTAGTCATTTCGGCTTAGTGTTCATCTCGTAATTAGCATATAGGAAAGAAAAAGTGTTTTCGTAACTCTTTTATACGTAAAACATCGATTTATTTAATAGTTTTAAATGTTTTGAATGTTTTAAAAATGTAGAAACCGTTTCTTTCAATGCAATTTTTATATTTGGTAATTTTTATACGTTTTTTTTTCTGATTCCTCAGAATTCTTATAAGTTTTATTCCTGAACTTTTCAAATAATCCTGACTTTGTCTATGTCTTCTAAAATTAAGAGTTTCCTTAACATAATATTCGTACTGACTACTTTAATCTATGATATTACCTTTGTGAGTCGATGAAATCACAATAACAGTCCAGTCACCCGAGAGTGTCCCCTAAAAATTATACGAACAAGCTGATTTTTTCGAAAATATCTATTTTGAGACCCCAAAAAAGATGCAAAAAAGTTTACTCCTTTTACTCCCGTGCTTCCTCCTAAAACCCCCCTAGTAGGGGGCAAAAACGCAAGAAAATCGACTTACCAAGAATCTGTACACCGTAGAAAAAAATGTTTTAACCCCTAACGGCCAGTTTCACAATCAGTGGTTAACCCTAGAAGTTAAGTAATCTTTACCCCTAGTTTAACTGACAGATGCCGTTTCACATTCACAGATTCGGTTATGGTCACTTAATCTTAGGTTTCGTTTTATTTTTCTTATGTTGGTAGGGAATTATGGGCAATAATCAGATTTTTATGGAATATTGTCAGTAAATATTATGGACATTGACCAGTATAGATGAGGTATGAAACATTTGTCACGTTATATCAAAAAAAAATATATAGCATTTTTATATAGAAAAAATCTTCATAGTCCAGTTCTTCAAAATGATTTGTTCTGTGCACAATGATTCTTGGTCTGTCAGCTCCTCATCACTGCTAAGTATTTACATCATATAAATCAATATATGATTAATTAATAATTACGTGTTTGTCTACACTCTGTCAAAAAAAAACAAAAGTTTTTTGTTTTTTTTTATATATAAAATCATTATTATCATTATTTTTAATAACAATTTGTTGTTTTTTTTATTATTTTATCAGCTATCAAAGGCTATAGACTTTTTCATAAGTATTTGAACACTAGGCTAGAATACTAGGTTTAATGCATTTTTTAAAAGTAGAACTTTATTTTGAATGGTATGAAGAGAAATAATTTTTTTGTATTTAAGGCTCAGTCCTACATTATTCCATGTAGGACTGTCCAACAGCTCCAGCAAGACTTGTGGTATTCTTTTCGAGTGCGGCAAAGGCCACATATCCTTGGTTTTGGACACGTCAAAAAAATGTCAAAAGATACGGTGCCACCATTTCTTCGATTTTCTGTCAACTTCATAAATTGACTTTAGCATATCCATTTTGTCAACAAAACCCATGTTAACATTATAGTGATTGACTAGTATTGAACAAACAATGTCCTCCATAGTACCAACTTTGCTCTTCCTAAACACTGTTCCAATATGTTCGGGATTCTGATAATTACTTAACAACATCCTTTCAGTCTTTTCATTTCATAAAAACTGTACCTTCTTTGCTAACTTGCCAATCCGACTTCGCTCTCGCTAATTGATTGTCCGCTATTATAAATCCATTGTTGTGTTCGATCTTCCCTTTCTTGCTGTTTCATACGCGTAAATTATATCTTCACCTTTTTTCTATACATGTCTAACAAAACACCACAAGAATACAACAATTACAATAAGATAAGAAACGAAACAATAGCACTAGTAAGAAAAATTAAAAACGAACACTGGGAACGCTTCTCAAAAGAAATGGAACACGACTTTTACGGTCTACAAAAGGAAATATGGCGTTTCATAAGAGGCCAAAGATCAGAGATGAAAGACTTAATCAAACCGAAACACATAGATAACGACACATGGATTGAATACCTAAAGAAGCTTTATAATGATGAACAGCAAATGATGTTAGAACCAGAAACACCAGAAATCATTACAAACGAGGAAGTCGAGATAACCGTACAAGAAGTAAAACAAACTTTAGAAAAACTGAAGAACAGAAAAGCTGCAGGTAAAGATGGAATTCCAAATGAATTATTGAAATATGGTGGAGAAGCATTAACAGAACAGCTAACAGCACTAATTAACAAAATCATCAAACATAATAAAATACCTGAAGAGTGGAAGAAAAGCGAGCTTATCCTATTATACAAAAAAGGAGATAAAAAACAACCTGAAAACTACAGAGGTATCAACTTATTAAACACCACTTTGAAGCTTACAACCAAAATATTGCAAGGCCAAATCAATCAGAGAATTACCTTAGCGGATGAACAACAGAGTTTTCGCACAGGAAGATCGTGCACAGATGCAGTATTCATCATAAAACAGATTACCGAGAAAGCACTAGAGTATAACAGACCAGCATTGATATGTCTAATAGACCTGAAGAAAGCGTTCGATAAAGTAAAGCTTAAAGAAGTAATTCACCTTCTTTATGATAGAGAAATTCCACTAGATGTTATAAAAACAGTAGAGAACATTTACCAGAACAACAATATGGAAGTCAGAATAGATGACCAGCTTACAGATCCAATAGATATGGGCAATGGAATAAGACAAGGAGAGTCGCTTAGTCCAACGCTATTCAATCTAATCATAGATGAAATCATCAATACTATTAATAAAGGAAGAGGATACAAAATGGGGAACAAAGATATCAGAATACTCTGCTTTGCAGATGATGCGGCCCTAATTGCATCCAATGAAGATGATCTACAAAGACTAACCCATAGATTCAACACAAGGGCAAAGGACTTTAATACGGTGATCTCTACACAGAAAACTAAAACAATTCCAATCAGTAAAGAACCAATTAGATGTAAACTGGAAATCGACGGTATCAGCATTGAGCAAGTAATGGAGACAAATTACCTAGGAATTACACTGTCTAGCTACGGAGATGTGGAGAAGGAAGTGAAAAGTCAAGTACAAAAGGCTAATAAAATAGCAGGTTGTCTTAATAACACGATATGGCGCAATCCCCACATTAATACCGACGTGAAATCAAGAATCTACAAAGCAACAATAAGACCAATAATGACATGACTTCAGAGACAAGACCGGATAACTCCAAAACTCAGCAACTACTAGAAACAGCGGAGATGCGTTTACTGAGGAGAATTACAGGAAACACACTGAGGGATCGAATGAGGAGTGAAGAGATCAGAAGCAAATTCAATATACCAGAAATAAATGAGTGGACACTGACAGAAAAAAGGAATGGAACGAACACATAAACAGAATTGAAGAGACCTGATTAGTCAGAATAGCGAGGGACAAATCACCAAAAGGTAGAAGAAGTATCGGGCGACCACGCAAAATATGGAGTGATAACCTCCAATAGAGGCATTAATCGACATTGAACAAGCATTTTGCTTATAAAAAAAGAAGAAGAAGAAGACCTAAGTTTTTCATTAGTTCCACAGAAATGAATAAATTGTCTAAATAAACTTTATGGTCCTTTCCTACTAATTTACGAGTAAGATCTTTAACGACTCTAGCTCTTTATTTTTTTTGTGTCGTATCAGCAACTTTTGACTGTATAAACATCGAACTGGCATACAAATCCGGATTCGTCACTCCATGATCAAGACCTTGTAGCCTCTTTTTACAGGCTTCATTGGTAAATATTGACGTATATACGTCCTTTAAATTTTATCATTGACTGAGGGATTTTAACAATCAAAAAATAATTCTGATAGATAATTCAGTAAAGGCTTAAGTTTATATAGTTTGTCATAGTTGGCCTCATGTATTTTAGGTTGAAGAGAATTGTCGTTTAAATGAAAGTTTTTGAGCAACCATACAAACCGATCTCTTGGCATACAAGAACTAATATACACATTTCGAAGATCCGCTCTGGAAGACCAGTAGTCTGTCAGACTAGGAAGTCCCTTTATTCCCATTAGTAAATTCATTGCTAAGAATACCCGCATTTGTTCTGCATTGATTTTTGTAAATCTATTCTCGTCACCGTCGCTATTTTTAACCGAATGTAGATTGG